>JADHKP010000013.1:516742-545449 GCA_019925385.1 Raffaelea deltoideospora
CGATTTCGCCTCTCGCACTCGATTTCGCCTCTCGCACTCGATTTCGCCTCTCGCACTCGATTTCGCCTCTCGCACTCGATTTCGCCTCTCGCACTCGATTTCGCCTCTCGCACTCGATTTCGCCTCTCGCGCTATCACATTCGATATCGATGCATTCTGGGTCGCCCGCCGACGCCGCCGACGACCAGCAGCACCAGCAGCACCGCCCCGCCCGTCTGTCGCATTCGTCCCGTCAGCCTCCGGCTCTCTCGTCCTCGCCGCCGGCCTCGCCCTCGGCTGCCAACCGACGGCGCGCGCGCGTCGATTCCAGCTCGTTCCCGGCGTCGACTTCGGCGCAGCCAGACCCCAAGCGGCCGCGCCCGTCGGGGCGGGACGACGAAGAACGAGAAGGAGAAGGAGCTGTTAAAGACGAGAGCAGGAGAAGCCCGCACCGCGCCATGAGCGCCAAGCTCCAGGGCAAGCAGCCCGAGGTAGTGGATCTGACCAGCAGCAGTGGTTCTAGTAGTTTGGGTAGTGCCAGCGGCCTGCGATTTTCGTCGGGAGCGGCGTCCATCCACAACAACGGCAACAACACCGGCAACGCGGCGGGCCTGCGCCCGGGCGCCAGCACGACGAGCACGCTGCTGGCGGTGCCCGGCCTGCACCCGCAGGCGGGGGCGCGCAAGCTGGTGATCAAGAACCTGCGAGTGGCGCCGGCGCGCTCGGGCGACATTGAGCGCTACTATGCACGCACCTGGGACGACATCGAGGCTGCCGTGGCCGCCGTGCTGGCCTGCCGCCCGCCGCCGCAGCCGCTGGAGCGCCTGTACCGCGGCGTCGAAGACCTCTGCCGCCACGGCCAGGCCGACCGCCTGTATTCCACGCTGCACTCGCAGTGCGAAGCCCACCTGGCCAGCGTTGTGCTGCCGCAGATCCGCGCCGAGGCCACCACAGACCTGCAGGTGCTGGCGGCCGTGCTGGGGCAGTGGCGGGTGTGGAGCGAGCAGTCGGTGAGTGGGGGGGTGTTCAGAGGCTTAGGGGTTCAGTTTTTTGTTTGGCAGAGGCTTGGGGGTTCTGGTTTTGTTGTTTGGCAGAGGCTTGGGGGACCTCAGTTTTTGTTGGTTTGTTTCTTTTCACTGCTAACACCCCAGACACTCATTCGGTCGACCTTTAGCTATCTGGACCGCACATACCTGCTCAACAACAAGTCGCTGCTGCAGGTCAACGACCTGCTCATCCGCGCCTTTCGCCGCATGCTGTTTGGCCGCAGCAAGGACCGCGCCGGCCGAAAGAGCGCCGGCCGCGAGCCGCCGGCTGGCGAGGACAGTGCGGCGGCGGCATCCGCACTGGGTCCAGCAGCGCCGTCCGAAGCAGCAGCCACCGCCGCCGCCGCCGCCCAGCCGCCGGGCCGGCAGGTCCTGGCGGGCATGTGCGAGCTGGTGGCGCAGAACCGGCGCGGCGACAGCGCGTTCGACGCGCATCTGCTGCGCGAGGCCGTCGCCATGCTGCATGTGTGCGGCGTGTACGGACGGCACTTTGAGCCCGTCTTTCTGCAGGCCTCCGAGGCCTACTTCCACGCCTTTGTGCAGGACCACGACGCCGCCAGCCTCAAGCAGTACATCCACGCCTGCGAGGCGCTGCTGCGCGCCGAGGACCTGCGCTGCAACGCCTTTGACCTCGACTCGTCCACCAAAAAGGCCCTGCTGGCCACCGCCCAGCGCCTCCTGGTGGCCGACCGCGCCGCCCGCCTGCTCGACACCGCCGAGGTGGCCCAGCTACTCGACGCCCACGACGTCGCGTCGCTGCGCGTGCTGTACGACCTGCTGCGCCTGCCGAGGCTGCAGAAGCAGCTGCGCAAGCCCTGGGAAGCCTACATTGAGACGGCCGGCGCCGCCATTGTCGCCGGGGCCACCGCCAAGACGGCGGCGGCGGCTGGCAAGGCCGACAAAGCCGAAAAAGCTGAAAAAGCCGACAAGGCCGACAAAGCCGGCAAGGCGGCCGGCGAGAAAGGCGAAAAGGGCCCGGCCACCAGCGACATGGTCGTGCAGCTGCTGCTGCTACGGCGGCGGCTGGACATGCTGATCCGCGACGCATTTTCGCGCGACGACGACTTTACGCACGGCCTGCGCGAGGCCTTTAAGCACTTTATCAACGGGCGGCGGCGTGCGGCTTCGGCGGCGGCGGCCGGCGATGCATCGGCGCCGGCGCCGGCGTTTTTGCCGGTCAACACGGCGTCGACGGTGGGCGAGATGATTGCCAAGTACATCGACCTGCTGCTGCGCGGCGGGCTCAAGACGCTGCCGGAGACGCTGCTGTCGGACGCCAAGGACCGGGCCGACGCCGAGCGCAGCGGGCAGGCCAGCACGGGCGACGAGGACGCCGAGCTGGACCGCCAGCTGGACCAGGCGCTCGAGCTCTTCCGCTTCCTCGAGGGCAAGGACGTGTTCGAGGCCTTTTACAAGCGCGACCTCGCCCGCCGCCTGCTCATGGGCCGCAGCGCCAGCCAGGACGCCGAGCGCAACATGCTCGCCAAGCTCAAGGCCGAGTGCGGCCCCAATCTGACCCACAACCTCGAGCAGATGTTCCGCGACCAGGAGCTGTCACGTGACGAAATGGCCGCCTTCAAGCAGTGGATGGACGCGCGAGCAGGGTCGCGGGCCGAGGCCGCCGAGGCTGCCGAGGCTGCCGAGGCCTCCGCTGAGTCCGCCGCTGATCAGGCAACCGCCGCCGCCACCGCCGCCGACCTCAGCGCCAAGATCGACCTGCACGTCAGCGTGCTGTCGGCCGCCGCCTGGCCCACCTACCAGGAAGTCGACCTGCACCTGCCCGCCGACGTCCAGGCCCACGTGCAGCTGTTCGACTCCTACTACAAGTCCAAGTACAAAGGCCGCCTCCTCACCTGGATGCACTCGCTCGGCCACTGCGCCATCAAGGCCCGCTTCGACCGCGGCGTCAAGGAACTGCTCGTCTCCGCCTTCCAGGCCGCCGTCCTGCTGCTCTTCAACGGCGACGCCAGCAACACCCACAACGCCGCCGCCGCCGACAACGACAACCCCGTCCTGAGCTACGCCCAGATCGCCGCCGCCACCGGCCTCGACGGCGGCGAGCTCGACCGCACCCTGCAGTCGCTGGCCTGCGGCAAGGTCCGCGTCCTGACAAAACACCCCAAGGGCCGCGACGTGCTGCCCACCGACACCTTCTCCGTCAACCGCGCCTTTGCCGACCCCAAGGTGCGCATCAAGATCAACCAGATCCAGCTGCGCGAGACCCGCGAGGAAAACGCGGCCACGTACGAGCGCGTCGCCGCCGACCGCCAGTTCGAAACCCAGGCCGCCATCGTCCGCATCATGAAGAGCCGCAAGTCGCTGCCCCACGCCCAGCTCGTCGCCGAGGTCATCAGCCAGACCCGCAGCCGCGGCGCCCTCGACCCGGCCGACATTAAGCAGAACATTGAAAAGTCAGTTTGCCTTTTTCTCTTTCTCTCTCTCTCTCTCTCTCTTTCTCTCTCTCTCTCTTTCTCTCTCTCTCTCTCTCTTTCTCTCTCTCTCTTTCTCTCTCTCCATACCCTCTAACGCGCTACAGACTCATCGAAAAAGACTACTTAGACCGGGAAGATGGAAATTATGTATATCTAGCCTGATGCAAGATTGCTGTTTACACGGCGTACGCCGTCATGGAAAATATAAAGTGTTTGGTGAAATCAGGCTGTATGATATACGGAGTATTAGTAATAATGTTCTGCTTGTAAAGTGCCATTAGTAGTGGCTCATGGTGGGGAAGTCCCTCACCGCCTGATAAGATAAGCAAGAAAAAGAGTGCGAAAAAGTCCCAGAGAGGGCAAAAAAAAAAAAAAAAAAAAAAAAAAAAAAAAAAAAAAGAAAAGAAAAGCTGCTCGATCTGTCAACGTCCGCTGTTCTACCACCACACACTGGCCACCGATCCGACGACACTCGCAACGACCCAGTCACCCGTCTGCCACGATGCCAAAGTCAAAACGTGAAAAGGTCCTGCACCTGACGCAGGTGGCCAAGAAGACGCGCGAGCACAAAGACCGCCTGTTTTCGCAGATCCGCGAGGCCCTGCCCGACTACCAGTACTGCTTCGTCCTCCAGATCGACAACTCGCAAAACCAGTTTCTGCGCGAGATCCGGCAGCAGCTGGGCAGCAGCCGGTGAGTTTTGGTTGTGTGTGCTGCTGGTCTGTCCTGGCGTGCTTTTAACTGTCTTTGTCTGCTTCTCTTCCTCTACTCTGTTTTTCTGGCTCTGCTTCTCTGATCTTCTCTTTGATCTTCTCTCTGCTTCTCTACTCTGCTTTTCTGTTTCTCTACTTCTCCACTCTCTGCTTCTCTGCTTCTCCCTCTGTCTCCCCCGTTCCAACTAACAAACAAGACTCTTTCTCGGCAAGACCAAACTCATGGCCCGCGCCCTCGGGACATCGCCGGAAGAAGCCCAGGCCGCCGGCATCGACTCGCTGGCCGCCCGCTACCTGCGCGGCGGCGCCGTCGGCCTGCTGCTAACCAACAGCAACCCCGACGACGTCCGCGCCACGCTCGAAGCCTACGCGCCCGTCTACTTTGCCCGCGCCGGCACCGTTGCCAGCCGTGATATTGTCGTGCCCCGCGGTCCGCTTTTCAGCTGCGGCGGCCAAGTGCCCGAGGCCGACGACGTGCCGCTGGCCCTCGCCGTCGAGCCCGAGCTGCGCCGTCTCGGCATGCCCACCCGCGTCGTCGCCGGCAAGGTCACCCTGGCCGCCGCCCCCGACAACGCCGACCCCAACGACCAGGACGACGGCTACGTCGTCTGCCGCGCCGGCCAGACCCTCGACGGCCGCCAGACCCGTCTGCTGCGCCTCTTCTCCATCTGCCTCGGCCAGTTCCGCATCCTGCCCCTGGCCTACTGGTCCGCCGCCACCGCCGACGTCACCGAGCTGGCGCCCCCGCCGTCGGCCGGAAAATCGGGCTTGCACAGCAACGACGTCGACAATGCAGAGATCGACGACATGGGCGCACAGGACGATTAAAAAAGCCCTGCCTGGGACTTGCATGCGGTTTTGGTCGGGTGTCGTGCATGGTGTCGTCTCTTCATCTGTGGTCTGGTCCGAGTCCCAAGCTTTTTCTGCTTCTGTTTTTGCTGGCTCTGTCCTCACGGTTTCTGCATCTGTTTTTGATCGGTGTTGTCGTACGGCGTTCTACGGTTCGTTTCATAAAAAGCCTTGTTTAGAGTTCAGGATTGATCGAGACACGTTTCTCATTACCTCCTACCAACTTACGGGAAATTGCTTGCGTGAAACTTCTCCTCTACACCCCATAACTCGCATTCGTCTGGCCTTACTAAGTGCTTTTGAATTACCTACTTGTACACAATCGTAAATAGAAGAGAAAAGGGGAAAATGGGAAAAGGGGCAAAAAAAATAAAAAAAACTGCCTGAAATGCCAAAAATGAGAAGAAAAAAAAAGACAAGATGGAAGAACTATACTGTTCGTCTTCGAGGTGTGCTGTGCGGAGGAAGAAGGGCTGGATGCGAATCTGGGGCTGGCGATACCCGTTGTAAAACACACAAAATTGAAAAGATTAAGGCACGTCAAAATAAAACGGCAAGACCGCACTCCTTCCCCCAAAGTCAACACTAAGCAAGCGGTTAAAATACCTCCTTTTTGTTGTTGCCGGTTTTTCGAGCTTGTCGGTAGGGGCAAACCTGGCAAAGAACTTGCGCTGTCTCCTCGTGTTCATTGCTCCTTGCTTGCTTGAAGGTGTCTACCTGATTTGCCGTCGTGGAGTAATCCGCTCCACAACTTTTTAGTCGTGAGAGGAAAAGAAAAAAGAAATCCGACTGGCACCGGGTCAGACAGCAATTTTCCCTATTGTCTTTTTGCGCTTGACTCTTTTGTCTTGCAGCCAAAATCCGGGTTTCCAAACCTTGGCCCTGACTGGCAAATGCTCCCTCCATAGAGAAGAAAAACGCGAGAGCAAAGCAAAGCCTGCGAGAGAGAGAGAGAGAGCTGTAGAGGTAGCTGAGAGTCAAATAGACGCCAATAGCTTGTTTGCCTCCATAAACGCCCACCTTGGCCTTCACTTCTTCTCTGCTGAAACCGGCCCGTTCTCTGTTGTCGAGTTTTTTTTTTATCTTTTTTTACCTTGCCGATGTGCCGGTTCGAAAAAGCTGCTGTCACTGGCTTGGCCGCTAAAAAAAGCCGTGTTCTGAAACTCACAGAGCATAAAAAAGGAAGAAAAATTATAGCTGGCGTCCGGCGCGCTCGCTGTCGTCTCGGGCTCGTTTCTCTTGCAGTCGCTTTTCCATTTGTTGGCCTTACCCTTTGGTGACAAAAAGGATAGTTGGGTGTGACGGATGCAACGGAATAAAAAGACACAGAAAAGAGAGCAGACAGTAGAAGAAGGCGGTGAGTGATGACAAGAGGAGACGAGAAGAAATGGGAAAGATGACACGAAAAGAACAAGACGACAGCCAGAGAAAAAAGAACCTTGCTCAAGCTACCTTCTCTTTCCGCACCTTGATCTCAGAGGCCCGGAAAATGTTTCGGTTAGGACTGTGTTTAGGTAACTTCAACCTCCAAAAATCTCTGCTGCTGTTGCTGGTTCTATTGATACCGCCGTATCTTTCTCGTCTCGTCGTACGGCGGACCGTCGAAACCACGCTTCCGCGAATCGTCCCCACCAGCACCGCCGCTGCCGCGCGCCCGCTCACCCCCATCTCGCGACCCGTAGTCACTACCACTGCCACGATACCCACCGTTCTCTCCTCTTGGCCGAATCGGCTCCATGTTGCTGCCAGTTCTGCGGGCCTCGCCGCCACGGTCGCGGTCTCGTCGGTCGCGGTCACGGTCGCGCCCACCATATTCCCGATCCCGGTCCCGGTCCCGGTCTCGGTCTCGGTCTCGGTCTCGGTCCCTGTCCCTATCACGGTCATGACCCCGATCACGGTCTCGGTATCCGCCGTCAATCCCACCATCATGACGGTCGCCACGTCCATATGCCGAGCCATTCGAAGGCGGTCCCCCATTCTCATATCGATCGCTACCGCGGGCGCCGCGCTCAAACCCACGCCCGCCTCTAAATCCGCCGCCGTTGCGATCGCGGCCACCGCCGCGATCGCGGAATCCGCTACCAGATCGGAATCCTCCAGGTGGTCCTCCGGAGATGCCAGGCGGGCCGCCACGGCTCGATTGCAGCGACGCCGACTTGGTGTATCCGCGGCCGCCCAGGCCGCCACCAAACCGGCGTGGCAACCAGCCCTTGACTGTCCGCCCACGCTCCACGTCCACCTTGATGCGGCGGTCCTTGATGCGAATGCCATCACAAGATTCCACAGCCGCTGTTTGTTATGCATGCAAAAGAAGCACGACTGTGTCAGTTTTACCCTTACCAGCTTTTAAAATCATACCTTTTCGATAACAAGAAGGAGACGAATGATAGGAGGTGAGGGAAGTGAAAAGAGGAGAAGGAAAAGGAAGGCGAGGGAAGGAAAAGAGAGAGTGGGCGTTGAACCTAAAGAAGGCTCTACCCAGCACACCAATCGATCCACAGGCTTGCTTTGTGAGTCTGATTTTCAAAGTTTTTTGTTTTGTTTTTGTTTTTACCTCTCATGTCTTTTTCGCGCTCGAAAACAACGAACGCGTAGCCTCGATGCGGTTTGCGCTTCTTGTTGCCCTTTTCGTGGGCGTGTGTGTCTTTGACAATGCGGATCTGCAAAGGTGTTAGGTGGCACGTCTTTGCTCGAAATATCGCTCCATGCCTTCCCCTCAAAACAAACAAAAAATAAATTAAAAACACACCCTTTCAATCGGACCATGTCTCGAAAACTCGCGCTCGAGATCCTGCTCGTTGGCATCGTAGCTCAACCGCGCCACAATGATGGTCTTGTACGCGTCGCCGCGAATGTTTGGATCTTCCGTAGGTTTGACTGGTGTTTATTAGCAAGATGGGCGAAGCGAAAATTGAAAGAATAAAAATAAAACAGACGAGCTCTTTCAAAAACAAGGACACACGCACAGCGCTTCGGGGCTTCGGCAAGCTTCTTTTCCAGCTCGGCTTTCTTCTCCAGCGCTTTCCGGTCGCGCCTTTGCAGCCAACTCTCCGTCATCACATAGCCATCCTTGTCTTTGTATTCTTTTAAAGCTGGTAAAAATTGCGCCACGCCAGACACCGGTATAGTTCGACGCTCCTCGGGCGCGTGGTCGACTGGCGGCACCCATCGCAGAGGCGGACGTGGTGTGAAGAGCGCCAGCAGCTGCGGCGGAAGCTTGTCCGTCATGGCTGGAAAACGAAAATGCAATAAGAAGAAAAAAAAAGAAAAGAGGCCAACAAAGTGAAAAGCCACAAAGAATGCGGCACGATAGAAGATGAAGATGAAAGAAAAACTCCAAACAGGAAAGAGCGTCTCACGGACCACGGGCACGCGCATGAAATAAAAGGAGCTGCAACATTGGGTGGAAGGAGCGAAAAAAATAAAGGAAGTTAGCCGCATTGCGTGACTTGAAAGGGACTAGCGCAGTTTCATTCGGCATAGATGCACGTGACATCTTGAAATTTGCATACGAGTAGTTTGGATACGACCACTCGTACGTCGTAATACGACGTATACTCGAGGCGTGCAACGCTCTTTTTTCTTCTTTGCACCTCACGCGGTAGAACAACTTGGGGTAATGCGACTCCGTCGTTTGAGCACAGCGCCATGACAGTACGAGCATTACCTAAAGTGTCCGTCAGTAGAGTAAGTTTTGACCAGCTTAACGAAACGGGGCGTCCGGTTGCAGTTCTCGGTTCTAATTTCAATTGTATAGAATGGCGTCGGCGCCTTCATCCTGCAATGCCGCAAGATGGACTTCCATTATTGTGACTGGGCTGGAAGCTCCCGGGGCATGAAGTAAGTTGATTTCGAAAGCTTTGCGCAAGGAGAAGACGGCCAGATTTCGGCAGATGCGACGAGAGCAACTCATCAGCGATCAAGTAAATGGATGCATACTAACGACTTTTAACAGCGCTTTCATCAAGCACCGCCTGGCCAAGTTTGCCGCCGAGAACCCCGAGATCGAGATCAACGTGTCGCCGCGCCCAGCACGCCACCCTGTCATTGTCGGCCACTACATCAGTGGCCAGACAAGGCCGATGTGCGTGCGCAACTTGGACCCAAACCAGATTCAGAAGAAGGTCGAGACGCTCCGCGACTTCACGGGCGAGAAGAACCAGAAATTCAAGAAGCCTGTCAGCAGTATCAACCAGAGCGTGCGCGGCATCTGGAGTCCGTACCACGGCTACGGCATGAAGGTGTAGGCGGCGGTATGTGGAGGAGTGGAGCATTTTCGGATCGGACAGCTGGAACCCAGAGCGGCTTGAGCTCGGTCAGCGCACGAGGTCATGTACACATAAACATAGACATTTACATCGTATTGGAATACCATGGCGTTTCTCGAAGACCATGCAAATTGTGCTTGTTATTGATTTGGAAGAAGCTCTAGGGAAAACAGGTGTTTATAAAATGAACATCTCAAAACCCGCACTGACTCGTTTTTCCCTCCATCTCACGCGTCTCCTGTATACTGCATGCTTGGCTAGCCCCGTCAATCTGTCTGTCGAGCTGGATTCTCTGATTTATGGCTCAAACCGACGCACAATCGTCACGTTGGAGCAGCTCTTGTCCGGAACGCCTCCGGGATGGACCCAGGCAAGTGCGGTATAGTAGAAGGGACCGACTGAAACATTGCAAATGTTCCAGTTGTAGACCGGCGTTTCCAAGGCATCGGTTTTGGCAATGGACATTTCCGGCGTTAGAAACGTCATGTTTTGGGTGCCGAACAGCTCTTCGTCCTTGTTGAACCCAATAATGTCGAAAATCAGCTCGGCATTGAAACTCGCGGCATACATGTCTCCTTCCACTGGCCCTAAGCCCTCAAGCATCAACGTGTGTGGAGCAAGTTCGCCACTCGACAAACGGTTCTTGAGCTCACCACTGAGTCGACGTTTGTCAATAGTCTTGCTGCTCTCGGTAGGTTTGGCTTTTGTCTTCTTGTCTGCATTGGTCTTGGGCGTGAACCTTGCCGGCGGCTGTTCGAGATCGAAGGTCGGGTCTTCGCTGTCTTCCCTCTCCACCAGGTAGCTGATCAGATACCCGACCGGGAAGCCACCCACAGCCTTTAAGTCGTTGACTTTAGTGAAATAGAACAGCGTCGGCCGCGGCATGCGATCTATCGGGTTGTCGCTAGTCAAGCACAAACCATACATGCCTCCTCCATGACAGGCAAAAAGTGCGCGGCCTGTGTATGTATTATTTTCGCTCTTGGAGATGTGCAGTGTGTAAGGGCCCCTTGGCTGAGAAAGACTGGCGGCTGTACAACACCCTGCAAAAAGGACTGGAAGGCCTAGTGACAGCTTCATGGCCGTGACAGGGAAGTGGACGTCTTTTTTGTTTTTTTGAATAGCAAAAACCCCAGAAATTAACAGGACAGGGCTACCAAAAGAATTGCAAAGTAAAAGTAAATGTGGCGAGAGAAAGAGAAGAGGAAAAATGAATCTGTGGGAGTCACAAAACAGAGTTTATTCACTGCGGGAGAGCTTTGATATTGATACACGTAATAATGATGCTGGTGCTAGGTCAAAACGTGAGAACGTCGGTTTGATTCACAACAACACGATAAGAAGAAAAGAAGATGAAAAGTTCAAAACAATCAAACAATCAAACAATCAACAAAATCCGGGGGAACTGCTTTATTTCTAGCTCGACAAACAGAAATTAAGGAACGTCATCTAGCTCCTGCCACATGTAAACCCCTTCGTCATTGTTTGTTTACTTGTCACCTTCGCTCCTTCCACTTAATCTGTGAGCTGGCATTGCAGCTGCCTTTTCTCAGCTGGTTCCATGGTTTGCATATTAATACTCTCACCATCAGTGCTCGTTCTCAGCCCAACATTTTATCACATTTTCGATAGCCTCCATACTTCTCATCAAACCCGCTCAAAGACCACCACACAACACTCCGCTTCTTCTTTGGAATAAGGATGGATGTTCAAAACCGCACATTTTGGTCCTCGTTGATGGGCATTTTAAAAGACATCAGCGTAGCCGACTATGTATCCATAGACCTGGAAATGACAGGCATTGAACCTCGAAGACCTGCTTCACTTCAAAAACTCAACATGGATGACATTTATCGCAGGGCAAAAGAGGCATCCCATACTTTTGACGTGCTTCAAGTTGGCATCACATGTCTACGCTACAGGCCCCAGACCAGTAGGTCTATGCCTTTTCTTTTTAACCAGTTTGCTTCTCTTCAGACTGAAGCTAGACTTGTGCTAATTCTTTTGAGTGACATACGAGACGAAAACGTACAACTTTCCCGTATCGCCAATGTTTGATGACGACTCCGGCGACCGTTCGTGCGCCCTTGCGAAAGCAGTTGACCGGACCTTGGTCATCTCATACAAAACTCTGCTCTTTCTGAAAGCCAACAACGCCAGGGTGGAGGAAGCCTACCTGTCTGGGATTCCGTATCTGAGCCGCGCCGAGGAGGAGGAAGCTACTCCACATCTGTTTTTCACACCAAGCGAAAAAATAAATATTGATATCATTCACCAGGAAGAAACCACCCGGCTTTTTTACAATGCAGTTCTGGAAAAGGTCAAAATCTGGGATGCCGTGATGCAAGAAAGCCCCGAGACTGCTGTATGTTGCCCTGTCCCCTGCCACAGCGCGCCATGCCGAGAAAATTCTTTTGTTTGCGTGTTACTAAAGACGCTGTGGACTTTTAAAATGTCCAGATGGATTATCTGAACATCTCAAACCCGTACGGAGGACGTGTCAATCACTTCCAGGCGCGTCTGGTACACCAGTTGCTAGACGTCGAGTTTCCAGGAAAATACTATGCTTTCAAAAGATCAAACGACTTCATTCAAATCGTAACGGTGAACAACGAAGAAGAGAAAAAGGTCTGAAAAATGTACACCTCTATGATCGGTAAAGGGAAAAATTTACCTCTACTTGCTCTGTGCCTATAGGCTGACATATTGTTTATGACTCGCTCTGTATTACAGGTGAGAGAAACTAAAATACAAGCAAGAGAAGCTTCAATAAAGAAGCAAAGAGGTGAGTGGCATACCCAACAGGCCTCATTGACAGAATGCACAGAATTGCGCTGACCTAAAGCGAACAACCAGGCCTGCGGTACATCTTCGAAGCTGTATGGCTATTCTCTCCAACCCCCCCCCCCCCCCCAAGCTTTGTGGCCTTGGAATTTCTCTACAGTGGCTGACTTTCTCGGGGAATAGCTTGTTGGCGGGTCCTTTGCTAGCGACGTCTTATCTCTTGTTGATTTGGGAGACGGAGGAGACAAAGTCACGGCGTTCAACAAATTGAAGAGTTATGAGGGGGTACTGGGGAAGCGGCCGCCAATTCTCGTCGGCCACAACATGTTCATGGACCTGTGCTTCATCTACCAAAAGTTCTTCGCGCCTCTACCAGACAGCTTGGAAGAGTTCGGCGAAGAGATTCACAAACTTTTCCCCCGCATCATAGACACCAAGCACTTGGCCACTTTTGACAAGCATGGGATGCAGAGTTCAGAGACTCTTGAAGAACTATTCAACCAAGCTGTGGCACTCCCCTTCCCGGTAGTAGAGACCTCGCAGTCGTCAAGAGCCCGCATCAACCATGGCGCCCATCACGCAGGAGCCGATAGTAAGTGTTTTTTTTTTTTTTTTTGGTCTCCCTTTTGTCAGATTAGTTCTGAAACACCCAGCGTCACTTGCTAATAGGATCTTGATCACAGGCAGAATGACAGCCATACTTTTTGTCAAGAAGGCTTTCACAATATCACAAAGCATTTATCCCCAGGACGCAAGTACTTCTTCTCCCCAAAGAAGGGCCAGGGGTCGTGGAGGACCAGAACCGCCTCTGCCAGAGTGGGACAGTTTGTTTTTCCAGAACCATGGTAACAAGCTGAGAATCAGCATTGCAGGCACTTTGGATTTAAACAAAGTGGGCAGCCAACAAAAGCAAAACAGCTAAAGTACAGTTAGCAAAATCCCCCAAAAGAAAAGTAACATAGACGGGTTATGCCTCGCATCGTCCAGCGCCGCTTTTGTGTGATTCTATTTTGTGTGTATGGTGTTTTGATGGATATCTTTATATATTTTGCGGAGTACAGAGTACAAAGCTTTAAGTAGTGTACAGACGTGCCAAATGTGCGCTCTCCTTTCCTGACTCTGAGCATCTGTTTTCATAATTCCCCTGAAACCTATTTTTCGTCAAAACGAATACGTCATCTCGATGGCATGGCGTTTTTCACGCTGGAGTAGTAAAATGGCGAAAGTTGCTGAGCCAGCTCTTCCTTTGTTAGCCACTGGAAGTCGGTCAGGCCTAGAGTGTTGCCCTCCAAGTTCGCCTGGCCGGCCATGATGCGGCCCTTGAGAAAGAAGGTCTTTGTGCCCTCAAACTGGCCATCGGGCTCCGACTGGACCATGTGTGCAATGGGGACACGACCGACTATCCACGTGTTCATGTCAACACCAGCGGCTGACTCGAGAGCTCTTGCCGCGGCCTATTACAATTAGCGACGGCTTGTTCCCAAGGAATCTTCAGCGCTGAAACAAAAAGACAAAAGAAAACAAACAAAAGAAAACAAGCAAATAAACAAACAAAACCATAGCAAACGTGCCTTGTGCAGATTTTCGTCGGGGGTCAGTTCGACGGTTGGAAAGCTCCAGGACGGAGACGCGGCACCGGGGCCATCCGGGCCACGCACAACAAGGTACAGCGTGCGGTCGAGCTTGCGGTCGAGGCGGCGGGTGTCGTTGGCCTCGTCGGCAGCGGTGCGGCGTGGCTGAGGACGCTCGACGCGCAAGCGGTCGCCTTCGGCCAGCGGCTCGCCGTCGTCGGTGACGCGCAGGTCGGCATCGGAGATGATGCGCTCTCGCAGGCGGTCGGGATCGGTCAGCTCGGCCGCCAAGGGGTCCTGCAGCGTGATCTCGTCGTCCCAGGCCACGGCCCGGTTATAGCTGCCCTCGCCGCCGCCTTTGCCGCCGGCATAGACGCCAATGTCGCGGGCGGGTGTGCCGCCGCGGGCCCGCACCTGCAGCCGCCAGTCCAGGGCCAGCGTGGTGTCCGGCTTGAAGTACACCTTGCGGTTGAACGACGCCGTCAGCCGCTCGTTGAGCCGCTTTTGGTAGAGGTAAAAGGCCGCCTCAAACGGCGTTGGGTCGCGCGTCAGCAGCGGCGGCCGACTCAGCATCAGGCCGGCACGGATGCGGTAGGCGGGCGCCGGCACGGCCGCAGACGAGGAGGTGGACGACAGCGAGGCGCCAGCGGACGGTTCAGGCGCCGCGGCTGCCTCTGCTGCTGCGGCTGCTGCGGCTGCTGAATATGGTCGGCGAACGAGTAAGGTTGCCGTGCTGGGAAAACGGGCCGGCAGCACACTGCTGCGGTCGCGATTGTTGGCACATCGCATGCATGACCACTGAAGAGGTGTCGCTAATGGCGGCCCCAGTTAGACAACACGAGAGAGACAGCCAACCGACTCGCAGCTTGTTCATTCTAGCTTACCATTTAGTAGAACGGACACCACAGGGCGTCCGCCCCTACTTGTCGCAGCCATTGTATCGGAGGATGTAATATAATAGAACGAGCGACACACGGTGACTCAACGAGGCTTGGCCTTTCCGTTATGACAAAGAGACCTGGCTCAGGCCCTGTTGCCGCAATGCAAAGACGCAAAGACGCATAAATGCAGAGCTCTTTGTGATTTGCTCCAGATTTTATTTGATGTTGTACGAGTAAAATGTGATCTCGGCACGCCTGCAGAAAAAGCCCATTCTAGCGCGCAATGGTAGTGCCAAAAAAGGGAAGAGCTCTGTACGAGTACGTACATGTTCCTTCCTCGTGTGACGGTTCGGATCAAATCTTCTGCCGAACCACTGAGACAGAGCGCAAAACAATAGACTAAAAAGGCTTTGCCTCTTGGTGCTGTCTTTCCCACCTTTTTTTTCCTTCTTTCCTTTTTTCCCATCCAAGGCATCAATCCTTATCAGGAAGATATATGGCACACTCCATCGTTCTCTTTTTTTCTCTCCAGCTCATGTTCTTTGAACTGGAGGGGATCAAAGGATCGAAACACAACCCCAGTGCATCATCCTCATTGTTCGCATGCCAAGAGCAAAACCTGAACGTCCGATTTCGCTAGCGGCTCCTTATGTTTTTTGTTATCCCACCTGGCAGCTGTTAGATAGAAGACTTTCACATTTGTCCACCCGCCGTCGCCGTCTCATGTCTTGTCTTTTTTTTGCGAAGCACCGTTTTTTGTTCTATTTTAATAGACATGCTGGCTAATTGGGGCTCTACGAGTTCTTAGCCAAGCCATTCTTCTAACTGCATCTCTCAGGCATCGACTGCCAAGGACGGGCGTGAGTGGCTTTGAAAAGAGGAAGCAGTGGAAACAAGCCACAGAAAAAAAGAGAAAAAAGCTACAATGCAAGATATCAAAGATGAAGTACATTGAATTCTATTTGGAACGCATAACAAAAGACAAAAGACACATGACCCATATCCCATAAATACAGTTCATCCATACATTGAGTTGGCACAGAGTGAAAGAGAGACAGATTGAGGAGAAAAATACCTAGAGCAAACAAAAAAAGACAAAAACAAAAATAGAGAAAAGACAGGAAGGAAATCCATGCCAGCCACCAAACGTATGCGTGTCTTTCCCCCAAAGGACGAGAAAAGGGTATCTAACCGGATTTTACCGTTCCAAGACGAAGCCTGCCCGAAAAAAAGCCAAACACCAGCAAAAGCAGAAATGAGGAGACAGAAAAGTTTGAGAAAAAAACCCCAGCAAAAAAAAACGTCGCTGTTTTCCGACGCTGCAGACGAAACAAAATGCAGCCCAAAGCAACAGGCAGTCGAGAACAAACGATGCCGAACGCAGTGCCGATGGTGTGGTAATATGAGGTAGCGCGTTGCGGTGATATGTGTGCTTAACGGCTTTTGAGTGGTAAGTGGTTGGTACCGAAAGAGTAAACAACATCACAGTACTGCATCCATTCGTTGCTCCTCTTCGTCGGCCCTTTTTTTTTAGTCTGCTGGTTTTGTTCTCGTTTCCGGAATCCATCGTTCTTCGATGCATCCCAATCTTCTCTCTCCCGCTCTCTCAGCCCTGCAAAAGCGCTACTGCTCTTGCGACTTCTCGGGTCGCCTTTTGCTCCCAGAGCTTGCGCGCTTCGGCGTCAAGGACAGCCTGTGGGCTTGTGACTTCTTCGTACAGTTTGCGGGAAACGTCGCGGTTGATCACTGCATACTGGTCGGCCGTAAGCTGGCTCGACTTCCAATGCGGACTCAACGCCGTCCGCACGATGCTGCTGATGCTTTCCTTCATTTCCAGCGGGAGAACGTGGCGCGATGGCGACACGTCTTGCGACCGCGGCAGTTGTGCGGTTGGCCGCCGTTGTGGGCGCGGCTGTCGAAGCTCTCCCGCCGCAGCGGGCGACGAGATCAAGCCGGCGCTCGACGGGCGCTGCCGGTTTTTATTGCTGTTTGCAATGTTATCAGAGTCGCTCGCATCGCCGCCGTTTACAGCTCCTCCCACCGCCGGTCCGCGGGTGGGAGAGTAGTTGGCCGGGGGGTAGATGGGTTCGATGTGCGAGCTTAACAACGTAGGCGAGCTGGGCCGCAGCGCCCTGTGCGGCGGCGGCGTCGTGGAGAGCGCTCTCGGGCTGCTGTACGCCGAGACGGATGGCGATGAGCCTGCCGGCGACAGTGGATCCACTGACGGTGCCATGCGTGAGTCGGCAAAGAGCGAGCGGATGTTCTCGTCGTCCGATGGTGTGCTCATCTCGACCTCTTTTAGCAGCGATGATAAAAACGATGGAGGCTCGTCGGCCGAAGCCGGCGAACGTGACGACGAAGCCGACGCCAAGACTGGGCCTGAGCCTGAGCCTGAGCCTGAACCTGAGCCTGAGCCTGACCCCGACCCCCCCGGGCCAAGCCCAGGGCCGGAGCTGGAGCCTGACTTGGATCCGGATCCTAACCCCGACGCTGATCCTGAGCTGCCTGCTACCGTGCTGGAGCTCCCCGCCGACACGGGCACAACCCGGTCAGACCGGTTTGGCGGTGCTGACGATGGTGATTTCCGAGCCGACAACGAAGAAGGCCCGTCGCTGGGTGCGCCAATGCGACGCGTGCGCGGCCTTTTCAGCTTCCGTTCTGGCTCCTGTGTCGGCTCGCTGGGGGAGGCGGTGACGGAGCGAGATTTGCGCTTGCGGCTATTGGGCAGAGCGGCCGCCGTCGCCTCACACTCCCTCGCCCGTTCGAAGGCGCCCCACGCTCGCCGTTCCTCTCGGCTCTCTTCCTGCACAGCGGTGGAGGAAGCAGTCGAGGAACCAGACGGCTGAGCATGGCCATTCTCGGCCGGGCGATGGCGGCCTTGGGCTTGTCCCTGCGACTGGGCCAACACGAGGCGTCGGCTGGCGCGGTGCAGCAAGGCGGTGGGGATGTTCTGCTCAAATACATCCTGGGCTCCGAGACGCCGAGCGATGTCGAGCCGCTCTTGCCAGCGCTGAAATTCGCGCTGCTCATTGTCGCGCAGCCGCTCTATCCGGCGGTATTCCTCCAAGGCCTCGTCGTCGTCGTGGTCGAGATCGATGTTGAGCACATCCCAGATGCGGCCCGTGATCTGGCCCCAAGCCCCTTGCCACTCATCCGACCAGGCACGCCGCCGCGCCCGGCGCATGGAATGCCGAGTGCGGGGGAAGAAAAAGGCGCGAGCGGCACGTCTGGGGCTACCACCCGAGCCTCTGGGGCCTCCGCGGCGGTCTGCCGAAGAGACAATGGCCGCAGCAGTGGCTGCCGCCGCAGAGGTGCGGGGCGATGCCGGCACTGCTCTCGTTGTCCCGTCCTCGTCGTCTTCATCCTCGGGCGTTCCAAAAATGTCCACGCACTCCATGCAAAACCAGGCACCCCGTGGGACGCCGTCCAGGCCGATGCAGTGAGTGTGGTACGGCGTATCGCAGCCGTCGCAGAGCAGCAGGACCTCTTCGTGGTCGGCCAGGTTGCACACCGGACACGGCGTGGACACCTCTTCGTCCTCGGCATATTCTGGGAACTCGTCTAGCCATGCCTGCGGGTCGAACTCGGCAACTTGTTTTTTGTCGTCAACCTTATAAGACGACAGTAGAGTGCCTGCAAAAAAAAAAAAAAAAAAAAAAAAAAGACTTGTTAGCCCATCCCGCATTGAAAAGCAAAGACAACTGCACTATGCAGTAAAGGCAGGCGAAAAGGAAAAAGAAATACGGCATTAAAAGAAGCAGCGGGAATCAGAACACAACCAAACATCACATACCGCCTAATTTATCATAAACGTGCACCAGATGGAAGGACTGGCGGCAGATGGGGCAGCTATTCGCCTTGGTGGTCCATTCTCGTAGACAGAAGTCGTGCAATGAATGACCACATATTTGAATCACGGCAACATTGTCGTCGTCGTGGCTTGGAAACCCGTCGGACGAGGCCGAGGCTTTGTTGCTGCTCTTGTCGCCAGCATCGAGGTGTGTACTGCCGTTTGCCGTAGTGGCTTCTGGCGCTGTAGATTCAGTGGTGGCTGCAGTGGTTTTTGCGGCCGACTCGCTATGGTGGCTGCCGCTGCCAGTGGTGGAGTCGGCGTGGCTATTGCAGGTGCTTGTGGCACCAGTGGTGCTGTCGTCTGGCGCTGGTGGGGTGGTATCGGTTGCCTGGAGCAGCGTATCTAGGCAGACAATGCACTGTTCTGCCATATTTTAGCGGGGTTTTCCGGGGGCGTCGGCTACCGCAGCGCATGAAAACATATGAAAAGACTGGGTAGGTGAAAGGGGGGAAAGAAAAATTGCCAAAAAAAAAGAAGAAGCAAATAAGAAGCAAAAATAAGTGTTGCAATATATAAAAAAGGTTTTTCAATTCTCTGATTTGATCACAGTCAAAAGAATCCTGAAGGCGAGTTTGTCTTTTTGATGAATTTGTTTCTTGGGTTTGTGCTGTATCGCGTTGCTGTAGGGCGATTTGTATGGGGAGAGGCAAAAACTTTGGGGCTTTTTTGCCACCTTTTAGAAGGGTCTTCGACGTCGGTGTTTTGCAGACTTGCTTTGCATTTTAGCGGGGAGAAGAAGGATAGAAAAGAGTGAGAAGGACAAAGTCCAGCTGGCTGAGGCGGGTGTAAGTTCGGATCGGAGAGGGGAAAAAGTGTTAAGGCGAAGGTTAAGGCAGGGGGTCAGGTGAGTTGGACGAGAGGCGCGTTGAGTGGATTGAACGGAAATGGAGGGGGCGAAAGCAGGCAGATGGTCTGTGCGGTTATCACCCACTCTGCATACTTGCGAGTACTCGTAGACTGTATTAGTACCTGCTCGTATGGATACTTGTAAGTCATATTACACGTTTGAGGAGTGTGAAAGTACAAAGTATTAATACAACGCATAACATGCTCCGAATTATTACTTTGTACCAAGCAGTTCCGAGATTTTGCCATATCCATACTCGCATACCTTTGTGCTTCGTACTTTCCCTTCTTTTTCCCGCCAGCGAGCATGCTGGCAAGTCATAACTGTCCCTTACCCAAACAAGTCACCCCTCTCGGGATGGCCTATCAGAAACAGCCAAGACCTCACAGGTCTTTTTTGTCAACTTCGTACTCGCAGTTACGCTATTACGGATTATGGAATATTGGATGACATGGCACCAATGGAGAAGCATTATCCCGTGCAAAGTACTCGTAGTCGTCGACAGTTCCGATTCAGGGGCCTATGCACCTTTCATCTGATAGATGATCTACGGTGTGCAGACATCCGGTGATAAATACAGCAGGCACGGCTGACGCTGTTTGTCGTTCCTGTCGTTTATGACAATTATGGCGATTGTTATCCTAGGTTGATGGTTTTCATATTTCATCAACATCTGTCTTTGACCACAAACACCAGCTCCCATACGATGACACCGATCTTTTGCTTATATGGCGCTCCGTGATACCAGATTGTCCTTTAAATCTCGTCTGTCTGCTGTCTGGTGTCTATCATCTATAAAATCCACAGGGACGCGCCGGGATCTTTCAAATGAGCTACATCTACACTATTTTTATCATGCCTCTGTCTTTGTTGTAATCATCACAGCTGCTGAACTGCTCTTGATGACCACCCCATACGAGATTATTGTAGGGAAAACGGCGTAAACGGTCAGCACCGCCTTTGACGCAATTGTGTAAAATGTTGCATCCTCTCCTAGCTGTGCCGGAATCCCTACAAATATGGGCATATGACAGATCAGTTGCTCAGCAGCAAGCGATTCTACGTCGTAATAGTGTTGTTAGTTTGCAGTTCAGATCAGAATCAGTGAGAGGTCACAGCCGCTTTGTTGTCGACGTCATGGTCTTCGCATCAGCTGCACTTGTCCTTTTTGTCGTTGTGTCAGCATTTGACATAAGCGCCAGATGCGGGCCGGTCAAATACATACAATAGCTGAAAACCTCGGCTGACGCTCTGGTACACCAATGTCAGGCTGGTGGCTCAACTCCTGGCTAAGCTATATCTGTTTGAGATCGTTCGGCACGAAGTAAAAACCTACAGCAACCTGCGTATTTTTGTAGATGTTTGCAACAGCACTGTGTTCGTTTCTGATATTCCGCCTGCGGGACTTTTTCCAGCTCGCCAGAGTGAAGCCTTTTGTCCATTGACCTCCATTGACCAGAGCTGCACACAATTGGCATATTTAAAAGATCTGGACTTGCTCCAGTTGTCATCATCCTATGGCCAAGTTGCCTATTTGCTCGCTTTCTTTCATTTGCCTTTCAAAACACAGCTTCTCCCCTTCTTTCTCGGTCCAAAGGGGGGATACGAGAGACAATGTACAATTTAGCCTATGAAAGTACCACCCAGCGCTGATTGATCCTCCCCGGTTTTGACGTGAGGGCAAGCATGTCAAAGTGCCCCCCCCTATTCAATCGGCCTATGGAGCAAACACCAAAGCACGCTTTGAAACCCAACAAATAGTATCACCTCTCGTTCTTCACGTTCAGTGCACTTCGTATGCATATCTTTATTTTTTGGGGGGGGTTTCCTATCTGACCTTCACCCGATAGTACACGCCAAGGATGCCAGCAAAAACATAGTAAAAAACAACATGAACCAGAAGGCCGAATTTTGGTGAGCAGGAAGATACGAGACTGGCACTTTTCTGCTTCCTTTCTTCCTTCCCCAACCCAGTGACCGCACAAGGCACACAACAAACACCATTGTATTGGCCCACACCAAAGAAGTCCACTCTACCCTCCTCAATAATCATCGTCTTTGACCATCAAGGTCCTCGCTCATGCAATCCGTTTATGACTCGGCAATCTCGCGCAATCTCCGCAGGGTCGACCGTGTAGCCATAGCAGCCGGAGTCCTAAAGACTGTTAGTACGCACCATCCCAACCAACCCACGGCATCGCACAACGTCTCTACGTGGGAGACAAAAGAAGTAGAGAAACGGCATGTATGGACTCCAAGATAAGATTTAACATACGCGACTGTGTATGCACCACCAGCTGAAAACAAAGAGTTAGCATCACCTCGCCCTAGAAAACAAGATAACAAGGGGATGGAAACTAGGAGGAGCATTGCTACATACCAACAACTTTCTTGCACGCCTTGCATTGCCAGATGCCAACCGCCGTCCGCTTGACAGTGTTCTTGGCGCAGAAAGCGCACGTGTACTTGGCTGCAAAAAATGTGTGAGCAAATCCGCGTTTCCCACACCGTTGTAAAATTGGATCACAAGCGTTTCTGAAAGAGCCAATTCTGCTGCCTTTTTTTGCTCCGTTGCTCCAAGTTTGCGTCGCTTTCGCCGCTCGACTTTCACTCACCATGCTGGCTGACCTATAATTACAAGTTTTGTCAGCCGACGAATCTTCAATGGGTGTGCCAGGGCAAATCAAAAGGAAAGAAAAAAAAGGTTTAGGAAAACTCACTTCGCTCTTCTTCATCTGCTTACGCAGAGAAGCACCATATCTAGATGGAAAATGGTCAGCAAAAAAGAAGGCTTCCTGGCGCGGGCTGTCCTTCACAGTCGCGTTCTTCTCTCATGGACAAAACATGACGCAGCTATTCTCCCATTCAACAGCTGTGCTTCTACTCCAAGTCGGAAAAAAAAGTGCCTCCATCCGTCTGGTTTGCTGTGCTGGGAGCCGTGGCTTGATTTTGCTGCGCCCGTACGTTTTCTCGGCAACGTCGTCCTCGTTCCATCCCCCTCGCACCCTCCCCTCGCACCCTCCCCCAACTTCCAGCTCTACCCAGCTCTACCCAGCTCTTTCTTTTCGCGCCCGAAAATCCATCGCCAATCAAAAAGACCGTCCTCACCTGGTACCGTAACGGCCGGTCACGCCAACCTTCTTCGTGCTGTGGAGGAAAATAGGTCAGCATTTCATCTGTAGGAGAAGAGATAAAAGAATCGCTTGGGTGCTTTTGGAACCACATGAAGGCCGTCGCAAAGGTATATATAGGGGCAGGTCACATACTGTTTGGTCATTTTGAATTTGAGAGTTTAAATCGTGAACTCTTCGTTGGAGATGCTGAGCGTACCGTCAGAGAAAGAGGTTCTTTCGTCGATTTTTTTTTTTGCACTCCCCCAATTTTGGTGGTCTTTTTTCCTTTAGGTCTCGAAATATCCGCTTTGCTTAGATCCAAAATGTGTGCCGGAACATCTCTCGTTCCGAGGTCACGTGTATTGATTAAAAACCTAAGTAAGGGCTAAGAAAAAAGGTTGACCAGGCTTACTCATACCACTCATTGTTATATCACGTGCTTCGTAATAGACCCGCCAAAGGGATATCGAGGCGCATTCCCGTTCGCCGAAGGTGAGGTCAGAATGTACGAGTACGGAGTACTGTACTTTCAAAAACAAAGGCCTTAATCTGGCGGGTCGTTTGGGAGAGCAAATGAGCGTGATGAATCATGGGTTGTGGGGGGAAGCAGCATGTACAGAGCTGTATTATACGTACGAGCACGGAGTAAACAGAAACAGAGACAATCCTTACTTGATTCTGTTGCCGCGGATTGGAGGAAAGAGCATGCCTGTTCTCTCTTTCTTTGCATGTGAATTCAACCCCCCCAAACATAAATACGTTCCCATCCCCAATTAGTTTTGCTTACAGATGTGACTGCAACACAATTGAGCAAAAAAAGTTTGAGAATACCAAGAGTTCGTTTCGCCAGTTGTTACGATGCCGTTTAAAAACCACGGCCGGACTTACGACATTGTCGTGTTTGGCGCAACGGGTAAGACGGCGCGTTTTTGCCTGGAGAAGACGGACCGGGGCCGGCGATATCCATTTTTGTTCCGCAATTCATCATCCCACTTCCCTTCCTCATCTCATTCGCCTTATATGATCTTGTGCTGATTCTCCGTTTTCTTTGGCCCCAATCTCCAGGCTATACCGGCCAATTTCTAGCTGAGTACATCACTGCGAACTTCCCGACACAGCTCAAATGGGCGTTGGCTGGTCGGTCGCACAACAAGCTCGCTAAGGTGGCCGCTGAACTCAAGAAACTGAATCCAGACCGTATTGAGCCAGGTGTGTTTTTTCTTTGAAAGTTTTTCTTCGATGGCTTGCGTGGTATGTGTGTGTATGGTTCGTGTTGCTTCTAACACATTGCAGCCATCGAGACAGCCAGCACAGTCGACGAGGACCTCGACAAGCTGACAAAAAAGACGGCCGTCTTAATCACGACTGTTGGGCCGTTTAGCTTGCTGGGCGAGCCGGCTTTCCATGCTTGCGCCAAAAATGGCACCCATTACGTAGACTGCACGGGGGAGGTACCCTTCACGGCACGCATGATTCGCAAGTACGAAGAGATGGCCCAAAACTCCGGCGCCATGATGTTTCCTCAATGCGCCATCGAGTCGGCGCCGGCTGACCTGTGCACTTGGTTGGCGGCCAAGCTCAACCGGTCACTGCTCAAGGCGAAGACACGGGACGTTACCGTTACCGTGACAGTGAAGTAGGTTTTTTTTTTTTTCTTTGTCCATTATTTCATGATCTTTTCCTCTGTTCTTTGCCTTTCCTTATTAACACCATGTGCAGAGCTAGGCCATCTGGTGGCACTCTCCATACGGCCCTGGGCTTGTTTGACAGCTTCTCACTGAAAGAGATTCGCGCCGGTATGGCTCCGTATGCTCTTTCGCCGGTGCCTAACCCCCATCCACGGCGCGGGCTACGGCCCTGGCTCAGCAATGTCTGGGGCTTTTTCGAGCCGCCTGCGCAGCTGGGCAAGGTTGCGACTACCTTCATCGGCGAGAGCACGGACGCAGCCATTGTTGAGCGCACTTGGGGTCTGTTGTCCATTCTTCCGCATCGCAAGAATGAGTTCTACGGCCCCAATTTCTCGTTTTCCGAGTTCATGAACGTTGAGAACCGTTTCCAGGGCCTTGCCATGCACTTGGCGGTCGCAATTGGTGGCCTGATGGTGGCACTGCTACCGCCGCTGCGCTGGCTTCTGAAACGCTGTGTTTACCAGCCGGGCGAGGGCCCAGCACGCCACGCTGCCGATAAAGACAGCGTTGTATATCGCGCCGTGGCTGCACCAGACGCGGGCGATGGCGGCAAGCCACAGAAGCAGGGATATGCGCAGTTCGCTTTCAAAGGTGGCATGTATGCTCGTACGTATACTCCCATCTCTTCAGTACCCTCCCTGACCCCCTTTTCTTCCGTTGGGTTATAATACTGGGTGATGTTTGTGTGCTAGTACCACGACTCTGACCTTTTTATTTGTTAGTCACGGGCATCCTCGTCGCCGAAGCTGCTCGGACGATGCTTGAAGACGAGCTAAACCTAGGCGGGGGCATCTTCACTCCGGCTTGTCTTGGACAGGGGTATGTTGACCGTCTTGAGAAAAGCAGAGTGAAGTTTGAGACGAAGCTTGTCGATGCTTAGAGAAGGATACTGTGTCAATTCACCAATCAGGACATACAAAGGTTCAACAGGAGCCAATATTAAGACGCAACTCATTTTGGTGGTTGATTGACGTCAAATGGCACTGATTTGTTAAATAAATAATTAAAAGTGTCTTTTTTACAAGAAACTGGCGATGACCGCATCATAGTGCACAAACGTAATTGGGTGTTCATGGTGTTGATTGTGTGTGGTTTCCCTCAGTTTTGTCGCTTAGTTATCCCACAGCGGCTGGTATTAATTATTTTTAGCAGTGACGACCGACCGCTTTTGTCGTAGCTTTTATGAGCATTAATTTTCAATTCGTCACTATGCTAGATTAATACCACCCAAAAAGTACTTTTTTCTTATCGGCCTTCTAAGCTTCGGTCTTGTTTTTTTCTTCTTTTTTTCGACAAGCAAAACGCAAAAACCTCATTGCAGCACTGCAGCACTGGGTGTTTACCGATGCGAAGCAAATGATCTTTTTTTTTCATTCCGGCCCAATTGCATAGCATTGGACAGCGAGCAACGCCGGAGCTAATTTGCGGTAGCTTAAAAGTACACGAGAGCTGAAGGGGGGGGTGAAAGAAGAGAGAGAGCAAAGACAGAACACCTCTTGTGGCTCTCTCACTTCTGATCTCTTTTTTCACACCTGCACACCTTCTTTTCCCGTACTCACAGCTCGTTCCCACTTCTCGTCGAGGTGGGTTGCACAGTCATGGAGACAACCGCACAGGCTGACTCAGAGAGGGCGCCGCTTTTGCCCTCCGAGACAGGCCAGCTGCGACCCAACGATGCACTGCGAACGCCGCCATCGAAAAGCCCCAAGACATTATTACCACAGTCGCCAGCGCCAGCGTCGACCTCAGCTCCCGTCTCTCCATCGGCGCTTGCCCGGCCGAGCCCCGATGGCCGCAACAAGCCTGTGCGGACCGTCACCTTTGATCCCAACCCGGTGACTCGGACGATCGAGACCTTTTCTGCGTCGCCTCCGAACTTTTTTCAGCAGGCCACGCCGCCGGCCTTGCACCAGGACGGCCACGCGGCATCCTTTTCGGCGCCGGTGGTGGCCACGCCTGTCGTTGGCTCCTCGAGAACAGCATCGTATGGCACCATATCGGCAGCGGCAGCGGCGGCAGCAGCGGCAGCATCCGGCAACACGCGATCCTACGGAGCGGCCAACGACGGCAGCAATGGCACTGGTGGGGGCAGCAGCAGCAGCGGCGGTGGCGGCGGCGGCGGATTGGGACCGCCCATGCTGGCGGCGCTGAACAGCCGGCTGCGACGGCGCAACAGCCAGGGCTCGGGGCCTCAGACAGGGCTCTCTCAGCCGTTATTGCTGCATCAGCAGCACCCGAGCCAGCAGCAAAACTCGTACGCGAACCATCAGCTGCAGCTGCCACAGCACTATCAAGGCCAGGCGTACCAGCAGCAGCCGCCGCCCAAGATCGGCCCGCAACGGAGCACGAAGAACGCGCAGAAGCTGAAGCTGCTGCCGAATCCCGACTTTGGCGACGACGGGCCCGACGAGGAGAGCGGCCGCGACGTCTACAGCCAGTACACGCGCATCAAGGATCCCACGGCGCGGCGCGACGCCGCGCTGCTGGGCAAGGCCGACCGCGATCGCTTGCCGCGGGTGACGGCGTACTGCACGGCCAACCGGTACCAGATGGACAGTCTGATGCGCTTCCTCAAGGGACGCGGCAAGACGCGGGGCGCCAATCCGAAGCTCATCGACGAGTGCATCTACACGCCATACAACTACGACTTTGCCAAAACCGGCGGCAGCAGTGGCAATGGCAGCAGCCACAGCAGCAGCACCGCCGCCACGACCACCAGCAGCGCCGCCAGAAACTACGGCACGATGGAAGCTGAGAGCTACGGCCCAGGCAGCGGGCTGCAACAGCACCGCCTTGAGGAGCAAGACGACGACCGTGAGCGGCAACAAAGACGAGAGCAAGGCGAAAACGAGGTTGAACACGGGCGGGAGCGCGAGCGGGAACGGGAACGCGAACACGAACGCGAAATGCGGCGCGAGCAAGAGCTAGAACAAGAGCGAGAGCAAGATCGAGACCGAGAGCGAGAGCATGAGCGAGAGCGAGAGCGAGAGCGAGAGCGAGAGCTAGTTCAACAACAAGAGCAAGAACGAGACCATCAATACAGCCAAGACTCGGCCTATTTCCACGATCCAGATATTGACGAGTACCAGCAACGGCGGCAAGAAGCTGAAGAGAGTGGGCGAGCCGAGGCGGACGACGCTTATCGGCAGACGCAGAATCAGCATGGCCTGCACGAGGGGATTGACGGCCACGACCAGCGTCGGCGGCAGCAGCCGATGCGGAGGCATCCGGGCCAGGATCAACGGCACGACCGGCAAGGGTGGGAAAGCCAGCAGGACCGGCAAGACCGACAGGACGAGCAGGACCGGCAGGACCGGCAGGATCGACAGGACCGGCATGACCGGCCGGCGGAGCGGCAGCAGGGCGAACGGCCGATGGACCTGGATCTCCACGTGCACACGCCCGAGGTGTTTCTGTTTGACTACGGCGTGGTGGTGATCTGGGGCATGTCGGAGGCGCACGAGCAGCGCTTTCTCAAGGAGCTGGCCAAGTTTGAGACGGAGAAGCTGGCGGCGGACGACGTGGAGGCGGAGTTTTTCAACTTTTACTACACGCGCGAGTACCAGGCGCGCATCTACAACGACTTTATTGCGCTGCGCGACAAGAACAACTACATGACGAAGCTGGCGATTGCGCACGCGCTGGCGCAGTCGGTCAAGACGTCGCTGTTCGAGGAGCTGATCGCGTCCACCATCGACACCTGCAAGGACATCCCCACGCAGATTGCCCTGACCGGCACCATCGCCCTCAGCCGCACCCAGATCAACATGCAGATTGGCGAGCTGTTCATTCTGCGCATCAACATCCACCTCAACGGCTCCGTGCTCGACACCCCCGAGCTGTTCTGGGTCGAGCCCCAGCTCGAGCCCGTCTACCAGGCCGTGCGCAGCTATCTCGAAATGGACCAGCGCGTCGGCCTGCTGACCCAGCGCCTCAACGTCATTGCCGACCTGCTGGCCGTGCTCAAAGAGCAGCTGAGCCACGGCCACGGCGAGATGCTCGAATGGATCGGTAAGTTGGTCTGTCTTTTTTTTGCCTTCATTCTCCCTTGCTCTCTATCTCCTTCTCTTTTGTTCCCCTTCTCTTCTTTTTTTTTTTTTTTGCCTTCATTTTCCCTGCTGACACTCGCAAGTCATCATTCTCATCGCCGCCGAGATTCTGGTGGCGGCCATCAACATTGTCGTTGACTTGTACGCGGGCGATTAGCCGTTGGACATATGATGTGTGTTAAAAACTCTCAGAGCGAGGAGCGAGGACCGGGCCAGTTGGACAGCAGCCTCTCTTTGTGTGTCTTTGGTTGCGGCGATTGGATTTTAGACAGTGGTTCAAAGCTTCGCAGCATTCACGGCCGGGCAAATAGCAGTTTATGTTTTTTTTTTTTTTTTTACTTTTTTGATTTCTACGAGCAAATAGCTTTTCCGCCTTTCAACTTGTAATATCTTCCAACTATAATACCTCCGTTTTGACCCAAAGCCAATTAATAATACACTGCACGCAAAGCCACGGGAAGCATAGAAAACAATCCCATGCACCCGCCCCAATCCAAACCAGGCATGTAACGAAAAGCAAGCATAAAAAGCATAAAAAAAGCAACACGCAGAAGCCTGTTTACAAAAAATCAAAATCAAAGACGCCCTGGAACAAGACTTTCAGCTCTCTCTCTCTTCTCCCCCCCCACCCCCC
>JADHKP010000014.1:0-349155 GCA_019925385.1 Raffaelea deltoideospora
TTTTTTTTGTGTTTCTTTTCTGCGTTATTTTTTTTGCATATTCCGGCTTTGGTCCTTTTACTTGCTCGTCATGACCCCCCCCACCTGCCTCTCAGTCTTTCAACACGCCCCCCTATCCACCCCAGGTGCATAGCAGGACCGGATGCGTTCCCCGGCCTCCTGTTTGATTTTTGGCTTCGTCTTGGCCGGTCGCTCCGTGCTTCCAGCCCTGGTGCAACAGTGGAGGTGGTATCGAGAAAAGCAGGCGCTAAAGAACATCAGTTCAACCTTGGAAGGCTTTCGAGGAGGAGAGAAAGATAGAGAGAAAGTCGGACATGCATATGCACTTGCATACGTGGCCAGACAGACAGTGGAGAAGAATGGGACGGAGGGTGGCATGAAAAGAGCGGCAATGAAGAAGGAAAGGGCGAAAAGAGTCACAATAGAACAGAGCAAAGTCTGAAAGAATTGGGAAACATTGGGAGGGGTGGATGGATGGGCGTGTATGCACGAATACGCACTCTTGCACGGAATACAACAAAAATAAGGAAGGGAGGTGGGGGGAGAGGGAGGGGCCCAAAATACCAGTCAAGCAAAAATCCAAACAACAAAGACCTCTTTCCGAGTCGCGATACCACTGCCTCCACTGCCGTTCTTTGCATCTTCCACAAGCGCCAGGCGGCACACGCGGCCAGTCAAACCCGCTTGGGGGACCAATAGGTGGGGTTTGTGATATTTGACGATGGAGCATTGAAGCAGGTTTTACGGCCGCTGGGCCGTGGCAGTAAAATGTAAAAAAATAAATGTGCAAAGACGCAGCTTGTTGAACAAAAAAGCTGCAAGGACACACTGTGCCTTTTGCGTCATTTTACTAAAAAAATTCTCCGTTTGCCGTGACTGGCCCTGGCGTGTTTTCTCTGCCCATGTTTGAAGGGGTAGAATAAAATGTGATATGTGACATGCGCCAATGCCGCCGGAGAAACAGAAAGAAAAGAGTCTGCAAACCAAACAACATGCCGCAGGAGAAGAAAGAGAGTGATAAGCGAAAAAAACAGGCTTTCCCAATAAGGTCATCCGTAAAGTTGTTCCCCTGAAATAATCAAAAAAACAGGAACAATAATACGACTTTTGCGCAACAAAAACATCTACAGAGTTATAAGAAAACAACCCCCCTTTCTCATTTCATATAACACAACAAACACAAAGCACGGGAAAAAAGGAAGAAAACCGGTGTATGAAATGCAAGATGGGCCTGGTGGCATGTGTGATGGTGCTTTTGGTGACAGTTTGGTCGGCATCCAGTTATAAAGAGTGTGGTGCAATTTCATGAGTTTGCGAAGGAAGTGGGCATGCAAGACACAAAAAAAAAAGTCACTGTTTGCCACAGCTTCTGTAAATTGTAAATGTGAGTGTGTTTTGCGTGCGTGTCTTCAAACAAACAACAAACTCACAAGAGAGCCTTCGTTCTCGTTTCTCTCCCGCTTGGGAAAGGCCAAACTCCGTACTTGATAGACAATTGCAGTGTGGCGGCAAGAAATGTCGAGAGAGTCTCTGCAGAGCTTGCTTAAGCATAAAAGAAAGACGTGACGTACGGCTGCACATACCTTATCGTCTTCATTTGCCATTTGTTGCCGCGTTTTTCCAAGTCATTGATTTTTTAGCCATTGATTTCTGGAGGTTTTTTGTTCCACCTTTCGTTTTATTTCCCAGGTACCCTGAAGATGACTGCAATGTGACAAAAACAAGAATCTTGGAGTCCTCGGGTCATGATTGCCATTTCATGGCTTCGTCTTTTGGAAATGTGCCTGTGAGTTGCGCGAGAGCAAGTGAGCACAAGCAATGCCAAACGTGTGCCAGATAAGCCAACACGAAACCTCGTATTTTGAGCTGATCTCGCTTTCGGCATGTCAGACTGGGTGGCAAGCCACGGTACTAAGTTCCTTTTTCTGGACTGATTTGGCTGTCTGGCTGCCGTTGTTGTCATTTCTCAGTTAATGAATTACACGAGAACTCGTAAAGGAGTGTTGATTGTGTGGATATGCAGACGTGGAAGGGTGTGGCTCGAGCGATACGACTCTCGAGAACAAAAAATCAGCAGTTGCGGGCGCCGTAATACTCGAGCAACATCTCTGTGACCTGTGTTACCGCTGGTGGGTTACGGCTCTGGGAAATAGCATTTCTGCCCTGCATTTGCTCCCGCCGCAGCACTGCCATGAGCAATTTGTACATTTGGTCGTCTGTGCCGCGTTGAATTGCAACAAATTGCAACTAGCACCATGCCTCTCGCGTCCCTCCCTCTCCTGGGACAGAATGCAGGCCAGAGCCAGAGCGTTCTTGTAATCAATCACTGTTTGTCTATGTTGAGGTTTTTTCCCTTTCCGTCCCCTTCAGCTTGTGCTCGCGTTCGTAGAGGCTGCAGTTGGCTCATTATGGCTAAAACTCAAAAATACGACGTAAGGTGTTTGGTTTTTGGTGTCTTTTTCTGAGCGGGGCGTGGATGGGTGGTGGGGGAGATGGTCGGGGGGAGGTGTGAGAGCCAAGACTGCCTCTTTTTCTTTTACTGCAGGGACAGTTTGGTCCGACCTCCTCTCCTCACCCCCCCCCCCCCCCCCTACCTCACTCCCACCCTCTTACATGCATGTCATGAGTACAGAACGCGTTTGGGTGTCTGGTAGCTTATACTCGTAGAGTCGAGCTGCAGTAAAGAACAGGAGGTGGAGGGCAAAGGTAGGTTTGGTGGTGCCTCATCAATCTGTAAGGTTTCCTGCGAGTCATTCCGCAAGTCATTCCATCTCAGAACCGCAACAAAACTCCTGCGTGGTTGTGTGTACGACATGGATTTGCTGGATAGTGCTTATAAATTGGTTCGGATTGCTGCCTCGTCATTACTCCATGTCGTAGATTTTTACCATATTCAGACAGCTTGTTTTCTTTGGCAACTTCTCTTAAGGCATCGGGGCTGTATGGACCGCTGCGTCTTCTTGCTTCAATACTTGGTGTTACGCTGTGGTGCTGTAAAGCAAGTTAAAGCAAGCCCCTCAAACCAAGTCCGCTAGGTGAACGCGGCTGGGAGTTTTCCGCAGCCGCATATTCATACGGCGCCCAACACAGAGCCAAAAATAAAAAATTAAAATAAAATAAAATAAAACCCTCAAAATAAAACAACAGCTAAAGAAACCAAAACAGTAACGAAGACAGAAAGCGGAGACAGTTGGAGAGTAATCGAGCCCTGTGAAGTGAGACAAATATGTGCAAGCTATCATCTCCTGTGGATGTCCGAATAGCCGCCCGCAACTCCGCTTTGAATATGCCCATCCACTCGTTAGGTGGGGAGTTTGCTTGCTGGGTTTTTTCCGGGGCTCCAACGCTTCTGTATCCATACTCGCAAAAGGTATTACAACTTCGTACTCAGCAATACGAGTACTACCAGGCTTGGTTCCGGAAAGCTTTTCATGGCGACAAAATGAACGCACGTACAAAACCCCAGAAAAATAAATCCTCATGCTTGAGCTTGTCGTGCATCATCAACAGAAGGAGCAATACGGCGTACATACTCGTACGTACTCGTACGTACTCGTACGTTATACTCCGTAATTGTAACACAGTGGCAGAAATAGGTATATGGATAATTCTCGCAATCACAGCTAGAAGCGAAGTGTAAAAACTCATAGCAGGGCTTTAGCATGGGTGCATTAGAAAATTAAAATCAAACGTCAGGAAGACACAACACGACGTATGAACTCACTAAACAAACGCTGCTGCAAAAAAGCAGGATTGGTTTCTCCGTCAAGAAATGGAATACTCCTGGGAGTGCGACGTAATAGTGCGAGAGCGGTGCATGCGCGTTGTTGGCAGTCCGACGTGAAGCCGAATGCCAGCTTGTGAGAATAACCATCTGCTTGGATTATAGCGTTGCATTTGATTGCCTGTCCAAAAAAAGGGAAGTTGTTCTGCTTGTGGGCTGTCTTTGCCAAATGTACATCGTAAGCTCATGTTCACAGAAAAGGATAAGGTCTAGTCAGTTGCACGGCAAGAATGTCGTGCAACTGATGTGCTCTTTGTTCTCCTGCCGATGAGACCTTAATCTGTATTACCACGCACTCGTATTCGTACATCGTATGTCGTAGGCACAGGATCATGCAGATAGCGTGGCGTCATTGGTTCTGCTTTTTGTCTTGCTCGAATTTGGTTCGTCTTTTCTCAAGCTACCGCCGTACATTAGCCTGTTTTCGAGTGGCCATGAGCTGACACTTGGCTGTCCTTTCTCTTTCCTCTGTTCGTCTTTTACTCTGGTTGTCTCTTCTTGGTAAAGTACGAGTATGTTTTTCGGGCATTCTGCCTGTCTCAACGATGGCAAAACTGCAGGTGGCCGTTTACAGCAACTTAATATACATTAGTGCTGCTAGTTAGTGTGTGTGTGTGGCTCTGCTGGAGACATTATCTGCAGGAAACTGGCGTCAGCCAAAGTGCTCCGCAGCTCGCTTCTCCTCGAGGATCGACTAGTGCGGCAACCGGGCGAGATTTCTTCACCATGCAAGGATTCACCCCCTCTCTGCTTTTCGTCCTGCTCCATACCAAGTGGCCTTCTCCTCTTTCGTAGTATCCATATTCGTAATACTCGTACTGGGATTGCTCGTCCCAACAAAGTACGAGGTCGAACTGCATGGCCGCATGTTTTCCAATTGTCGTACGTACGATGTATGCAGTAATAGTATGATGTGGTCTCAGACGATAATAGACTAAAAAAAAAGCAAGGTCATGCAAAGCGTGGTCTATGTAACGAGTTCTTTGATTTTTTGTTTTTGTTTTTTGCATAAGCCAAACACGAATGCTGCTGTGGGTAGTCTTGTGTTGGGTAGCGGATTCGTAGCCAGCTTGGTTCCGTTGGTCACACTGCTCCCGTCCTCTGGAGCATCGCACTTGGTTCCCTTAGCTTGTCGCTGTTTTTGATTTTGTTGACCCTGAGTCGTACTGCTCGACTGCTGGTATTAATACCTCCATTACTCAGTACCAAGCTGCAACGGTGTCGGCAGCCTCTTGTCAGCTCGTGCCAATGCAAACCGCCAAAAGGCCTGTAAAACCGAGCCAGAAGCAGCGGTATTTCTTTCATCAGTTGTGTCACAATGTAACATGGCCAGCCGCTCATGTGGTTCGTACTCGTCCATCGTAAGCTGGAACACGCCGTAACCCGTACTCCGTCGTCGCCACGCGGCCTTCCATTCGTGCCGTTGATTTTCACAATACGAGAGCAATCGGCGCCACTCGCAATACCTCGTAGGAACGTAAGGAAACAGCATCGGTCCAAAAGCTGTGCTGCAGGCAAAGCCAAGCCAAGCAGAAAAGGGAAGTGAGCCCGCTTCCCACCGATGCTTCCCCAACTCATTTCGGCCGCTAAAGCAATAAGTAAGCGGCCTAGGCCAGGCCCAAAGAACAACGCAGCGTAACGGCCTGCATCGGGATCTTGTCAAAGGAGCCAGCACTCACTTTAGGGGAGACAGGGGACCTAAGCACGGAGTAATAATGTATCTCATTTTGCACTTGGCTGGCAGGTTGTGAAGCTGCTTTCTGTACACCCCCCCTCCTTGATCACCCCCCACACCCTCGATGGAGATATTTCGCTGCTTCGTTCTTTTAGTTGTCTGGCTGCTTTTGTCCTCCTGCAGCCGAATGGCTGGCCAAACCGTCAACCTCCATTTTCGGAGAAGATACGTTTTGTGTACAAATTCTGTAATGAATATGGTGGTGCAATTTCGCGCCATTAAAAACGACGCGCCGCGTTCCAGAGGCTAGATTGCTATGGTGTTTGCTGCAGAAAGCCACCCAACTCTCTGGCGATGCTTTCAAAGCGGAAAAAGTGGCGCAGAAGCAGGAAAAAAGAGTGAAGAAGAGCAGGAAGCAAGAAAGGAAAAGAAAGCAAGAAAGAGGCCAAGGCGATGCTAAAAGAAAGTGCAATGTAATACGACGTACTCGTACTTGTAAACGAAACCAAACCTATTTGCATGGCACAACTCCGCTCAGAAAAGAAGGAGCCACTTGAGGCGAGAGAGCTTACGACAGAGGGAAGAGCGACTCACTCCGTCCACTTCCAAAGCTCTATGTAATAATACTACTTGTATGTACTCCGTAATTATTCGTCATAGTGCTGCATGGTTCTTTCCCGTGTGTCTCGAAAAAGGAAAAAAAACAAAAAAAAAAAACTGCAAGGTTGTACGGAGCAGGTGCGTGGATCTAGTCCCCACCCAAGTTGAGGGTCTCTCCTCTCTGCTCTGTTCTTATTCCAGCCTATCGCGAAGCTTCGTCATAAGAGCCTCTCGAGCAGTCGCACACCCCCTCCTCGACTTACGAGTATTCTTGTCCTGCCTTCCAGACAGCTAAGGATACTTCCCATGGCTGTACAGCTCTTGTACCCTTCTTAGGGGCCTTTGCCACCATCACCGGGCGGTCAACCGCCCTCACACCACATTGCGTGAGCAAAGACATGCACAGTCCCCTGTGCTGAAAGAATCAGTCGCAACGCCAAACGTTTATGAAAAATAATCATAGAAAATCGATACAGGCAAACATAACTTTTGAGCTGCAAACCAGAAGTGGTCTTGATAAAAATAAAAAAAAACCCCCATCTCACACCAGGAGGAAATTTCCGGTGTCGTGATACAGTAGCTTTTGGCAAAAAGAGAGAAAAGTAATAATAAATAATGCTGGAAGGACAAGGCAACAAACCCTGTTTAATCCCCGGCTGTTTTGGTCGGTAACAATGAACAACCCCCCCTTTTTTTCCCACCAGAATATTGTGCCTTCAACAAAGGATAGCAAAAGTAAGAAAATAAATAAAATAAAATAAAATACAAAACCACGTCCAAACAATGAGCTCAATGCTCGCCCATTTGATAACGCCGCTGGTTTCAGGAGGGGTCCTCGACAGTCCTCGACAGCTGGTCGTCTGTGCATACTTCATTAAAAGTGGTCATGACCGTTCGTACTGCATAATTAGCGGATTTGGTTTCTTGTCATTAGCGTCAATCAGGACGCATGACGATGGGTATCGAGAAGAAGAGGACCCTTTTCCGAGTCTGGGTCATCCCGGTCCTCTTCGAACACAAGTTTTTTGTCGTCAGAGGTCCACTCTTTGTCTCCGCCACAGCCGCCGTGTTGTGGGAGGTCTCGCACAGAACGAGACGGCAGGTCCAGGCTGGCGTTGCGCCGGGGACGCGGCGCAAGGCGGAGGTTGTCGTTTGCGTCCCCGTCTTCACGGCTGCCCCAGGACGTCTGGTTGTTGTGCACAAAGTCAGCAGGCAGATCCCAGCCGATTCTGGCTGGCAAGGTGGCAGCTTACCTTTCGCAGTGTAAACAATGCGTAGAGCTTGATGAAGCCGTGGAGATAGCCAAAGACGACAGAGACCGGCAAGTACTTCAGATCGCTCGGGTTTCGCAAGAACAGCCACGTGAGCTTGACCACCTTGGTAAAGGCAAACATGAAGACGAACTGTGCCCAGAAGGCCTTCTGTCGACTGTCCTCGTCCCAGCCTTCAGTGGCTCGCCAGCAAGAGTACAGGAGCAGCGGGTCTACCACAAAGGCAAGAGATGTAAAGGTGGCAATGTGGAGAGCGTACGTGGACCAGGGTTGCTGTCTTTGGGGGTATGTTAGTGCCGTGCTTTGAAAAAAAAAGAAAAAAAAGAAAAAAAAGAAAGAAAGGCAAAAAAACGCACTTCCACACATATCTCTCTCGGACGAGGCTGGTATAGTTGCTCCGCCAGTTGCTGCGTGCCCAGCGCAGGCACTGGAAGAGAAACTTGTGGTTGTTCTCCAGCGTCGTCTCGACGGTGCATTCGCGCTCGTATTGGATCCACGTCTTCCACTGGTGGCTGGCCAGCCAGCGGGTGATGAAGTTGTCGTCGTCGGCGTTGAGGGTGAACCTGCCCCACTGCTCCGTCTGGAAGCCCTCGAGAAAGTCGTGGCTCTGCAGAATCTCGGTGCGGTAGGCGCCCGTGCGCCCCGACATGCACGAAGTCCCGCCGTCGATGTTGTGCGTGGCCGAGATCTCAAAGTTGCGCCGTTCAATGTAGCAGGCGCCCAGCCAGTTGAAGACGCGGGCCGACAAGGGCCCGGCAAACATGCGCTTGACGCTCTGGCAGGTGCCCACGCCGCCCACCCGGTCGTCTTCCAGCGGAGCCAGAATCCACGGCAGCAGCGTCTTGGGCCACGTCACGTCGTCGTCGGCCATGATCGTCACGCGCGTCTGCACCCGCGGCAGCGCCTCGCAGACCTGGAGCCGCTTGTTGGCCACGTGCGTGCACAGCACCCGGATGTTCTTGAAGCCGGTCTGCTGGCCCAGCGAAGACGCCAGCTCTTCCAGGGCCGCCCGCTTGTGCACCGTCGTCACCAGGATGAGCTGGAACGGCTGGCAGGCAAGAATGCTCTCCAGCGACGGCCGCAGCTCGTCAAAGGCATGGTGAATGGTTGGAATCACAACCGTCACGTCCTCTGTCGTAAACGTCGGCTTTTCGGGGATCGGCTTCGACCTATACAACCAATGGCTGAAGCAATGGACAATCAACCGGAGATATCTATGAATCCTAAGGACACATTGAAGTTGTGCGTCAACACCGGCTGCGTCTCCCAGCTAGTATAATAAGAGGTGAAGAATAAAAAGGGGACACACAAAGACTTACCACACTGTCCAAAAAAGAAAGACCCAAAATCTTGGCGACACCTGGACCTCAGGGCTTGGCCACATCCCTCCCACCTGTTGCCAAAGAGTACGAGCAAGATTGAAATCCGACATTTTTGGAGTACAAGACCGTTTCAGGACACAAAATTCTCATTTTTCTGTCTTTCGAAAACAACGCCCGCGTGTCAGTCTTTGATGATTTAGCACCTTCTATGCGACGTCCCGGCCAAAGAGACGAAAAAGCCAGAAGACAAATCTCTAGGGGAAGGAAGAAGCCAGAAGTCAAATCTTAAAAGGAAGGAAGAGCAGCCAAATCGGCCGGGTCAACTTACACGACAAAAAAAAAACAAGCCAGAAAACTGCCTCTAAAACAACACTTTCCCGTGGGCTGGGCTAGGCTCGTTCCCTCTCAGCAGCAAACTTCCGGACCTCTCAACCAGAGACGGCACCAAAACACACAGAGCTAGAGCTCGTTATACTCAAAACACACAATTATGCCGTGTGACCAGCAGTCGACGTTTCCTCTCTCTCTCTTTTTATGTTTGGTCTTGCAAAGCGTTCTTCTATGCAGATAAGAATCTCTCTCCAATACGCCTTGTAAAGCCGTGTACTCGAATTAGACGACAAGTAATACGTCGTAGAACGAGTGGTGGGTAAAGACCGGACGAGAAAAAATTACTGGTGTATGTGCTCTCTCGAACATTACAGTGTAGATGATTGTGTGGAACGAATGGGTGGCGCAAAGGGGGGGGTAAGGTTGATAACGTGAAATTGAAAAAGCAGAAATCAGACAGGAAATAAAAGGAAGCACGGGAGTAAAGCATCAACCTTGCAAAAGAAGAAAAAAACGAGAGATCAGTCGCAAAGGGAAAGGGTCACCGAATTCACATCCATCCCATTGTGCCCGATAAAAAGCAATAAGACGAGTAAGAAAAGAAAAAAGAACAAAGTGGAAATTGACAGGCCATATATATATACGAGTAATCACAATCTGCAAGAGACATGCAAGCGGAGAAAAAAAGAAAGGCAGAGTGAAGTAATAGAGAAATGAGAAAAAGCTAGGTCAACTTTGGAGAGGGTAACAGAGCTGGAGATGTGGAACCCTCGCAACCGGGGGCACAAAGCAGAGAAAGAAAGAAGCGTGCAGAAAAAAAGGTACAAAATGCCGTTGTTGTTGCAAAGTAACGATGTGGTGGCTAAGAGCGACCTTTCTCTCCTCGTACGGAGTACTGAAGCTGCGGCTACTTTGAAGAGACGCGACCAAGAACGGAATACGTGCGTGCATGGGTGGTGGTGTGTGTTGAAGCCCATGCATATGCCTACATCGGATAGAAGAATTTACGGGTAGAACATGCAGCACTCCGTACGTCGTACTCTTTGCCGTATTGACGGGTGATGAACAAAAGAGGCAACATTGTTGAAATTTGAAGGCGAAAGCCCTCCTGCATAAAGCAATTGGCGCGGCTTTCGGTCACACCAAGCAAACGCATCGTATTGGTCTTTTCTTCAAGCAGGCGGCAAGCTCATGTGCTAAGGAGGCTACCACTGGTCACCACCCGAGTTGCCAGCAATTTCTCGTTCTCCAGTATTTTGGAGTGCTGTAAATAGTACGGATCAAAATAATACGGAATAAATAGCAGAGAGGGGAAAGAGGAGGGGGGGTGAGCGTAGAAAATATAACGCAATCAAGCGAGCTGACAAGGCCGGTTCGTTTTTTTGCAGGTAAGGGTTTCGGGCCAGACTAACACAGGGAAGAGTGTTATTCTTTTGACGAAATAATACGACATAACACCGAGTTTGTCGCACATCGTAGCTATCCGCTTCCCGCCGAGCGGCCGTCAATTTTGACGAGCATCCTTGTTAGGTGTTTTTTTTTCCATGGCTTGGCCTCGACAGCTTTGTTTTGTTGCTGGACGCCACCCCAGAAATCAGCATTCAATAGCTATATCAGTACGGAGTACTCCGTACAGGGCCACGCCAATGCCATTCTGACGAACTTGCGTCTTGGCGCTGTTGTTCTCGCCTTCACGTGCTCCGGAGCAGTCAGTCGAGCTTGCTAGAAGGCGGGGATACTGACAAAAGAAAAAGATAACCAACTGCTTCGACAAGCGCTCATGCTAGTGAAAACGGCAGCCTGAATCGGTTCTTTCGCACTACACAGCTCGGTCAAAATGAACCAGAACTTGCTTGTGTGCAAGACCTTCCCTATTGGCACGACGTATTAGAGTGTACGAGTAAAGGATTTCGTACTCCGTACTCAAAAAAAGAGCTGTGGAGAATGTACCGAGTATATGTGGAGCGTCGAACGATGAAGAATCAGAAAAACCCGAAATCTGCAGGATGAGCTTGTGCGTAAGCAATGTGGGCTCGATGGAAATGAGAGAGGCACTGGAAACGATGTGTCAATTGTCTAAAAGCCAAAGTGTAGAAAATCCCCACCGTGTGCATGTGGCAACCAGCCGGCAGTGGCAGCTGCACGAACAGAAGCAGACCACATTGAGCGTCGTAAAACTCGTACGGCGTATCGCTCCCGGATATGTCCAAGAAAAAATCTTCCTATACGGAGTATGGGTTGTACAGCGTCAGTAGTGCCTCTGAGACTGTGGTCTGAAATATGTAGCTGCTGTTGAGAACAGAGATCCTGAGCCTTGCATTGGGGATCTCCGCTGCCGTGATGGGCAGTCAGGCAATTGAACCTGTTCATACCAAAATAAAGAACAGCAGTGCGAGCCACTGCATGTCGTACTCCGTACGTCGTACTTCATACTCCGAACACCACAGGTTTCCCTCCGACGACGTTGTGACCACCGCCGCACGTCTGTGGAGAAATAATCGACGGAGTAGTACCCCGGCATGCTTCTTCGTACGAATAGGCAATGTCGGCGACCGTGAATGTGCGCAAAATCTTTGCTGTTGCCCTTCCAGTACCCCCAGCAGCCTACCATGACAAATGGTGAAACAGCCACCAAAAAGAACGAGCTGCTGGATGAGCGGCAAAGCTCAGCCAGGCCGTTGTGCCACACGGAGCGGAAAGGTTAGCAGGAGGCTTCAAAACGCTCATTTCGTGGCAAAGACTCCTCCGCCCCAGTTGTCGGACGTTGAGTGAGAGTAACCCCAGAATGGGACGCGGGAAGGCAACGGTCTCCGTATGTCGTAGCATCCACAACAACATCCATGTCCGGAAATTTGCCTGCAGAAAGTATTACGACGTACTTCCGTAAAACTCTCTCATTCTTCTGGCTTTGGTTAGTTCGTGGCCAGCCAAACCTCTTTGGCCGTAAATATGGTACCTGCTGCTTGTCCTTGCGATATTCGGCAGAGATGGGGAGCGGATGAGGAAGGGCCTTGTTAGAGCCGGGAAGCACCGCCAATGACGCTAAAGATCAATGGCTTCTCAAAAACAGCATTGCTTCCCTTTGATTGCTGCTCAAGCAAAAGCATTTGAAACAACAGCATACACACATATTTCGTACTTCAAATCCGTACTCGTATCTCGTTTGTGCACAGGCAATTCGAGCTAAAATTTGCTGTTTCTGAGGGCCTTGTTGTTCCAATCTTTCGAGCACGCCTGCTTGAAATCGTTCATGTTTTGCTCCGCTGACGTTTTAAGTATTCCCGTACGCTGTACAAAGCTCCCTTGTAATCGTCAATTTCTTCTTGTGGGCCAAGGCCGCCACATCCCTGTCTTTTGTCTCGATTGTGCAATAAAATGCGCGGCTGGCCCAGAAAAAAAATTGCTTCTGTTGCATCTCAGTTATCATAATTTTTAGAGAGAGGGGCGGCGAGGTATTTCTGTTGAAAACGGCGTAGTCTCAAGTGGCTATTAAGCTGTTCATCCAAAGTCATACAATTATTGTTCTATGTGCCGGAATGCTTGCTTTTTAACTCAATTCAAGCATGCTATCGGACTGACCGATCATTGTTAATTTCCAGTTGCACACTTTAAATATTTGCCCAGAAGATATTGGAATATTGGATGAGCCATGGCCGGTGTGATATTTCCCGATATGTGAAGGCTTTGCTCAAACCGAATTCTGTGATGCTATCAGTATGAGTACTCGTAGGTGTACGGAGTACTCGTAGTTGCCCATGCCAAGTGACGAGACCTGGAGGCTCTGGATGGCTTGACCGCATCCATAACATTGATTCCGCTTCGTGGCGGGTCTGTTTTGTATTGATGCAGAGCTCGAAAGATGAAATTGATTTGTGGTGGTTGCAGAAACGGCACGACCCAACATGGTATGACGAACCGAAGTAAATAAATGGAAGAAATCCTCGTAAATGACTTGCGCGGAATACTCGCCTGCATGATGCAAAGCTGCGAGCTGCTGCCGAAGTTTATCGTGTCCCAAAAACATCTCCGGGCTGGTCGGTTTTGCCATCTGCCGTTTCTTGTATTGTTCGGTTCATCTTTTTAAAACGGCTGTGTTTCTGTCACGCTGTCTAATTACCGACGATCTTTTATTTTAGCAACCTGCTTCCGTGGTTCTGGGGGGGTTGATTTCACTCTAATCAAACGCGATGAATTTTTTTTTCTTGCATACGCAATCCGCCGTATTACCTGCACTTGCAATGCGTACGGGACTCATAGCGGGAGAGCTCTTGGCCGCTGCTAGGAGTGTAACTGTGGCACGGAAACGCCTTTGCTAATGTGCCGGAAGTTTTCTCTGTCTGTCAAAGCGTCGTCCCACAGCCGATGACATACATCGTCGTATACTATGTCGTACGTCTTGCTTCCTCGCGTTGACCGATTGTACTCCGTAATGCTCACTACCATGCAAGCCACGCTGCATTACGTGCTGAAGCGGAGCCAACGCTCAGGGCTCTGCGGAAAACACGGGCATCCAATTAACAGCGCCGTTTGACCACACTCTTTTGTAACCGTGTAACAGGGGTTGGCCATGTTGTTGAGGGAGCTACCCTTGTAGGTCCAGGCCGGCGACTTGATGTGCTGTCTGGCATTTGTGTAGCAGTAATACTCCGTGCAAACGCTGTTCGCTCGAGAGCGAGTGCTCATAAAAACGCTTTGTTCAGTTGACACACTCCTTGAGCTGTCGGGCTGCAACTGCAATATTAGATTTTTTTTTTTGTGCAAATTGCAGGTTATGGGTGTGGTTGGCGACACATACTTTTTTTGATATTTCTCTTTCTCCTATTCATTTTCGATTTCATCTTCATTAATGTGCGGTCGACTCGATCTCTCGATCTGCCTCGATGCCTTCTGAGCAACACTCAATCCCTTCAGACGTATCGTGTCGTATTTGTTTTTTTGAGCGTTTGCTTTTCGAGTCTGTATTTAGATCTGCTGAGGTGAGAGTACTTTGTGCTTATTCGGCGTGATATGTCTTTGCCTTTGAATATTCTGTGGCGTCACCGTCGTGACCATCAAATACACAGCACAAAGGAGGCGAGATGCATCTCAGGTAGCAAAAAAAGGACAAACAAGCATTTTAAAGAAGCTCCAGCATAATAGGCGAAATTGTGAGAACTAGATAGCAAAGGTAATGTCCAACTTCAAGGACAAGCAAAGAAGGCGAAGCGAGGTTGTTCTTGAATGCTGTAAATTCCGAGATCTTCGCACCTTCCTTTGTTGTCCATCTGTCCATCCCATATTACATTATAGCATGTATCCGGGGTCGCTCCTGCCTTGGACGTATAGTTCTCAAGGAGCGACGACCTTAAAGCCAAATCAGAGAGGCAGGCACCAAGAAGAGAGTGTTCCTTTTTTTTTTTTTTTAGATAAAACCACACACTTCGCCTTCTTGAAAAACCTCTTTCTCCAGCTACGAAATACGCCGACAAACTCGAAATATCATTGTATTGAGTAGCAGCATGCCTCTTGTCTCGTTCTAAAATTACGCTCTTTTGCTGATACATATCGACGATATGCCACAGCCGCACCTAATGCTGCTTTGCTTCTCAGTCATTCTAGCAAAACAGTATCACAGCCAAAGAATTGAGCGCGGCTTCGATCTCTCTCGTCCTTGAATATATATTTCAAGTTTGCGAATTTGACCACCTTTCCGAAATTGACATTAGCTTTACAATGCAATCCATAGACAGGTCATCTTTGATGCTGTCGCTGCCTCTAATTGCGTGCCTGTCCCGTTTTTCATTTTCATTTTTGTCAACTTCTTGAGCTTGTCGATTGCTTAGTTGACATCGACCGCAATCTTGTTATTCTAAGGAAGGTCTGTGGAAATACGTGGGGGCTTTGGCTTTAGATTCTTGACATCGTCCCTATTTTATTATACGAGTATTATATGAGCTGCAGACTATTACCTGAGGGTGGTGCGGGTGGTCTGTAGCTCTCCTGCCCTCTACGGACCACTGCTTGCTGTTGAAGTCTCCCCACGATGCCCCCCCGCGCAACCAGATTGCTGAGGCCAGGGTCGAACGGAGAGGCTCGAGTGGCAGGTTGTCGTCTTCTGATACTACCCGTTTCTTTTGATTTTCTGAACTCTTGACTTATATGCGAGTAGGACACACGGCTGTTTATTTTGTGCCCGGCTAAGTGCAATGTTATCAGTCCGTTTCATAGAAGCTCATGTTGTCAAAGTCCAGATAAAATTTGTCCCAGAATCGGCCAACTGAGGCCAGCACTCAGAGCTTTTACAAATCTCGAACCAATGACATGATTTGACGAGATCCGCACTGGGCGGACCCTCACTTGCGAGGTGCACATCGCCTTCTCCTATCTCATGATGCATGCAAGCAAGTCAGCAGACATGGCAGCGATAACCCTCCACATTCCTTGATTATGCACCTTTGCTGTATTGCATATACTTGTAGTATCAGTGGATGAAACTGGTGTGTGTATTTCATACGCATGCAAAGAGAAAAATGATTTGTGTGTCGTTGGTGGTAGGAGGTCCTTTCAGGACGTCATGGCGCTGAGAGGTTACAGACATCGGCTCTGGTTGACCTTTAGGAAACACAATATCACACAAATCCTGCTCGTAAACATCTGTTTAGTTTCCGATGCTCCTCCACTGTGTGAGAGCTTTAACCGGGGACGAATGCGGACAACACTTTTTTGAGGATATTGCCAGAAGGCGGAAGTATAAATCGTATTAGATTTCTCCGATGGTACAATGTGATTCGGTTTCTTAACTTCGAGGTGGTTGTCTCTTTGAAAACAAGCCAATATTATTTAAAGCCTCCTGCATATTACGGGCGGGCAGGAAATCGGTGATACATCTGCAGTTTAGATGTGCCTGCATTACTTGGGGACCATCAACAAAAGAGGCGCCGGAATCAAGCCCAAAAATATTCCGTCGGGAAAAGTTGCACGGCTGGTATCCTTTGGCTGTATTCGTCCAAAAGGTCAGAAGCTTCTTAGCTCTTTTGTTTGCTGCGTGTGGGATAAAGCAACCTCAGAAAATCACGAGGGAAAAACTTTGAAGACGGTCAGCAGCATGTTGCTTGGTTTTTTTTTTTTTTTTTTTCAATCAGTAGAAGACACAGAGAGAGCACAAAAAGTGATGAAATCGAAAAAAACGAGGTTATGATTCAAGGCGGCGAAAAAGGTTTAAAAAGGGTTTGGCAAGACCGAGTGGTTGAAAGACAGAAATGGTTTATTGATGTATTGATAGCCATGAAGTGAAGTCCGGTCATGAGCCATTGCCTCTTTTTTGTAAGGACCACGATACTCGTCGCTCTCTGGAATCGTTGATTTAAGCTTCAGTAAAGGGGCCAGCGTAAAATCTCGGCAGTCCTCCGCGAGAGATTGCACAGCTTCCATCAATGGAACGTGCCCCCTCATTGATCTGAACCGGGTTTATTTTCAGTCTGCTCGCACTTGAACGTTGTTACCACGCAAGCATTCTGCTGTATGTAGCTTTCTTCTGTGTCTCCGGCTAGAACAACAGGCTAGAGGCTGGAAGATTCCGAGGACACGAAAGAGCCGGCTGTTATTTGTGTATGAATGATTGTGCCAGGCCGCCCAACACCAAGTGGACGTATCCAAAGTAAGCTTTCCATTATTTGACGTACCTGCTGCTGTGCCTCCGTGAACGTAATCTCCTATGGCTTCTTGTCGGTAGCAGCTACACCAGAAAGGTTGTGACAGCTTGATAAAGCTAGCTCGGGTGATGATGCCATGGCTGCTCATCGGACGAGGTTTGGTCAAAATTCTGAAAATCGCGGCCTTATTACAAGTGGGTGAAAAGAGAAGAGACAGCAATTTTTCTTTTTCTCGTTGCTGAACCGTTTTTTATGCAGACATGCATGCATACACTTATGTGTGTGTATGTGGGCAGTAAATAATAATCTTCATCTGTGTGTCCACATCAAAAGAAGGAGAATGCTCGACTGGTCGTCTGGCCATGTCAGCTGCATGTACACTTCTGTTAATGACATGCTGCTTGCCTTATTCCTACAATCAACAACGGAGTTGTTGTTCAATAAGCTTTTGAACTGCATGATCATAACCAACAGCAAGCTATGTTACGGAAAGAATCATTCTGTGTCCTTTTCCCGGGAGAGAAATGTCTTTCTATAGAATAAAGAAGGCAAGTAATAGACAGCCAAGTTAAGCTCACTGTCGTCTCTTGTTTGGCATTGGGCGATGCCCTCACAACATGCACCTGTCCGTCGTTTCGTCAGCATGCAAAATGGTTGTGATATTCTACGTAACATTGAATAAAACTTCAAATGAAGTACTCGTATAAGACAGCCAAGGCAAACCCCTGGCTAATGGGCATATTACATTACCAACGTCTTTCTCCATCTCTATTTTTGTTTGCAGTCAATTTTTTTTTTTTGTTTAACTGCAATTTCTCCAAACGAGAAGGGGGAAAATGGTTCATCTTTTACTGCTTACCCGCCCCCCAGATCTTTGGTTTAATTATCGCCCTCTTCTCAGAAGCACATTTTGATATGCAGCCCGTTTTCCCATCCGGACGGGACAGGGGCGCGGGACTGCTAGGGTATTATATAGGAAACAAAATACCGATGACTTACCGCAGGGGCTGGCTTAGTGATTGCATCTCGATCACACAATATAAACTGTGTGTGGGATAGAGGGCCTCCTTAAGCGGGCTCGCAGTTTTTCAACCGAAACACTCCTTTTTTAAGATTGGCGTGGTAACCACCATATAGGCCACCGGGTTGGAACATCAAAAATAGACACAACAAGGAACGGGCTGGATGTTTTGGGGTACAGTGCTCGTACTTGTAGTTCTGATCTGTAAATTGCCAAAAGACAGTCAAAGACAGCCAAAGGCAACCAAAGGCAACCAAATGCAGCCAAAACAATGAGGCAACCTGGAAGGAAGCAGATTGATGGTGGGTGAAAGAGACACGTGCTGATAACATTGCAACGGACAGTGACAGCTCTTAATATCATGCCATTTCCTACTTTGGTAAATACGTTTGCCATGGCCGCAGTTTCCTCTTTAGCCCTCTGCGTCGTATGTGCGTGTGGAAGGAGTCTCTGTGTGTCTCCCTAGGTTCCTTCCTCAGTTTACGAAACTTATTTCTCTTTTTTTTTCCAATTCTCAAGTTGTACGGAGTACGGGATACGTCGTATGTGCTCTGGCTTCCTTCTACTTCCACATCGCAATTCTGGCCCCAAAAACGGGCTGCTCATTTTTATTGCTCCATAGAGGCTACGTATGGATAGAGGGGCCAGGCCTACCACGCGGTATGCTGGAAGGTGGAGAAAGCAAATCGAATTCGGGCAGGCGGGGGAAAGTGTCTTCGAGGTGTGGATGGCCATGTAGCGCCGCCACTTGATTTTTCGATTTCCCTTTTCTTCTCAGGTTACTTTTCGCTCTTCGCCCAATTTTTCGCTTGTACTCATACGAGCAATGATGATAAGGCACTCTCCAGCAAAGCCAGCCACCGCCGCTAAGCAAACAAGATACAACCAAAAAAAAATCAAAGCAAAGGCGGGTGAGACGCAGTAAGCTCATGAGGAAGGAGTGGTGTAAAGAACCACTGAAAACTAAGGACGTAAGGAGTACGAGTAGAGCAAAAAAAAAACAAAAAACCACAAGAGAACAAAAGAGAACAAAAGACCGCGAGAAAGTCGAAAGGAGGAGGTAAAGAAATAAAAACAAGGAAACCTCACGGACAAAGCGGAAGGATGGACCTGCAACTATATCAGAAAAGCCCGCCGATGTGGAGAGCCATCGGTGGAGAATCAACAAAGTCGGTAAAGCCAGCCTTTAGCGCTATGGACAGTGTACGAGTAATGGCGCACCATTGTGAGTCGGCTGGAAAACCGACCTGACTCCACAGCGCCTCATTGTCTGTACGGAGTACGTCGTACTCGTATGCTTCACCGCAATAACAGTTGCCCCTCATTTGAACTACAAAAGTGCAAATATTTAGGGTTTATTATCCCTTCAATTTTTCCAGGCGGTTTCTGGGGGCTTTAAGATGAGGTGATTTGGAGCACTCGTACAAGTACGGACTTGCTTGGTTAATCCTCGCTGCACGAGAACGAGCAAAAAGGTCTGGCCATCCAGGCCAGCTTTTTTGGTCGGTAACCAGCCCAATGTGCCAATCAGCCACGGATCCGTCGGACGCAGCCTGCGGAGAGAAGGCTGCAACAGGCCGACTAGCGGCTTGGATTGGCCAGTCTGCTTCCACAGCCTGTGAGATACAGAGCACTAGCTGTGTTGGCTGGGTTTCCTGTTCTGCAAGCTAGTGGCGGAAGTGAGTCCTGGGCGCTTCCTGGTGGTGGGGTGGCCGCTCCTCCCTGCACATCCCCTCTGCAACCCAGCCTCTCGACGACCGCCCCACCTTCTTCTTGTGGGAAAAGGATAACTAACTGGAAGAGAGAGAGAAGACCTGCCCGTTTGTCAGAAGCAAGTAATGCATTACTCGTAGTTGCGAAGGTACTCTCATAGGGAGACTCTCACATGCTCACGCCGTAAAGTACGCACAAAAAAGGAAGAAAAAAGAAAAAAAAATACTCAGCCATCAGGCAATACATCATATTGTCGCCTTTTATTAGCACGTCGACTTGCTCACAAGCCTCGCTCCTTCCTGGACCCCATCACTTCCACTGCCATTCGCTCCGGTTTTCCGCTGCTTCCTTTTCTTCACTCTCACCCTCATCGCTCTTCCCGTCTCACATCTCATTTTACCTGCCAAATCAATTTCCGCCACTCCGCCTTCGTACTCGAACTCTTCCAAACAGCTGCTTTTTCTCAATCCCCCAATCCCCTTTTCTTTTTCTTTTTTCTTCTCCCGTTCTTCTTGTGACGTGTCGCCGCATTTCTCTCTAGGCTTGCGCGTGGCAAGCCCGGGACGCTGGTTTGCTCTTTTATTCTTTTGTTTTGAGTTTTCTTTCTCAGTTCTCTTTCTACTCGTACTTCTCCACCTAAAATTACCAAAACCACCAAAACACCACACAGAATTGTATCCCGATCGGCCATCAGCGTTTCCAACTTGATCGACACCCGCGGGGGGGCACAGACGTCAGAAGACGCCACAGTCGTCGCAAGGCTTTTTTTTTTTTTGCTTTTCTTTTCCTTTATTCTCCCGAAGGATTTGGACAAACGACAGAGAAGACAGGCCCGGCGGAGGATCTCTCTCTTTGCAGCGGTTTAAAGGGAGAAACATTGCACGTTCCACATTGCCTGTCCCACATTCCATCCGGTTGTTACCTAGAAACTGCCGTCTACGTTGCACGCAATCGTCACTTAGGGCACTCAACGTGTCTCACTTATCCGTCTTGTCTTTTCGCCTTTCTGCTGTCCGTTTTCGTTAGCTATTCCTGTCCGTGACTTACGACACTATTTTCGCTGTCTTTCGATCTGTCCCGCCGTATGTCGACCATCTTGTTTGCAGCTCCCAAACCCGGGCATCTTTGAGCAGTCGCCGTGGAGCGGTGTCTGCGTTGTTTGCCAAACTCCAAAACTTTTCTATTATTCTCTCGCCCTCTATTTTTTTTTTGTTTTTGTTTTTGTTTTGGTTTGCTATCTCGTGCAACATCGCCCCTACATCCTGCACTTGCTTCAACCTGAGTGGCTCTTTCTGGCTGGAGCCTCCAACCCTCTTACTATTGAACTTCCGGGTCGGTTTTCTCCTGCATTCTCTGGAGGCGTCCGTTAGTTAGCAGATATCGGAACAACATTCCCCTGCGAAGCGGCAGCAGACCGACAAATATCCCAAGAGGGTCGGTCTACTGCCAGCCAACAAGGCCTGAATATTTTTTTCTCCCCAGTTTTTACTGTCGTCCTAGCAATAAGGAACCCGTCGCCAATAGTCGAAACAACCAGAAGTAAAGGACAATGGTAAAACCAATTCTGAAGAAGCTTTCTCATTCTGAGAAGAACTCACTGGATTTGGATAGACCATGGGAGGAACAGCAAGGTCCAGGTCTGATCAGCCAAGAACCTGCAGGGGCCGGCCGTGGCGTCCGGGACATCAGCTTCGCCTATGGCGATAGTTCTTATGGCACTACGAAGCCGAAATTCCAGCACGGCCGGTCACCCAGCGGAACGTCACATGTTTCTATCGCCACGACGGCGAGTGGTGGGGCGTCTCGGCCCGTTGGTCTCTTTCACCCATTTCAACAAACCCCGCGCACTCAGACTCCGCCATTGTCCTATGCGCCCTCGATAGCCTCGGTCGACTACGGATATACCCTTAACAACGGCAGCAGCAGCAACATCAACAGCATTAACAATGCTGGAATCACCACCAACGGTGCGAACAGCAGCTCTCGTGACTATTCGCCTACGATTACGGAAAACGACGACGACGACTCTTTTCCCGGCTCTCTCCCCAACCATATGCACCACCACAGCCAAGGCGCGTTGTTTTCGCAGTCGGGCATTCGCAGGCCATCGTTGGTCGCGCAGCGGGCAGCGTCCTTTAGCGACATCAATGCCGCTCCAAATCTGCGGCTTAACACAGCTCGCTCTATACCAAGCAACTCCGCATTGCGGCGGGCTCATGGGGGCAGCAGCCTATCGTCCAGCGTCTCACACTCGGATTTGCAGCTGAGCGCTGCGGCTGGTACATCTGGCACGTCTGGCACGTCTGGCTTGTTTGAATCTCCTATTTTACCTGCATCGTCGTTCGTTTCGACATTGGCCACAGGAGCCGGAAGTGGATCGGCCTCGGCAGGCCCGGGACCTGGCACTGGCTCGAACTCTACAATGTCACCGCTGCGGAGCTCTCTTGAAGGTGTAGGGTTTCCCCGCTTGCGGTCTCGGTCAGAGGTTGATGCCGGAGCTCGAGCCGAGCAGATTCGCGAGGCTCGGCGCAGGTTCGAGGAGCGCGAGCGGCTCAAGGCTGAGAAACACGACCGCGAAATGCTTCGCAAGCGTGAGCGGCGCGACATTAAAGAAGCAAAAGAGTTGGAGCGACAAGCTGCCGCCCAGCTGCGCAAGAACAGCAACAGTATCAGCGATGGCGTCCGGCCTTCATTGTCTCTTATCAACAACAGCAATGCGACGTCGGCGGCTGGAAGCAGCAATGGCGGCAGCGCCAGCGCGGCTGGCCCTCGTGCCTACGGGATTGACATCGGTAAGCGCAGCAACCGGCCGGCCGAGCTGACGGAGAAGGCGCTAGACTTCAAGAGCAGCAATTACGATCATATGGCGGGAGGCAAGACTCCGAGCTTTGGACCAACGGTGGAAGATGTGGCGTTCAAGGCTGCGCGGCGCAACAACTCGACGAAGCGCAAGACACAAGGCTACTGGAACGGCTTCATCCTTTGGCTGCGTACTCGTTTGTTTCGACTGGGAAAGAAGTAGGACAGCTTTATCGGCGGACAGGCGGCTGCTTAAATCGGGATTGTTGGGCAAGAGACGGGCCTCGATCCACTGAACAACTCCTCACTGAGGATGGCAGGCGTTTATGCTTCTTCGCAGACGCCGTGTATGCCAGGGTTGCAAGGCCTGGAACGGGGATGTGTCGGGCTTGGGGTTTCATTAGAAACTGTGATGCTTTTCTTCTCCTTTTTTTTTTTTTTTGTCTGCTTGCAGAATAACGACGACATGACGACCTTTATGATGACAGCATTTTGGCGAATTTACTGGATAAGAACGGAAAGGTGCCAATTCTTCTTTTCTTCGACGAAACAGGGCAGAAGACAGGTTTTACAGGCGTAAGGCGGGACGGCGTTGAGGGATGCTTTTACCAGATATGTGATTTTAGGGGAATATGCGATTCTCAAGGGATTTTTGTAGGTTTTGTTATGGGGCGTTAGTTTAAATGTGTTTGCACGCGGTTTTTAAATCTTTCCAGTGTTCAAGAAATAAATAGAAGAGAAAGACATATAAAAAAACAATTCTCTCATCAGCTTCGCAAAATCTGACTCCTGTTCTTTTGATACCGCAACTCGATGGTAAATATGGTGTAAACTTTTAACCGAATAACCATATAGTGAGTTTTAGCTGATTGTCAGGGAGTTGATGGCGGGGAATGTACTCGTACTCGTACTCTCGTACTAGTAATTTCTGATATATGCCAGTGTGGGTAATGCCAAAGCATACGGTACGAGTATTGCTCCGTACGAGTACACGTGCTTGTGCCACTGCGCCCAAATGAGGGATAATATGAGTACGGCGTAATAATAGTCAGCCTCGGTTTGCACCTGCCCTGGTAATATCCATACAGGGGAGAGGGGCTTGGACTTACGTCGTATTACTTTGTTACGGTACCAACCACCATTGGTTCCAGCGCCGTGCTTACTCGTCAGCACAAGAAAGCTGAAAAGAAACGCGTGGCCGCCGTGATTACGGTCACCCCTTTTCATGCTTTGCACTCTGCATTCTTATTTGAACGGGAAAGACGTCGTCTGGCCGACAGCAGGCATTGGAAAAGGGAATTAAGAAAGTGCCAGAGAAAGCCAAAAAAAAAGGCGGCGAATGGGTGAATAAGGACATTGACGAAAGCCAGGCAGAAAAAGCACCGAAAGAGCTTTGCGCGCCAGAGAAAGCCAGCGATTGGGCGAATAAGGACATTGACGAAAGCCAGGCAGAAAAAGCACCCAAAGAGCTTGCGCGCCAGCAGCAGGCAGCAGAGCGGTGCAAGATGGCGTCCGAGCAGTTGTTCATCAACTATCCGGAGGCCAAAGAGGCCGAGGATGTTTCGTATACTTGGAAAAAGGACAACAACCCGGTGCTGCGCGGGTGGCCTCTTGTGATTTTGTCGGCCGTGTAAGTTGGGGGGGGAGTATGCTTTTGGGGACGGCGGCGGCCGTCTGGTGGGAGCATGTGCGTTGTTTGGAAGGGCATTGCTGTTCGCAATCTTGGCTGACGGGTTTTGCAGAACGACGAATGTGTCGTTTATCAGCAAGCTGGTTTGGAAGAACACGGGCTTTGACCAGATCAAGAACATGCCGGGTCTGACGGATGAGTTGCCGACGTTTCGGGTGGGTGAAGGTTTGACTTGGTGCTTATCTGCGTGTCTTTCTTTTCTCTTCCTTTTTTTTGTCTGCTTTCTTTTTTCTCTTCCTTTTTCTTGTCTGTTCTTTGTCGAAGCTGACGGTTGTGCAGCCGAGAGTGATCCCGCTGCGGGTGCCTGGGACGGCGGCGGAGGCGGGGATGTTGCCGTTTGGCAAGGACATTACGGAAAGGCAGCACTTGGGGCATCCGGGGCGGTTCTATTCGGCGGCGGACTACCACGAGCTGTACCGGAGCGGGGCGGCGACGCCGGTGGACGTGGTGGAGGTGCTGCTGCCGCTGGTGCAGCGGGGGCGGGGGTCTGAGTACGACAAGGCGTTTCTGGTGACGCACGAGGCGGAGGTGCGGGCGGCGGCGCAGGCGTCGGCGGAGCGGTGGGGGCGGGGCGCGGCGCTGGGGCTGCTGGACGGCGTGCCGTTCACGGTCAAGTGCGACATTGAGGTGGAGGGCTACGTGGCGACGTTTGGCATGGACGCGCACGAGGGCGACGAGGCGTTTGGGCAGCGCTACCCGGTGATGCGGCAGGTGGCGACGGAGACGGCGTGGCCGGTGCGCAAGCTGCTGGAGGCGGGGGCGCTGCTGGTGGCGCAGAACAACATGCACGAAATCGGCATGGACACGACGGGGTGCAATGTGAGTAGGGCCAGGGTTCAAGTCGTGTTCCGTCTCCGTCTCAGCCAGTTCACTAACCTTACAGCCGGCGACGGGCACACCGGTCAACTGGTACAACCCGGCGTACTACCCCGGCGGGTCGTCGTCCGGGGCGGGGTCGGCGCTGGGGGCGGGGCTGGTGCCGATGGCGGTGGGCACGGACGCGGGCGGCAGCGTGCGGGTGCCGGCCAGCTTCAACGGGGTGTACGGGCTGAAGACGACGCACGACCGCATTGCGGTGATGGACACGACGGCGTGCGTGATGGGGCCGCTGGCGGGCACGGTGGCGGATCTGGCGGCGGCCTACCGGACGATGGCGCAGACGAACGAGGCGGACGCGGTGCAGCGGCTGTTTGCGGTGTCGCCGGGGCCGGGGCCGGGGCGGCGGCGCGTGGTGGGCGTGCCGCGCGAGTGGGTTTCGCGGTCGAGCGCGGCGGTGCGGGAGCAGCTGGACGGCGTGCTGGCGCATCTGCAGACGGCGCTCGGCTACGAGGTCGTGGACATTGCGCTGCCGAGCCTCGCGCCGGCGCAGGCGGCCCACTCGGCCGTGTGTCTGAGCGAGGGCCTGGCCCGGGTGCGCGGCCGCACGGCCGACCCGGACGACTGGCCGGCGCTGCTCAACGCCGCCAACCGCATTCTGCTCAGCACGAGCCAGCACGCGTCGGCCACCGACTACCTGGCCTATGCGCGGCTGCGCACGCGTCTGATGGGCCACCTCGCCCATCTCTTTGCCCAACACCCCGGCCTGCTCGTCGTCACGCCCACGACGCCCATGGCCGGCTGGCCCGTGCATCCCGGCGACGCCGCCTTTGGCTTTACCGACGGCAACGCCTGCATCTACAACATGCTCTATGTCTTTCTGGCCAACCTGACCGGCTGTCCGGCCGTGACCTGTCCGATGGGCTATGCCGAGCCCGAGCAGGGCCAGGGCCGCGTGCCGCTCGGCGTCATGGCCATGGGCCCGTGGGGCGCCGAGGAGCACCTGCTGGCCTGGGCTGCCGACCTCGAGGCCTACCTGCACGACGTCTACAAGCCCGGCCGCCACCGCCCGGCCAAGTGGGTCGACGTGATTGGGCTGGCCCGGCAGCGCGCCGAGAAGGCTGCCGACGCGGCCGACGCCGCCGACAGCCAGGAGACTCCGTGAGGCGTGGCGTGGCGTGGCCTGGCGTGGCCTGGACTTTATGTGAGAAAGGTCCGGAAGGCAGCTCGATGAAGGAGTTGGCGTTGGATTTGGCGTTGGGGCCAGAGGCGGCAAAAGGGCAAGCAGCCGTGCACTCGAGTCGTCGAGACGTCGAGCAGTCAAGCGGTCAGCAGTCAGCAGTCAGCAGTCAGATTCGGACGGAGTATTAACGTACGAGCACTCCGTAGTCATTGGTAGAAAGGAGATGTAAGACGGAAAAGTACCATCACGCTATAGGCTTTTAGGCTTTAGCGGAGAATTTCCATCTCGCAAAACAGAACTTGTTTTAGCACGTGCGCTAGGGATAGTGGCGCAGCGCAGCGCCAGCTTCAGGCTTGGCAGCTGGGCTGCTGCGTAGGCTGATTGCGAGGGGGTGTTTGGCGAAATAGGAAGGCGCGGCCTCTAATACGAGTACGAGCACAAAACTCAAGAAAGGGATAATACAGAAAACCGACGAGAGAACAAAACCAAGACGACTACGACGGAAAGCAGAGTGCTGCAGCTGGAAGGAATGAGGTGAAAGCAGGGCTCCGAAAAGGAAATAAAACGATCACAAAGAGCCATTGGAAAGAAGGAAAGTGAACCGAGAAATCCAAGAAAAGTGAACCGAGAAATTCAAGAAAAGTGAACCGAGAATCCAAGAACAAGGTCTCCAAGTTTCGACAACAGCAGCGAGCAGCACAGACCGACAAGGCCCAGACGCGACATGTGCTTCGGCTCCAAGGCAAAGGCCGATCCAGCGGCCATGGCGCCGCGTCCCGTCTACCACAGCGGCGGCGGCGGCAGCGGTGGAGGTCCTGCGCCGCAGCAGTACTACGCGCCGCAGCAATACCAGCAGCCGGCCCAGCAATACCAGCAGCCGCCGCAGCAGGAGTACGCACCGCCACCGGGGCCACCGCCGCCGGGGCCGCCTCCACCGGGGTACAGCACGGCACCGGCAACCGACTACGCGCCGCCGCCGGGCCCGCCGCCGGGAGTGTCGTCGTCGGCGAGCCCGGCAGGCCCGGCAGGCCCGGCAGGCCCGGCAGGCCCGACAAAAGAGCAGAAGCGCGAGGCAGAACACGACTGGCAGGCGGCCGTGCCGGACACGGCGCTGTTCCCGCCGCCGCCGGACATTTTCGGGGCCTGGGACCGGTCGCCGGCCAACAACGCGACCGAGGAGGAAGCCGAGGCCGGCGAGGCCTGGTGCCGCCAGTATCCGCTGGCAGCGCCGCAGGACGGCGACGCCGACGCCGTGCGCGCCGACCTGGCCCGCCACAACATCGCCCTCGTGGTGCCGCCGGGCTTCCACGGGCGCGTGGAGCGGCCGCAGCCGGGCCTGTGGACGGCGCGCACGCCCGCCCACTCCCGCGATACCTGTCTGGTGGCCTATCCGCCGCTGTACGTGCCGGCGCTCCACGGCGCTGGCCGGCAAAGACGCCGCCGCCGCCGCAGCAGCTCCAGCAGCAGCAGCAGCAGCTCGAGCAGCAGCAGTAGCTGCCACAGCGCTGCTGCGGCTGCTGCCAACGGCCCGCACGTGGCCTACTTTGAAGTCTACGTGCGGCCAGACAGCCCGTCCGACGAGGTGACGCTGGCCCTGGGCTTTGTGGCGCTGCCGTATCCGGGCTTCCGGCTGCCCGGATGGCACCGCGGCAGCCTGGCCGTGCACGGCGACGACGGCCACCGCTACGTCAACGACCTGTGGGGCGGCAAGTCGTTTACGGCGCCGTTCCGCCGCGGCGAGACCTACGGGCTGGGCATGCGCTTCCGGGGGAGTGCCGGCGGCACCACCAGCACCGGCACCGGCACCGGCGGCTCCGTCGAGGTGTTTTTCACCCGCAACGGCCGCATCGACGGAAGCTGGGACCTCTTTGAAGAGACCGACGCCGACCAGGACCGCTCCATTGTCGGCCTGACCGGCAGCCACGAGCTCTGTGCGGCCGTGGGCACCTTTGATGCCGTGCACTGCGACGTGCGCTTTGATCCGGCGCTGTGGGCTTACAAGCCGTAGGGAGGGGGACAGGGGTGAAGCCAAGCAGGCTGTCAGGCAAGGAAGACAGGCTGCCAGGCAGGGAAGACAGGCTGTCAGGCAGGGAAGACAGACTGTCAGACATGGGAAGTCGCTAGAAGTGCTGGGATGCCAGGATGGCTGAGTGCCAGATGGCTGAGTGCCTGAGAGCCAGAGCCAGAGCTGCCAGAGCTGCGAGGTTGCTTTTGTTTGGGTTTATGCGTCTTTATGTTGCCTTACACCAGTGTAAAAAAACTACAACATTAGTTAACAGTCTTTGACACTTATGATTGCAAGCTGTCAGATTTTCAAGGGCGCCATTTGTCGTTCCTGTCGTTCCTCTGGCCTCTCCGTTTCTTTCTTTCTCCTGACACTTTGCTTTTACGCCGACTGAGTCCCAGCCCGGCAGACGTTGACCGTGAGCTGTACAATTGCCAATGAGTACAGCCTTCAGTGAGTCCAGCCTTCAGCGAGTCCAGCGCTGTTTATGGGCTAGTGGGTCCATAGCCAATTTACAGGCAGTGATCTCCATGGCCATCGTATTAGCGCCTGTATAGCTCAGGCACCTGCTCGCCGCATTAGGCTCTGGCCTGTGCTTAGTGATCCGCAGCGCCAGTCGTCGTAGACGACGCGTACTCCGTACTCATGTACGAGTAATAACTCGTATTAGGGTGTTGCACAAATCGTGACTTCCCGGTTCGTCACATGAACTCGTTTCGAGCTCGACCTTACCTTTTTTTTCTCTCCTGCCTCTCTTCCTTCTCTTCCTTCTTTTCCTCCTGGCCCAACCACCACTCATTTTCCGACTCTCTGTTTGATCCGTCTCCAGGCATCTTGGGTTTTATTTGGGCTTGCACCTGTCTTTTTTTTGCTGCCGCCTTTCCTTCATCAGCCGTCTCGTTGCATTCGTTTTTCGCGGCATATCCATACTTTCGAAGCTTTTAACTTTTTTTAAACCTCTTTCCACCGCCTATCGAGATCGTGTTTCCCGCCCAACTTTCGGTCGTTATTTTCAGTCCTTTCTTCCCTCGACCCGCTCTTTCACTCGGAATGTGAGTCCCTCCCACCCCGTTCCAGGTTTGATCTCTTTGGAGGCAGGGCAACCTCGGCCTCCCTTCCTGGTCTACCGATGACACCGCCAACGTCGACAGACGGCAGCCTGCATGGGAAGAGCCAGCTCTCGTCTTTGACGGCCCGGTCTGCTTCGTCGTCCCGCACCGAAGCAGCGATGACAGCAGGAACGGCGCTGTCGTCCGCACCGCCAGGGACACCGCCCATGCCACCATCATCGACGACGACGGCCCCGTCGCCCCTTGCTTCGTTCCGCCAGAAAACGCACCATGGCGCGGCCGCGTCTGGCCACCACGCGCCGCAGCGGGCTGCCTCCCACCGACACCAGCGATCGAGCGGTTCTTTCTTGCTGTCGGATGTCTTTGAGACGGCCGACGCGAGAGCAGCTCGGGACAAGAGCCGGGCAGGTCCTGGTCGTGGCGGAGGCGGTACCCGCGGCAACGGCGGCAGCAGCAGCAGTGCGAGGCCACCCTCGACGCCCGAGAAAAAAGCACCCACAGCCGAGCCGACACGAGAGCAAAGGGCCCTGGCAGCGTCCGAGCCGACACGAGAGCAAAGGGTTCTGCCAGCGTCCGAGCCGACACGAGAGCAAAGGGTTCTGCCAGATGCAAATCCACGGATGGGTTTGCCAGCTCTTACGGCGACGACGGCAGCGGCAGCCACAGCAGCTACGACGGCCTCGCTGCCGAGAGTTTCTGTGGCTGCGTTGCCAGCCAACCCGCAACCGGCGCCACCTCCTGGGCTGGACCTTGACGCTGCGCAGATTGTGAATATGGCTCTCAATCTGAGCGAGTCGCGACGCTTGGCAGCCAGTCGCTCTGCGTCTGGCCACTACAGACTACAACAGCAGCAGCTACAACAGCAGCAACAACACCAACAGCAGCAGTTGCAGCAGCAGCAGCAGCAGCAACAACAACAACAACAACAACACCAGCAGCAACACCAGCATCAGCAACAACAACAACACCAACACCAGCAGCAATCGCAACTCCCTCCACGCTTAGCTCCGCTGCCCGACAGCGTCGTGGGTGGCAGCCTTCGCCAGCAGCTGCAGCAGCAGCGACGGCTCTCGCGGACCATGTCTCCATGGAGGAGCGATTCCCATCCAGCTACGCCATCCAGCCACGGGCGGGCCAGTTCGAGCGCAGGCACCACGCCCGAGCCGGCGACGGACTCGGCGCCACCCGAAGCGGCGTCTTCTCCAGCCCCGACCACGCCGGCGCCAACCTACCGCTACAACTTTACGCCGTCGACGCTGGCGCGGGCGCAAAAGGCCAAGGACTACATTGAGCTGCTGGCCCAGCAGCGGCGGCTGCTTGAGCTGCTGCCGCCGCTGACGCCGCCGCCGCCCTTGGCATCAACATCAACACCGTCACGGAGCCGAGCCACCAGCATTGTCGGCTCTCCGCCTCCGACGGCAGCTGGCCGGTCCATTCACGGGCCGTCAGAGCCGGGAGGATCGCTGCCGCTGCATCTGTCGCCGGGAGCGGCAGGTGTTGGTGGTGGCGGCGATGCGAGCAGCTCGCTGCCACCAGTGGCCACGGCCGGCCGCCCCTACAACCCGCTGCAGTACATCCGCAACCGCAAAATGCGGGCACGGCGACACTTGGACCTGGACAGCCAGGCGCTGGGTTTCGACTGCGTCGCCCGCGCCACCGAGTGGGTTGACCGGGTCGTCGAGGCCGCAGCCTCCAACCAGCTGTACGGCGACAGCGTTGACAGCAGCTGTGTGGCTGCCTTGCAGCTGCCGCCGGTTTCCTCCGCCGCCGCCGCCGCCGACGGCGCCGCCGCCACCCGCGCGGGCGGCGCTGCGGAGAACGGCACGACAGATGCCGCAGCTGCGGCAGCAACGACGGCGTCGACGGCGTCGACGGCGTCTGCGGCAGCCAAGCCCAAGCGGCCGCGCGTGGACTGGGTCGTCGACCCGGCCGACATGCTTGCCGACATCTACTGGATGGAGCAGGACGACAACAAGAAGCTGATCGAGGACCGCCACTGGCGCCGCATCTTCCCGCGGGATGCGCCAATGCAGCGGCCGGTCTTGCTGAGGACGGCTGCGACCCCATCGGCGGACTCGGCCGACGGCCCACGCTCTGCCGCCGCAAAACAGCAGCAGCTGCTGCAGTTGGATGACGACGGCAGCACGGCAGCGCAGCTGCAGAACGGCGGCCCTGCAAAAGCGCAAGAACAGCCGCCAGACGGCGCTGCCGCGACGCCTGACGCTGCCGCCCGAGGCCCGACGCGCGCGCGCGCCGCCCGCGCGCGGCAGAAGCTGCACGAGCTCAAACACCTCCAGCGCCACAGCCACCACCACGGCTTTATCAGCCACGGCCACGGCGACCTGCGCCGAGTGCGCCGGGCGTCGATCTCCGACTCGTCGGACTCGGACAACGACCGGTTCTTCAGAGCCGATGAGGCCGCGAGCGCGGGCCCGTCAGCGGCAGCGGCGGCGGCGGCAGCCATGGCAGCAGCGTCTGCAGCGTCTGCAGCGTCTGCACCATCCACAAGCAGACGCAGCCGGCCTCGGTCGGACACGGGCAGCACCAGCGGCAACGACCGGCTGCTACAGCAGCGGAAGCTCAAGGAGCGCAGTGTGCGCGAGCGAGCGGGCTCGAGCTCGGCGTCTCCGCAGCCGCAGGGGCCGATGCCGGTACCGGTGCAGCCTCAGACGCAGCCGCAGCCGCAGTCGGCGACGTCGGCCGGCATGAGCACGCGCACGAAGCCGGGGGGGCAGGCGAGTCTGGAAGTGCCGGCTGTGGGCGTGGGAGGCGGCAGCGGCGGCAGCGGCGGCGGCAGCGGCGGCGGCGGCGGCGGGACGGGTGTGTCTGGAGGCCGGCGAATGTCGGTGGACTACGACTCGTCGCGGCCGACGTCTCCGGAGATGCGGCCGTTTGTGGGCGGGGTCGTCGACAGCAGTGCGATTGTCGGCCTGGTGCCTGCGCTGGGGGGCGATCTGTCGCCGCCGCCCAGCCGGGCCACGTCGCCGCCGCCGCCGGGGGCGCTGTCGCCGACATCGCAGTCGCCGTCGCCGCAGTACCAGCCGCCGGCGTCGTCGCAGACGTCGCGCGCGCGCTTCCGCAAGGTGAAAAACATGTTCCGCGACCACAGCCGCGAGCGCAGCGGCAGTGGCGGGGCTGTCGGGGCTGTCGGGGCTGTCGGGGCTGTCGGGGCCGCCGGCGACGACAGGGACGATGTGGCAGGAGGAGGAGGAGGAGGAGGAGGAGGCGAGCTGCTGATGCCGGCGGGCAGCGGTGGCGGGCCAGACGGGCTGCTTCTGCAGCCGTTGACGGTGACCAGCACGCGCGATTCGCGGTACAGCGCGGCAGCAGCCGCTGGGCTCAGTGGAAGCGTGAGCGGCGGTGGCGGCGGCGGCGGTATGGGCAGTGTGAGCAGTGTTGGCAGTGTCGGCAGTGTTGGCGGCGTGGGCGGCATCGGCCGCAGTCGGCGGGATTCGCGGAGCCCGGCAGCCGGGTTGCCGACCGGCTCTTACACGACGGCCTTTGAAAGGCACAAGGCACAGGGCAGCGTCAGCAGTCTGAGCAGTCTGCGGCCGACGGCAGCGGCGGCTGTGGCAGCAGCAGCGGCGCACGGTCGCCGGCCCGTCGAGGAGGCTGGTGTGTTTTCTGGGGGGATGTCGCTGTCCACAACGGCATCAGCGCCGGTGGCCAGCGGCAGCGGCAGCGGCAGCGGCCTGCGCAGTCTGTTCCGCAACGGCGGACCGCGCATCGACAATGTTTTGCGCAGCGGCGTGGCCAAGGTCAGCGATCTGCTGTGGCGTCGCGACGGCGGCAGCGGCGGCGGCGTTGGTGGTGGGGGCGGTGGTGGTGGTGGTGGCAGCAACCTGCAACCGGGCGACGTCTCTGCGGCTCATGAAGGAGGAGGCGGAGGTGGCGGCACGATGGCGAGCGGCAAAACGATATCGACGGTGTCGACGAGCGACTCGGACTCGGAGACGGAGGCCGGCGGCGGCGGCTCGCGTGGCCGCAGCGGCTGGCGCAGCGGGCGTGGCCGAGGCGTGCTGGGCAGCCGCGACAAGACGGGGGCTGTGCTGGTCGGCAGCGGCGGCAGCAGACTGCGGTCGTCGAGATCGCCGTCGCAGCTGGGCGACGATGTGCAGCCGCTGGCGCCACCCTGGACGGCCAGCACAGGCGGCGCAGCTGGCTCGGGGCCCAGATACCACCAGAGCGGGTTGCCGACATTTGCACATGTCGAGCATAACGGCAGTGCTGGGGGAGCAGCCGGAGGATCAGCCGGAGGAGCAGCCGGAGCAGCCGGAGGTGCAGGCGAAGCGACAAAACCAGCCACAGCCCTGCTGGCGCCGTCGCCGCTCGATGGCAGCGGCGATCCCATCTCGCGGCCGCCCAGCCGGCGGTCGACGCGCTTTGAGCGTCTGCGGCCGCCGCGGATCGACGTGCGCGAAGCGTCGCCGGCCTCGACAAGGACGGCGGTGGCAGCAGGAGGACAGCAGCAGCGGCAGTGGAAGCTAGGCGCCGACGGGGAAGTCTCTGAGAGCGACGGCGGAGTCGTGGGCAACGGCGGCGCGGCGGCGGGCCAGCGGCGACGGTCCAAGTCGTCGGGTGTTGACGCGACGGCGAGCACGAGCCAGGAGCGACGGCGGCACGGACACGGACCCTACTCGGAGATGCATCAGCCGGCGCCGAGCAGCCAGCACTCGGTTTCGCGGCGCGAGCTGGCACGGCTGCGGGCGTCTATGCTCAGCTCGGCGATTCTGGCCAAGGAGCTGGCCCGGCATGCGCGGGAGCCGCGGGTGTTGGCGCGGAAGCCGCATTTGGGGAGACGGCGGCGGCGGCGGCAGCGGCGGCAGCAGCAGAAGACGGAGTTTGAGACCGAGTCAGAGTCCGAGACAGAGACAGAATCCGAGTCCGAGACAGAGTCCGGGTCAGAGACAGAGTCGGGGTCCGGGTCCGAGCCGGAGTCGGCCGCATCCGACGACACGAGCACGGCCATCATCCACGGCAGCGGCGGCGAGGTGTTGACGTGGGGCGAGGTGGCAGCGGCGGCGGAGAGGGTCGGGTGCGGCGACATTCGCGTCGGGACCGGACACAGCCTGGCCTGCCGGGCGGTGGCGCCGGTGGACCGCTACGTGGTGGCGGCGCGGGTGTTTGGCGGGGCGGCGCAGCAGGCCGGGCAGCAGTGGCAGGCGGCGGCGGAGCAGTTTGCGGCGGCGACGGTGCCGGGGCTGCGGGGGCAGCTGGACGGGGTGCGGCGGCGGGTGGCGGTGGATCTGTCGGAGCAGGCGCGGCGGGCGGCGGACGCGGCGGACGAGGCCAGCCGCGACTTGGTGGCGGTGCAGCGGCTGCAGGTCAAGCGGGTGGCCGACCGGATCGAGACGATGCTGCGGCGGCGGCGGCGGCGGCTGCGGTGGGTGCGGCGGGCCGGCTGGCTGCTGCTGGAGTGGGTCCTGGTCGGCTTTATGTGGTATGTCTGGTTTGTCGTGATGCTGGCGCGCGTGGTGATGGGCGTGGGCCGGGGGGTGTATGCCGGGGTGAGGTGGTTGTTGTGGTTGTAGGGGGTGATGGTGGGAGGTAGAGGTGATGGTGATGGGGGTGGTGATGAGGCTGGAGGAGGTGGAGGTGTGGTGATGAGGCTGGAGGAGGTGGTGATGGTGGTGATGAAGCTGGGAGCTGAGATTTGGCTCTGTGGCAGTGCTTATTAGGCATTGTGAGCGCTGTGGCAGCGCTCTCGTTAGTGGTCACAAGGGCGGCAGCGCTCTCGTTAGTGGCCACAGGGGCTGGCAGCGCTCTCGTTAGTGGTCACAGGGGCGGCAGCGGTGGCCACAGTCAGGGCCGCCCACGTATTACATTGCAGGCGTCTTATACCCATCTGTATTATTGCATAACTGGCAGATCGTCTTGATCTAGGATCTACCAAACTAATCTATGGTAACGAAGTAGAACAACCTTTGCTATGGTAACAGAAGAAAGGAAACAAGACAAAAGAAAGCAAACAAGTACGTCTGCGGTGATTGAAAGCAACACACCTCTCACTCAACCCTCTGCCACACAGGCCCGATCCCCTTCCTCTCTTCCCCCCTCACTCAATCCTCTTCTTGCCCTCCTCGGCATTGGTGTAGCGCACGGTGCTGAGGCCGCGCTCGTGGCGCACGACCAGCGGGCCGATCAGCTTGTCTTTGCGGGCCTTGGCCATGGCTTCGCGGTAGTCGTCGGCGGAGGCCGGGCGGGGGATCAGCTTGGGCCAGTTGACGTACAGCTCGCCGCTGCGCAGGACAAAGTGGGCGCAGTAGGCGGCGACGGCGGACCAGAAGAGGACAAAGAGGCGGATGGGCAGGCGGGCGGCGTCGGGCATGCGGGGCGAGGCGAGGCCGAGCAGGGCGACGAAGAGGGCAAAGGCGAGGACGTAGGGGATGGCCTGGATGAGGACGGGGCGGCGGTCGGCGAAGACGTGCAGCGACGCGTCGAGCGCGGCGGGGCGGAAGGCGCCGAGGAAGAGGTCGAAGGCGTCCTGGCGGGGGCCGTCGCAAAAGTTGTTGAGGCAGTAGCGCGTGACGGCGATGTGGGCGTCGCGGAGGGCGCCGACGGGCGTGCGGCGCCCGAGGCGGGTCATGTCGGTCTTCATGGCGCCGGTGCCGGCATAGCTGCGCGCGACGGCGTCGGCGTTGTCGGCCCAGACGTCGCGGAAGAGCTGCTCAAAGGCGGCGTCGGCCTCGGCGAGCGGAGTGCCGCGCGCCAGCAGGCCCAGATCGCAAAACATGCGCTCGAGCGCCGCCCGCGCCAGCATGCTCTGCACCACGTTGGTGCGGTCGAGGCAGTCCATGCAGTTGGTGCGCACGGCCGACGTCTGCCAGCGGCGGACGTCGAGGGTGGCCGGAGAGGCCCGGCCGGCGTCCGGACCTGCCGAAGCCGAAGACGCCACCCCCCAAAAGTACTGCTGCGCCTGCAGGGCGTCGCGCATGCGGTCGAGCAGCAGGCTGGCGCGCTCGAGCCGCATGCCCTTGGTCTCGTGGTGGAAGTCAAAGTAGATGTAGTGCACCCGGGGCACGGCGGCGGCCACGGCGGCGGCCATGCGCTCGTAGGCGGCCTTGACGCGCGCCTCGCGGCCCGTCTGGTTGACGAGGTTGACCAGGTACGTGTCGCCGTACACGGCCACGTGCTCGGCCAGGTGCGCCGTCGCCGCCGGCAGCGCCGCCTCGATGCCGCGCGCATCGCCTCGCACCTCCAGCCGCGGCGTGTACCGCAGATTGTTGATTTCGCTCCAAAAGACCGGCACGCTGCCGCGCGTCTGCACGTAGGCGAGGATCTGGGTGTGGCCATTGCTCGTCGGACTCGCCTGGCTGCTGCTGCTGCTGCTGCTGCTCATCCCGCTCCCCCCGCTGTCATCCAGCACCACCACCTGCTCCGTCTCGTTGAAGTTGGCCACGTGACCCGCCTCGTCCAGGCCGCGCGCAAAGTACCGCGTGCCGCCGCGGAGGCGCGCCCGCCGCGAGATCAGCGCCAGCGTCACCGCCCGCCCCCGGAACGTCGCCGCCTGCACCCGCAGCATCCCGTACACCACCGGCAGAATGTACGGGTCCGCCCCCGGCTGCGGCCCCGGCTGCCCCCGCGCCCCGCGCCGCCGGAACTCGATCAGGTCCGTCTGCACAAACCGGTTCCAGAAAAAACGGTCGTCCGCCCGCATCCACAGCGGCTGCTGCACCATCGCTGGCGTCCCCGTCTGAGTCCCCGTCTGAGCCGCCGCCGCCGCCGCTGCTGCCGCCTCCTGCGCCGCCTGCCGCTGGAAGCTGTTTGTCAGGTCCAGCGTGTACGAAAAGTACATGGGCCCATCCCGGAACAGCCCGCGCAGCAGGCCGAGAAAGCGGTCCTCGTCCGCATCGCGCACCTGCCGCTCGTGCAGCGGCAGAAACTCCACGCTCACCACCCGGTGCACCATGTGGCCCTGCAGCCGGCCGACGGCCTCGTCCTTGGTGATCACCATAATGTACTTGTCTGCCACAGTCAGCTTTTGTCTTTTTTCTCCTCGCTTTTTTGTCCTCGCTTCGCTCGTTTCTTGTCCTCGCTTTTTTGTCCTCCTCGCTCGTTCTCCTTTCTCCCTCTCTCCCTCCCTCTCTCCCTCTTCCCTCTCACCTAGTCGGAGCTGGATCATCCCCAGAATGCCCTTGATCGTAAAGATCCGCTTGACCAGCTTGCGCGACACCAGCGCCGCCTCCTCCAGCCGCACATCGCCCGTTGGCCGGTCAATCGTCAGCGCCGGCGCATCCGGCGTCGACGGCGACTTGAAAATATAGCAGTCTGCCGCCTGCTGCACGTTGATGTCGCGGAACGGAAGCGCCATCTTGGCTGCCCCAAGACCTCGAAAACAACTACCAAAAAAGGGAGCCTCGCCGCTGTCGTCAAACCGCGTCAACCAGTTTGCGTTCCTGATTCCTTTCTGTCCGAGATCGTGCTGTTGGCGTCCGTTGGATGTGAGCTGACAACCGTAGCAATCTGGACCGACGCGTTCACAGGGAGCTCGTTCAAAAGGGGACAACCTGCTGGAAGCCACATTGCGCGGCAAGCTCGCCCTGCACATCACGTGTACGCGTACGTGTAATTTGATGAGTAATCAAGCACGTGCGAAAAATGGCGAAGCTGAGTACTGCAGCAACTAGGACTTTTATCCTTACCAGTGCTCTGTATATTACGACGTATTACGACGTATTTACCTACTCCCAGGCCTGCCTACTCCTACCACTCCAGCCCCGCTGCATCCGCCACTAAAACAGCTGCCCGTTTGCGCCTCTCCAACGCAGGCAGGCGCTTTGTCCCGTTTTGCTTTCTTCAATCCCTATCTGGTTATTACTCAACCGATTTTCTCGAAATCAGCCCCCCTTCCTTTCCCAGTCAACGTCAACAAACAACAGCCGGCATCGACGACAGCATCGTTTTTGATCCTTTTCCAGACGGGTGCTTTTGTTGTCGCCTGCTTTCAGTCTGCATTGGATTTCTCTCGCCGATTTCTCTCGACCTTCTTTTCTTTCTCGTCTCGCCGGTCTTCTTTCTCGTCTCTCGCCACCTGCGTCATAATCTTTTCGGCGAACCCGCCGTCTGCAAGACCGTCTAATTGCTGATTCCACCGTCGTTTGCCTTTTTTTTTTCTTTTTTCTTTTTCCTTTTCGTTTGTCCTTTGTTGTTCTGGGCGGCAGTTGATCTGCCACGGTCGTCGACGAGTTGCGTCTGCTCGCCCTTGTCTTGTGTCCTTTCTTCCCTTTTTCTTTTTTCTTTTTCTTTTCCTTTTTTACGACTTAGTCCACAATGGCTTCTCGTGGACCACCTGGCGCCCGCGGCATGGCAAACCGTTTTGCCCAGTTCAAACTCGTCCTGCTCGGTAAGGCTGGTTGGGGGAGATGCAGGGGAAGAGTTGGCAAGAGATGGCGAGAGATGGAAAGGCAGATGGCAGGGGTGATGGTTATAAGGACATGGCAAGAGAAAGTCCCTCAAAGGAGATGGCAAGGGTGCTTATGATGTGTGTGGTCTCTGGCTAACTTGCGTGGCAGGCGAATCGGCTGTAGGAAAGGTATGCCACCGGCTGAGAAGGCTGTTCTGCGACGGGCTGTGCCCCCAAGCGCCTTTTTACCTTTTTGACGAGTGCCGCCCGCTGACCTTTTTTTGTCTTCTTCTCACAGAGCTCCATCGTGCTGCGCTTTGTCAAGGACCAGTTCGATTCGTATCGGGAATCGACCATCGGCGCCGCCTTTCTGACGCAAACCATCTCGCTCGACGAAAACACAACGGTCAAGTTTGAGATCTGGGACACGGCCGGCCAGGAGCGGTACAAGTCGCTGGCCCCCATGTACTACCGGAATGCCAACTGTGCCGTCGTCGTTTACGACATAACGCAAGCTGTGAGTTGTGGAGGTTTTTGGGAGGGGGGGGCCTCTTTTTTCACTGTTGTCCTGTTTCTTTGATGGTATCTGTTGCAGTGCCATTTTTTGCTTCTCGGTGTGATTGTTATGTTCTTCTGTTCTTCTGTTCTGTTCTTGTGTTTTGTTTTCTGTTCTGTTCTTCTGTTCTGTTCTTCTGTTCTGTTCTTCTGTTCTGTTCTTCTGTTCTGTTCTTCTGTCTTTTCTTCTGTCTTCTTCTGTCCTTTGTCTTTTTCTGTCTTTTGTGTCTTCTTCTTCTGCCTTCTCTTCTTTCCTTCTATCTTCTCTTCTTCCTTCTGCTCACACATCCTAACCCACCTAGTCCTCACTCGACAAGGCCAAGTCCTGGGTCAAAGAGCTCCAGCGCCAGGCCAACGAAGACATTATCATTGCACTCGCCGGCAACAAGCTCGACCTCGTCATCGAACAGCCCGACAAGCGCGCCATCCCCGCGGCCGACGCCGAAGCCTATGCCCGCGAAGCCGGCCTGCTCTTCTTTGAGACGTCGGCCAAGACCGCCCAGAACGTCAACGAGCTGTTCGCCGCGATAGCCAAGAGGCTGCCACTCGACCGCATCGGCCCGGCTGGCCGGCCGCGCCCGGGCCAGCGCCCAGGCGTCAGCCTGGCGCCCGAGAGCTCCAACACGCAAGTGTCGGGGCAGTGTGCCTGCTGATGGGGTGCAGATGCTGGAGAACGGATGGCGGATGGCAGATGGCGGATGGCAGAGTTGACGTTCAGCGAAGTTGACGTCTCGGCGGAGTTGACGTTTCAGCGGAGCTGTGACAACATCCGGTCGGAGGGAGCGCGTGGCCCAGGGACTTCATTTGCTGGTTTTTCTTGCGGTCCAGAGGGAGACGAAGAATGCAAAGAGGCAAAGAGAGGAAAAGAGATGGGAGAGAAACAGGGCAGCATAATGTCTTTTTACTTGGGCTGCCCTGCTTTTTACTTTACACTGTCGTTTTTGAGCTGTTTCGGCTTTTTCGAGCTGTTTCGGCTTGTTTTTCCTCGGGTTTTCCTTCATGTCTATTTCTTTTTCTATTTTCCTATATTTTCATTTGTTTTCTTTTTCTTTTTCATCTGTTTTCCGTCTGTTTACTCTCATGTACCAGTATGCAATAGACGCAGCCGCGTTGCAGCGCAGTTGGTCATAATAATATAGCAGTTGGGTGCTTGCTGCAGTAGTAATAACTTGCTTCGGTGTGTTGCTCCTAGTATTAATAACCTGCTATCGGGTGAATTTTGTATTTATTTTTCGATTTAATTTTAATGCGGATCTGCCGAGCTTTATCCCTCAACCACCCGCCGTATTTTCTTGGACTTTTTTTCCTTTCCCTTGCCTTTCGAGCCACTAAAGACGGCCGACTTTTACTTTCCACTTCTGCGCTGCGTGATCGTCTACTCGGATTGTTCAAGCTCCTCTTTTTTTTTTGTCTCTCATTTCCTTTCTTTTCGTATCTGTCATCTTTTATTCGTTTTTCTTTACGTCTCTCTTTTTTGTCTCTGTCTTTTTTTTTTTTGTCTCTTTTCTTTCGTTTCCATACACCTCCATCATCATGCTGCGGGCGTCCATTCGATCGGCACAGGCTCTGCCCAGCCGAGCAGCTGCTTCGGCAGCTTGGGCATCGTCGACAGCGCGCCCGACAGCGCGGGCTCTTGGCGGACAGCAGCCGTGGCGTCGCGTGGGTGCACAGGTGAGCAGGGGAGATGTGTTTGAGGGGAAAGTTGTTTGAGAATTGCCCGGGTCGATTGGGTTCTGGGTTATGCTAGGTTGCGTGCTGGGTTGACTGCGGGATGGGTGCTGAATCAAGGGCTGGATGAGGGCTGGATCAAGTGGATTTGCCTGTTGGATTGATCCTTGAACCAGAAACCAGCTAACTCTTCAACTCCAGAGATGCTATGTCGAAGCCAAGCCTCCTCCGGCGAGCGAGCTGGTGTCCTCTGCGATCACATCCCATGCGGGCGTGCCGCCGCCGCCGCCGCCGCCGCCGCCGGCAGTGGCACGAAAGGGCGGGTTTTTCCGCAAGCTGCGCAACTATGTGATGACGCTGACGCTGCTGGGGGCGGTGGCCTTTGGCGGGGGCCTGTGGTATGCGCGGGTCAACGACAACTTCCACGACTTTTTTACCGAGTACGTGCCGTTTGGTGAGCGGGCGGTGCTGTACCTGGAGGAGCTGGATTTCCGCAAGCGCGAAGAGGAGGGTCTGGCGTCGCGGTCGGCGGCCGGCAGCGCCCCAGCATCGCCGCGGGCGCGCGACACGGGCACGACGCTGCGGGTGCCGGCGCAGAGCGGCGTGTCGTGGCGGGTGGCCGGCACGAGCAGCCGGCAGTCGGCGGCGGCGACGGCGGGCGACGCGGCCGAGCCCCGGCCCCGGCCGGGGACGGTCAAGGAGTCGAAAGTGGCAAGGGAGGCGGCGGCGACGGCGCCGGAGCCGAAAGCAGTGCCGGCAGCCAAGGCGGCCGCAGCCGGAGCAGAATCGGGCTCGCCGCCGCCCAAAGCCGCACCAGCAGCAGCAGCAGCAAGCACGGCGAGTGTGCCGGAGCAGCGACGCGCTGAGCCGTCGGTCGGCACACCGGCAGCAGCGGCGGTCGTGCCGGCGGCGGCAGCAGCAGCAGCAGCGGCTCCGGCGGCGGCAGCGTTCAAGGCGCCCGAGGTGGACGAGCCGTCGCGGTGGCCGCCGGCGGCGCCGATCGATCCGCTGGCGGTGGCGGACGCGACGGAGCCGGTGGTGCAGGAGGTGGTGGGGATGGTCAACGACCTGATCCGGGTGGTCAACGCGGACGGGGCGAGCGCCAAGTATGCGGGGGCGCTGGGCAAGGCCAAGGCGAAGGCGGAGGTGGTGGGGCGGCAGGTGGCGGCGGTGCGGGCGGCGGCGGAGGAGGCGGCGGCGGCGCAGGTGGCGGCGCGGACGGCGAGCTTTGAGGCGGCGGCGGCGGGGCTGGTGGAGCGGGTGGAGGCGGCGATGGCGGCGCAGGAGGCGCAGTGGCGGCAGCAGTACGAGGCGGAGATGGCGCGGGTGCGGGCGGGCTTTGACGAGCGGCTGGCGCGGGCGACGGCGCAGGAGCGGCGGCTGGCCGAGGAGAGGCTGCAGAACCGGCTGCGGGAGCAGGCCGTGCAGCTGACGGGGCAGTTTGTCGACGAGCTGCGCGAGCGCGTCGAGCGCGAGCGCGCCGGGCGGCTGGGGCGGCTGCAGCAGCTGGCGCACGGCGTGGCCGAGCTGGAGCAGCTGACGGCGGGCTGGGCGGCCGTGGTGGATGCCAGCCAGCGCGCGCAGCAGCTGCACGTGGCGCTGGACGCGGCGGCGACGGCGGCCGGGGCTTCCGGGGCTTCCGGGCCGTCGCCGTTTGTCAAGGAGCTCGTGGCCGTCAAGGAAATTGCGGCGGCGGACCCGGTGGTCGAGGCGGCCATTGCGTCGATCCCGCCGGCGGCGTACCAGCGCGGCATTGCGTCGCCGGCCCAGCTGATCGACCGTTTTCGGCGCGTGGCCGCCGAGGTGCGCAAGACGGCCCTCCTGCCCGACAACGACGCCGACGCCGGCGTGGCCAGCCATGCGTCCAGCTACCTGCTCAGCAAGCTCATGTTCAAGCAGCAGCCGGCGGCGACGGCGACGACGACGGCGACGGCGACGGCGGCAGGCGCCGCCGGCGACAGCAGCGCGGAGAACGGCGCGCCGGACGTCGAGCGCATCCTCGGACGCACGCAGGCCTTTCTCGAAGAGGGCAATCTGGACGGGGCGGCACGCGAGATGAACGGGCTCAAGGGCTGGGCCAAGACGCTGAGCCGCGATTGGCTGGGCGAGGTGCGCAAAGTGCTGGAAGTGCAGCAAGCATTGGATGTAAGTGACGAGTGAGGGGGTGGGCGAGTGAGGGAGCGAGCGAGTGAGGGAGCGAAGCGAGCGAACGAGGAGAGAGGCGAGTGAGGGAGCGAAGCGAGCGAACGAGGAGAGAGGCGAGTGATTGAGCGAGCGGGTGGGCGGGTGAGGGAGCGAAGCGAGCGAACGAGTAGAAGAGAGGCGAGTGAGCGAGCGAAGCGAGGAAGAAAAGAACATTGCTAACTTTTACAGGTCATCACGGCGGAAGCGCGTCTGCAGAGTCTGCAGCTGGAAAAGAACCGTTGAGTGGAAAGGAATGGACAAAAGCTGGTTTGGAGGGCACGTTGGTTTCCATGTTTTGTTGTCGTTTGTTACTTTACCATTTCTTATTTCATTTTGTGTTTGTTTTTTATATTTTCTCTGGGGCAGTCACTGTCAATGTATAACAGAAGGGTAGATGGGATGGACAGAAGGAGATAGACGACAGAGCCAGAATAAGAGAAGTGAGAATAATAGGCGAGAGAACAGTGATAAACTAGAGGGAGAACGCGAGAATAATAGGCGAGAGAACAGCGATAAACTAGACGAGAGAACGTGAGAATAATAGGCGAGAGAACAGTGATAAACTAGACGAGAGAGAAGGCGAGAATAATAGACGAGCCATAACGCTCGGAGGCATAAAGAGAACCAAGACAACAGACAGAATGCTTTGCACGGCATAACTCGCCTTCCGTCAGGCAGCAAATGTGCTGTACTCACTGTTCTCTACTGCTGTACTCTACTGCTGTTCTCTACTGCTGTACTGCTGTACTCTACTACTGAGCTATACCAACTGTTCTCTGCAAGCTCAGCCAACACCTCTATCCTCCTCTCCTCTCCTATCTATATCTCCACTTCTCTCCCTTATCTCCACTCCCTCAGTCAACCACGACCGGCCGCAGGAAGCCGTCGACATGGACGCCGGCCTCGACGGCTTCGGCTCGGTCCCGGACCACCGGCCCTGCGGCGGTTCGGCCGTCCTCTTCGCCGTCGCCGCCGTGAACAAGTCGGATGTGGCGCCGCAGATTGGCTGGCTCGGCAAATTGCCGTCCGCACCGAGGACAGCCGTGGCGAGGGTCGTGAGGGTGAGGGTGAGGGTGAGGGTGAGGGTGAGGGTGAGGGTGAGGGTGAGGGTGAGGGTGAGGGTGAGTGTCGGGAGGCTGTCGCTGAGAGGCTTTGTCTTTTTCGTTTCCCTCCTCGCCTTCGTCTTCGTCTTCGTTTTCCTCCTCGCCTTCGTCTTCGTTTTCCTCCTCGTTTCCATCATTCTCATCGTCCTCATCGTCCTCATCGTCCTCGTCATCTTCGACTTCCTCGCCTGCCTCCTCCTCCTCCCCCTCCTCCTCCTCCTCCCCCTCCTCCTCCTCCTCCCCCTCCTCCGTCTCCTCGTCCTCACTCCAAAAGAGTCCGTCTGGCCGCGGCTGATACACTGTTCGCCGCACTGTCCCCCACAGCGGCGGCCGCCGCCCAGCCGCCGGCCCCGCCTGGGGCGCCTCGAGCGTGTCGAGAGCCATGCCCTGGCCAAAGAGGTCGGCACAGCGGCGGGCCGTGCGGTCGAGAACGCGGCCGTCAAAGCCAGCGAGAGCAGCGGCGCCCAGCACGTCGCTCCAGTCGCGCAGCGCCCAGCCACTGCTGCTGCCGATGCTGTTGATGCCGGCGGCCGCCCTTCTCCTCGTGGATGTGGCCGATGAGGTCGACGAAGCCGCCGAGGAGGCCTCGCTCTCGTCAGCCTGGCTGTCGTCTCTGTCGATGGCCTCGGCCCGGCTCTCGTCTCTGCCGCTGGCCTCGGCCTGGCTCTCGTCTCTGCCGCCGGCCTCGGCCTCCTTTCCGGCCTCGTCGTCCGAAAACACCGGCCTTCGTCGGTGCATCTCGCGAGCCCTGCGAATGAGAAACTGGCGCTCCGTCTCGCCCGGCAGCGGCACATGTTTGAGAGGCCGCCCACGGCGTCGGGCCGTCGCCGTCGTCGCGCTCGTCTTTGCCGACCGCGTCTTGGGCGGCGGCGGCGGTGTCGGCGTCGGCGGCGGCGGTGTTTCGGCACCGCTCGGCGACGGGCCGCCGCTGCGACTGCGTCGTCGGCCAGACGCCGAAGCCCCAAGGCCGTCCCCGCCCAGACAGGCCATGCGGGCGTTGTGCAGCACGCTCAGCGTCTGGTCGACCTGGACGAGCAGATGGCGCACACAGGGTCGTAAGATGGCTGTTGACAGGTCATCGTCAGCAGAGACGGTGGGGGTGGGGGTGGGGGTGGTGGTGTTGGTGTTGGTGTTGTTGCTCTTATTTCTGGTGCTCTGGTTGCTCTCGCTTGTCTTGCTGCTCCTGTTCCTGTTCTCGTTGCTCCCATTGTTGCTCCTGCCCCCAAACCGATGCCGCCGCCGAAACCGCTCTCGGGCCAGCCGCAGCGCTGTCGCCGTCAACATCTCCTCCAGCGGCTCGCTGACATAGCGTCTGCCGTCTCCGTCGTCGTTGTCGTCGTCGTCGTCGTCGTCGTCGTCGTCAGCCTCGTCCAGGCCAGCCCGCGCATACGGCGACGGTACAATGTCCTGCCGCAACGGCCATGCTGTCCATATCGGCCGAGGCGCCCATGCCGGCGGAAGGCCAGAGGTGGCTTCGGCTTTGCTGTCAGCATCGTCCGTCTGGTGAGTTAGTTTATTCATTTCTCTCTCGGTCTCTCTCTCTCTTCCTCGACTGTTAATCTTTCTCCCTCGACTGTTAACCTCTCTCCCTCTCTCCCCCTCTCCCTCGACTGTCCCCCACACCCACCGTAAAACTGCGCCTGCGACGGTGCCACAGCTGCTGCTGCCGCCGGTAGTCGCCGCCCAGCCGCTGCTTCAGCGCAAACACGTTGTACAGGTGCAGGGCCAAGTCTCGGTTGCGGGCCCGCACCAGCGCCGACGCCACCATGCGATCGGCGTGCGTGGCCGCCCGCCAGGCGTCCGCCGTGGCATTGCTGCTGTGCCAGCGGTTGGGCCGCCGCGCCCGCAGCTCGTCCGACGCCTGCGACTTGATGCTGGCCGTGTCCGGGTCCGACCAGGCGGCCGCCGCTTCGTCGTTTGTAGGGGGGGCCGGGAAGCTGGGCGGCGGCCCGTCGTGCGCAAGCCGTGCGTCCAGCCGCGCATCCAGCGATCCGTCTCTTCTCTTTCTCTTGCGCGAGTCCATGCCAGCAGAGCGGGCGGCGGGCGGCGGGCCAAGACAACTTGCTGTGTGTGAGTGTCTGAGGAAGGTTTCTAAGCGACTTGGTTTCAGGTGATGGACACTACTGTACATACTCCGTAATGGTGCAGCGTGTAGTATTATTACTCAGCGAGCAGGTCACTGGACTGGCACTACGAGTACAGCGGCACTACAGGATGGCACTACAGGATGGCACTACAGGATGGCACTACAGCGATAGCACAGCGATGGCACTACAGGGCATAAAGCACATCCCTACGCATTCACTCATCGGTCCTCGGCCATGATCAACAGACCAGCTCTTTGCCGACCAGCTGGTTCAAGACTACTTTACAGCCAAGGGACTCGTCACAAACTGCAGACTCACACGACTCATACGACTCTCACGACTGGCGCAACTCGCCCAAATTCTTGCAGAATATCTCATCACTTTTCACTCTTTGTCACTATTCTTTGTCACTGAAATATAAGTCATCCACCACCCCCTGCCACATCCACCACCTATGCCACATCCTCTACTTCCTGCCACACCACCACCCCCTGCCACACCCACCACCACCTATCCCCTGCTCGCCTTGGCCTGCTGGCGCTCCAGCTTGCGCCGCTTGGCCCGCAGCTTCTCGTCCTCGGCACTGCGCTTGCTGTTGCTGTACACCATCTGCTCGTACAGCCGCCGTTTTTTCTTGGGCAGCATACCCTTGGCCCGCTCCAGCTCCTCTGCCTGCTGCCGCGCCTGCCGCGCCAGCGCCTTGCGCGCCTCTGCCTTGGCCTGCGCCCGCCGGTCCACCGCCTCGCTCGGCACCGGCCGGCCCGCCAGCTCGGCTTCCAGCTCGGCCTGGCGCCGCAGCTCCGCCTTGGCCTCCTCGTCCTCCTCGTCTTCGTCTTCGTCCGCGTCTTCGTCCTCCTTCTCGGAAAAGCCTCCAAACGTCTCGTCGCCGGCAGCCCCATCCCCGTCCTCGTCCTCGTCCTCGGTGAGAGCCACATCCATGCCGCCGTCGTCGTCCTCGTCGTCCTCGTCGTCTTCCACGGCAGCTCGCTTTTTGCGTGTCGTCTCCTTCTTGTCGCCGCTCTTCTGGCCAGCTCCCTCCTCGTCGTCGTCCTCCTCCTCCGACTGCAGAGCCTCGGCCTCGGTCTGCTGCTGGTCCAGCGGCAGCGACGGGTCGTACTGGCCCTGCACGCTCTTGGCAAACGGACTCAGATGCGGCGGCAGCTGCGCGCCCGGAGCATACAGATGCGGCGGCTGCAGCTGCTCCTCATTGATGCTGTCCCACACCCACTGCGGCTGCACATAGATGCGCCCGGGCACGCGCTGCGGTGCCGCCGCCAGCTTCTGCGCCGTCTGGTTGTCCAGTGGCTGCTGCTGCTGCTGCTCTTGCGACGCCTCCTCCGGCAGCGGCGGCCGGTCCACAATCTGGTGCGTAATGGCCGGATTGCTCTCGTCCGTGGTAAAGGCGCCGCTGCCCAGCACCGCGTCCCAGCCGATCCGCTTGCAGCCAAAGGCGCGCAGAATAAACTCGAGCGGCTGCCGCGGCGTCTCGCGCGACAGGAAAATGGTGCACTTGGAGAAGAGCGCGCCGGCGGCGCTGGTGCTGTAGGCCGGCTGCGGCAGCACGTCGCCGCCCGCCACCGCCGGCTCGAACTTGTCGATGGCGTCGGTTGCCGGCGGCTCGTCGGCGTCGTCGGCGTCAGCAGCGTTGGCAGAGTTGGCAGTGTCGGCAGTGTCAGCAGCGTTTTCCGTCGGCCCTGCCTCCTCGCTCTTCAGCTCCTTGACAATCTTGTCGACCTCGGCCTGCAGCTGGGGATCAGGCCCCGCGGCCGGCGCGGCCAGAGCAGCCGGTGCGTCGCCGGCGGCACCCAGCACGGGCCCGGCGCCGGCAACAGCGGTGGCAGCAGCAGCGCCCTCGAGCGTAAAAGCGGCCAGCTCGGCGGCAGCGTCGTCCTTGCGCTGGTCAAAGCGCGGCGGGTACTTGAGGCCGACGGAGGTGTAGAGGCGGTAGTTGACAAAGCCCAGCAGGGTCATGTAGAACTCGACAAAGGTGCCCATGATGCGAAAGTCAATGTCGCCGACGACGCGCTGGTTGAAGCGGTAGGGCACCAGCCACAGCACGTCCTGGCCCTGCACCTCGGCCTGGAAGTAGATGCCCTTGATGGAGAGAAAGGACTTGCGCAGGCTGTGCGACACTATGAGGTAGTGCTGGAACTCGAGGCACAGCCGCTCGCAGCGCGCCACCATGCGCGCCGGCACCGCCGCCGTCGCCGGCAGGTTGGCAAACAGAAAGAGCATCGACAGGCAGTCGTCCAGGTCGCGCAGCGCGTCCACAAACGTCGGATACCGCTCCCGCACCACGTGGTCCAGCGTGTAGCGCGGCCGCCCCGTCTTCTCCGGCCGCGCCGCCCCGCGCTCGCGTCGCGCCGCCTCGCCCACGTCGCCGCGCCCCAGCGCCCGCGCAATCTTCTTCTCCAGCACCTTTTGCTCGCGAAACCGCGCCACCAGCGGCTCGTGCTGCAGATACTGGATGTCCTTGGCATAGTAGAACGTCGTCGACGCCGTCGACGACCGCGACACCGTCTTGCGCCGCCGCGGCTCCCGCGGGTAGATCCCCTTCCAGATGCACAGCTTGCGGAAGTCCGCCAGGCTCAGCTGCAGCTTCTTGACCGCCTGCGTCCGCGTCATGTAGTTCTTGGCCGCCCCGGCCTCGCCCTTTTTCTTCGGCCGAGCCATTGTGGTGAGCTTCGTCTATTGAGCCGAAAAGAGGACTTCAAATCTCAAATCAATACACAGAGAAAGAATGCAAAAGATACACAAAGCGGGAAGAGAGGCCCTGTGCTGTGTAAAGATGCAAGATGCTGTGTAGAGACGTAAGAAACCACTTTTTTTTTTCAAAGAAACTTTTTTTTTTTCGCTCTAACACTATCTTATCAATTTTCTGCCGAGCCTGTGCCTGCCACGCACTCACCGCCTTTAAGCTCCAGCCACACCCCACTCGCCACACAGGCCACGGCGCGTTTTCCAATTCGTATTCAGGGACAGAAGACCAGCAGCGATCATCGCCCTCTCCAACACCCACCATCACCCACGCCCAGCGCATCACGACAATGCGCTTCGTTGCAAGGCGATGAATGGCGGAACGCCCATCATGGCCCTGGGGCGCACCACCGGTCTTTTTGCGGCCGCTGCGGCGGTTCGGCTTGCTCTCTTTACTCTGTTTCCCGGCCTGCCCGACCTTTTGACGGGACGGGTGGAAATCTCGACGCCCGTGACCAGTTTCAAGCGATGTGGGTTTTTGGGTGGTTCTGTGTTTGTGGTTTTGTGTTTTTGTCCCTTTGTGTTTGTGCTTTTGTGTCTTTGTGGCCTGCTCATTGCTGACCCGTCGCAGTGCAGGAAGGTCTTTTTCTCTACAACCACAACGTGTCGCCCTATGACGGCGGCGTCTACTACCAGGCACCGCTGCTGCTGCCGCTGTTTTCGCTTCTGCCTGACGTCCGCACCCTGCCCGTCTTTACCTATCTTCTCTACATTGCCGTCGATCTGCTGAGCGCCCATGCCCTGGTGCAGATTGCCGACTCGCGCGAGGCCGGCGCCTCCGCCCGCTTCCAGTCGCCGCGCCGCGAAAAGAGATGGAGCGGCTATGTCGTGGCAGCTGTGTGAGTTTTGTGGTGGTGGTGCTTATTTTTGGGTTGGTGTTGGTGTTGTTTGTGGTGCTGCTGTTTGTGTGGTGATGTTTGTGTGGTGATGTTGTTTGTGGTGTTTTTTTTTTTTTTTTCTCCTGCCTTCTTTTTTTCTCTCCTGCCTTCTTTTCTCCTCTCCTCTCCTAACATCACAGCTATCTGTTCAACCCCTTTACGATTGCCACCTGCATCGGCCGCTCCACCACCGTCTTCTCGACCTGCGCCATTCTCGCCGCCATCTCCAAGGCCATTGCTGGCCAGTCGCTGACCGCCATGGTTGCGCTCTCGTTCGCCGCCTATCTGTCCATGTACCCGCTGCTGCTGCTGCCGCCCCTCGTGCTGCTCGCCTACGACCGCCGCCGAAAACCGGCAAAACCGGCAAAACCGGCAAAACCGGCCGCCGCCCCGTCGTCGCCCCGGTCTCTGGCTCGTCTGTCGGCGCTGTCGGCCTGGCCCTTTGCCCTGGCCCACGTGCTGGTCGTGGCCGCCTGCCTGGCCGCTCTGCTGGGCATGTCGTATCTGCTGACCGGCCGCTCGTGGGAGTTTCTCAGCTCGACCTACGGCGTGCAGCTGACGCTGTCGGACCTGACGCCCAACGTGGGCCTGTGGTGGTACTTCTTCATCCAGATGTTCGACTCGTTCCGGTCCTTCTTCGTCGCCGTCTTCTGGCTGCACCTGTCGAGCTACGTGCCCGGCCTGACGATCCGCATCCGCCGCCAGCCGCTCGTCGTGCTGACCCTGCTGACCGGCATCTTTGCCATCTTCAAGCCCTACCCCGCCATCGCCGACTCGGCCCTCTTCCTCGCCCTCGTCCCGCTCTTCCGCCACGTCTTCCCGCTGATGCGCTACACCTTTGTCGTCGCCGCCACCATCATGTACGCCACCTTCCTCGGCCCTGCCTTCTACCACCTCTGGATCTACGCCGGCAGCGGCAACGCCAACTTCTTCTACGCCATCACCCTCGTCTGGAGCCTGGGCCAGAGCCTGCTGGTGTCCGACCTGACCTTTGCCGTCCTGCGCGACGAGTGGGAGGTCGAGCGGCCCGAAATGGTCGGCAAGGAAATTCGCCAAATCTGAGCTGGGAGGGGGGGCGGGGTGCAGAAAGCGACCTGACAGACGGAGGGTGCATGTGTGCATGAGAGTGCGCAGGATGAAGAGATGGCTGAGAGAGTACGTGTCGGTGCTCACACACAGGGGAGAGAGTGAGTACGTGTCGGTGCTCACGCACAGGGGAGAGAGCGAGTACGTGTCGGTGCTCACACACAGAGAGTGGACGTATGTACAAAAGTGTGCTGTATTTGCGTTTGATAATACATTGCGATTCAGGTTTTGTTCTTGGGCAACCCCCAAGCGAAAAGGATATAGAAAAACAATGGATTCAATAAAAAGCATTTAAAAATACCCCAGACGCCATATTTTCTGTCCCCCTTATGCCATGCCAGGCGAATTCTGTATTTTTTATGAGCCATGTTTTTTTCTTCAGTCAACATCTTGCAAAAAACACAACAGTCAAAGAAAGCAGAGAAGGTCAGCATCCCCTGCTGTGGGTCCCTTTCACAATCCGTCAAAGAGCATGCCGGCGGCACCGAGACCGACAAAGCCGGCCGGCGCGGCTCGGCGATACAATAGGACGGGTGAACCAAAGGGGGGAAGCCGTCGGTAGGCCACGACCAGGGCCACGCCGAGAGCCGACGTCGACACGGCCGTGCCCAGCGCAAGCAGCTGCTGCTGGCGCTTTTTGTGCTGCCGGCGACGCCGCCGACAGGACGGCCTGTCGCTTCTGCGCCCGCCGCCGAGCCCGTCCAATTCGTCGTCGTCTTCGGGCACGACGAGAGCAAGCCGCCACAGCCAGGCCAGCCACGAGCCGCTCAGGCCAGGAATGCTGTGGACGATGCCGTGCACCGTGCGCCGCCATAGCGGCACGAGGGGGTGGGCAGAGGGCGCAAACGTGGGTAGCGCTGCGGCGGGCCGTGATGATGGCTGAGCCAAAGCGTCGTGGAGGCGGGCGCCTCCGGTGCCTCTGGCGACGTCGCCGTCGTCATCGACCGCCGTGCCAGCAGCCGCGGGCCCGTCCTCCAGCCGGCACAGCCGGCGCATGTCGGCGACGAAAACGGCCAGCTCGGGGTAGTGGCTCTGCAGACAGTCGCGCAGAAAGGGCCGCGGCACGTCGGGCACGGTCATCAGGGCGAGATAGCCAAAGGCCAGGCAGTCGAGGGAGGTGGGCTGCAGCGCATGGCGGCCATCGCTGCCGTCGCTGCCATCGCCCTGCCGGAGAAAGAGCCAGTTGCTGCCCTTCTGCTGCGCCAGCACCGAGAAGCAGGCGCGCGCTGCGCCGTCGAGGCGGATCTGCGACTTCGCTTCCGGCGTAAGGGCCTGGGTGACGCGGTGCGCCCGGCTGGCCGCCAGTCTGGACAGCTTGTTGCTGCTGCTTGTCATTGTGGTCATGTCCGTGGCCGAGGTCGAGGCCGTGGCGGCTGTGCCGGGCAAAGACCCGCTGCTGCTGCTGCTGCTGCTGTCGTCGGCGTCCGTGTCGAGGCTCGACAGTCCGAGATGCGCGGCCGTGGCAGCGTGCGCCGCACGCACCGCAGTAGGCTCGATCCAAGTCAGCGGGAACGGCAGGATGGCGCTGTAGGCCGGCTGGGTGGTGGCGGCCCAGTTGGCCGACGAGACGTAGAGCGAAAGTGCCAGCAGCGGCGCAGCCTCGGCTCGCAAAAAGGCTGCAAACGCCGTCCGGTCGGCCGTCTGCTGCTCCGAAAGCCCCGCATCCAGGTCGTCGTGCTGGCCGCCTTCTTCGTCTTCTCGGCCATCGCGAAGACGGCTGACAACGGCTTCAAAGCCGGTGGCCACCCACTGGCCCGTCTGAGAATCTCGGAGTGCTGGCAGACGGTCTGGCCCGCAGCAGCGTAAAAATAATTACCCTCGTTAGCAAATGACAGAAACGACGCAACAGAGACAAGTCAGTCAGCGACAGCGGCCGCGCTCGGCAGAAACATACAAGGTGACGCAGACGGACTGCTCGTGACGACAACCCACTTGTCGGGCGTCGTGGCCAGGCAGAAATAGGCGACGGCGGCCAGGCACTCGGGATCGATGGACGGCAGGCCAAATGCCGGACCCCATATGTGCAGTTCCAGAGACATTTGACGATACAAGGGCGACCAACAGGGGCTTTTTTGCCGGTCTGCGTCCTGCTTCTGCTTCTTTGCCGCCTCTACGAATTCCTCATTCTTACCATGGGTTTTTTGGGGGGGGTAATCTGTTGGCTTATCGTCACGTGATGTGTCGATAAGTACGAACAGGGCAGCCTGAGACGCCGATAAAGTGAAAGCAACAAAAAGATAGAAGCAATATTTACAAGAAGAAAAGGTAAAACGAAATCGAGATTGAAAACAAAAAAAAAAAAAAAAAAAACGACACCAGAAAACGGTGAGCCAGACGGTTGGGAAAACGGTGACTGGCGCACACACACAACGCATACTCTATACATGCCGGCAAAGCCTGTTTTTGCGGTGTGCCGTTCTAATTTGGGCCTGTTTTAGAGCCAAAAACAAAAGCTGTACTCGTATGCACGGAGTACGAGTGTGCCCCCAAAATGCATCTCGTGACAGCCCTAGTGGCCTAGGAGCCAATCTACACGAAGCAAGGGCACATCAGTAGGATTGGACAAGCGGCCGGTAGGGGAAGCCGTCAAGTACGAACGAATACGCAATAAGGATACACAATCGGATGAGGATGGGAAGGGAAGGGCGGGCAGATAGGGTGGGAAGGTCGTAAAACAAGCATCGCTGTTCACTATTACGCGGCGATGCGCTTATATTAAAATCTCACAGGCAGTGTGTCTGATGTCAGACTGCAAGTCGCATACGTAATGACAGAGGGAAGGTTGTGGAAAGAAGGGTGGGTAATGGGAGCAGTCGCCGACATTCCCGAGGGAGCGGGAACAAGGAGAGTGGCAGGCTGCGGGGGAGGTTCCTTTTTGAAATATATTACTACGGACAACGTAGGGCGTCCTCGTTATTGCGGAGTGACTTTGTAGCCGCTTTGCCCTGTGGGGGGTTGGGAAAGAGGCGTTTGTCTACCTGTCTAGGTGGGCTGATAAACAACGCTTTAAGAGAGAAAAGATAATGAGGTATGATAGCAAGATCTGCAATAGCAACACTTGTTTACGAAGAGGATGCGCTTATCCTCATTACGAAAATTGATATGGAGGATTAATTACAAGACCAAGGGAGACGGGGCAGCTAAAGCAGCCAGCGAGCTCTGTAGGCCTTGGCTGAGCGATAAGGCGCTCGGCTTCGTTCGATGCGAATTGTTGATCTCGATTGAGCGGCGAGTGGTTTACGAGTACAGAGCAAAAATCAATGACGTCTGTCATGCTACTACGAGTAGGTATTAGGACATGCCCTGTCACTCTGGAAAGGTTTACCAAGGAATTCCTGCCTAGCAGTCCCTCGGGTTTGAGCACTATTGCATTAGTCGCCGGGGTGGATGTTTTGGGAGAGAAAGCAGGGAATGCAATCCAGCCAGGTGGAGAGAACGGGGGGCCTGTTTGGAATTCATCTCATCAGGGCACAAAGACATGTCTCCTGCTTAAACAACCAGAAGGGAGGACTTGGAAAGGTTGACATGAGACGAACTGGTCTGATAAAAACCCCCTGCAACAAGGCTCCAAAACGGCCTAGGAAGCCCCAGCTGTTGAGCTATGACAATTGTTTTGCTGCAATACCAGCCTAAAGTAGAGGCAGTCAAAGCTACGGGAGCAATACTCGTACACTTGGATTGCACAAGTCGAACATTTCGTGCTTCTCCGTAGATTGTGCACGACAGGTAGTCTGTGGCATGAGTTGGGACATTTCGTTTTCTGACAATGCTTAACAATAGAAATATGTGTCGTGCAGGGCGCATTCTGACTTGAGCCGAGCCCGGAGGCCAAAAGCTGAAAAAAAGCGAGCAAAATGACCAGTCAGAGCAGAAAGATCGGAGAGGCAAGACGATACGTTCGTCCTGGCAAACTAAAGCAAACGTCGCCGTATATCGCAGACCGCAACGCTCGGAGCCATCTCACTAAAAGGAAAACCCGAGAAAACAGTCGATACTCGGCACCATTCTCGCTGGTTGTAAGCATTATCTCGCAATGTGATCTCAAGAAAAAAATGATGTTTAGCCAGGGAGGGCGCAATTGTCGCTGTAGTCGCAAAGGCGACGTATTAGTACGCCCTCAAAACGAAGCATTTCGCCTCCTTCCAACTGCATTCCAGCAGAACAATCTACCAAGCACAGCAAATAGGGGCTGATAAGTCCTGGTTTGACATTCAATCAACGCAAACCCTGGCCGGATCACCATAGGACTCAGGGGCTTTCTCAAGGGGGCCAGGTGGGTATTCAAAGGCAAAACAAGCATTATTGTCAAAATTGAAGGCGCCATAGCAATGCTGCACGCATTCTCTTATTCTCCCTATTTAATGGTACAGTCTGTGACAAAAAAAAACACAGTTAAGCACAAGGCACGCTGCGGGAAAAAGAACTTGCAGAACAATAAAAACAAAGGTGTAAACTAAAGATTCCGGTCTATGCTATCCCGCCCAATCCGACACAAAAAAGAGACGTCAATGCATCGTAAAAAACTCAGAGGTTCTGGCGCAAATAACAACAGGAAGACGCATATTTGACTACAAAAAGGTATAAAAGGGTGAAAAAAGGGTGAAAAAGACTGCGATTAAAAGGCAATAGTGAACGATTTGGTAGTGGTACAGGAAAATGCTTCTAGAGCAGGACAGTCGAGAGCAAAAGAGAAAAGAAAAGAAATAAAAATTAAAAAATCCGTAGAATCTTGTTGGTGTCGCCTGTCGGGCCGGCCCAGCAGAGCAAAAATGAAAAAAAAAGAGCGAGACAATATGGTAGACGAAGCGTGCCTGTATCACGACAGAGACACGGACTCCGAAAAAAAGAGCGAAGGGGTGCCAACGAGATGAGACTGGAGATGTCGGCTGCTGGGTTTTCTTTGATTCTTTAGCCAAGTTGTTCCGCGCACACCGAAGATGCCACCCCCTCGTCCACCGTCGTACGTGCTCTGTAGGATATGGTTCATGCAAGCTAGGACAAGCCTCTTGAAAGGTTGTCTGTCGTACATGGTTCTAGCATTCTCCGGCTGTGCTTTCCTGTGCAGCGCTCATCCTTATCTTGTAGAGAACTGAGCTGGGAGGTGGAGTGTTTATGTATATGGTGCAACACAGATGTGGCGTATCGTTAAGAGCTGTTGCGAACTGCCGAGTCGACTTTGCTTAGTAAATATGTATATCGTCGTGCTTGATCCGTCCTTTCTCAATGGAAGAATGCGCTGCGGCTTCCCCGTCTTGCGTGGCTCGGTCTTGGGCTGATATAAGTTGGTGATCTCTCTCTTCTGTTTGAGAGGCGGCGAAAAAGAGGCTGCTGGACATTTTAGCCGCGCTTTGGTAGCGGCGGCAGAGGACGACTTGGCGGCGGACCCGGGCACGGCGGCAGCTGAGATGGGCGCTGGGCCACGGAGGTGAACTGTGTTGACGCCATTGCGGAGGATTTGTGTGGTGAGATGTGAGAGGTGAGAGGTGAGTAGAGAGTGAGAGAATGGTGAGCTGTGAGAGTGGCTTGAAGGTTTGTTACTCGTAGCTTATGGAAAAAGTCAAAGTGGACTGGATTTGAGGAAATTCAAGCTGTTTTGCTTCTTGGAAAAGTGTTCTTGGAAAAAGAAAGGAAGTCCAGGTGCAGGTTGGACCAGGAAAGGGCGGAGATGGTCTGAATATATACAAAGAGCAGGCCATGACTTGTATTGGCAAGGAAAGAAGGAAAAACCGGGCAGCCCCCCCAAGGCTTACACATACGAGTAGGACAAGACGGCAAAAGCACGAGAACAAAAAAAAGAGAGACGACGAGTTAAGGGGGGTGTGGGCCAGCTAAGATCGGCCGTTTCGAGATGACCTTTTTTTGGGCACAGGGTATTAATACAAAGCATTACGGAGTACGGAGTACCTCTTTACGAGTAGACAGCTGCTACTCCGTAATAACACACGTGTTCTACGACATGACATGCGACGTAATACGACGTTTACAAGTGCAAAGTACTTTGTATCCATACTATTCCTCCGTAATTGCGCACGCCCTGCGCTGCTGCTCCGTTCCAAGGCGGGCGGGAGTTGTTAGCGCTAATAATATTAAGATACGTCGCCCTTCGGTAAGACACTAGCCCTTGTTCCTTCTCTCCCCCCAGTTCCATCACAAGTCTTGTGAACACGAGCCTGCAGTATTAGCGCCGCACAAAGAAAGAACGGTGACGGACAGCAGGGAGCAAAAGCAGGGCTCGGTTGCCTTGAGAATGAACAGGGGGATGGAGTACGAGAACAGAGTGCTGTGATGGGGAGGAGCAAGGGAAAAATCAGGGGGCATGTGTGAAGTGCGCCAAGCGTTTCCGAAAAAATTCCCAACCTGGAAGTAATACGCCGTTTTCCTTTTTCCACAGTTAGTACGAGCGTTACGAAATAATACTTCGTAACAACACGACGACAGGGCGTGCTTTCCTATTTTATTCACTCGTAAATGGTGGATCGTGATCAAAATTTCTAAAACAGGCAACCGCGCAAAATATCACCGCTCTTTCTGCCTGTTCGCGCCGTCCTCTCTGTTCTGGCGGGAAGGAGCAAAGGAAAATCAAAAGAAGAAAAAAATAGCAATACTCTGCAAAAAAAGCACATGCCTCTTTTTTTTTTTTTTTTTTTTTTTTTTTTTTTTTTTTTTTTTTTTTACCCTTTCCGCCTGTTTGGCCTCTTGATATGGCCTCCGAATGTTTTGTTTTATGCCCAGCATCGGAAACAAGCTGGCCGACTATTTTTGGTGCGAGACGTGCTTCTGTCCGCTGTCCGCTGTAATACGCAGTAATACGTAGTAATACCTTTTGTAAGTGCTGTTATTCGACGATATTCTCGTAGTGCTTCCGTTCACATGCAGATTTTATCAGCTCCTTTTTGCCAGATTGCTCCGCCGATCCTTCCTGACTCTTGTTGTTTCGTTGTTTCGTTGTTTTGTTTATTTCGTCAGCATCAGATGGCCGCGTCCTTCAGCCAGCCTTTTCTGGTTGAAATCAATCCTTCTGCAGGCAGCCGCGACCATTCTCCCATCTATTTTGGTCTTGGGCGTTTCTTCTTCACACCGCTGGCCTTGGTCACCGCCTTTTTGCGGAAACTGGCACGAAGATTTTTTTTTTTCTTTTTCTTTTTTTTTACTTCTCCTATTCGAACCAGGTTTAGGCCCTGATTGAATCTGCAATTAATACGACGTAATACTGCAATAAAACCAGGGAGCTTCCAGCCCTGCCAGCACTGCATTGTTCAACCTCCAATGTTTTGTCCTCCTTTTTTTTGTTGGCGACCTAGACTCGCCACTTGTGGTCCTAATTTCCCAATTTTTTTTTTTCAGGGGTGCCTGGCATGCAAAATAGCAGCAGCCAGCGTGTCGGTTCGCCGTAATTACCGACTGTGGCGCTGTAAAAGGGGTCTGGGCCCGCTGCAAAATCGAAAGGAAAAAAAAAAAAGTCTCTGCCTTGGAAATTTGCTGGTGGAGTCAGGCCCCAATGAAAATTCCACTGCATGCTTGCCAGAGGCCCTGTTCCGGCACCGTTGTAAAGGAGAGAGAGAGGGCGTTGGGGATGGTAATTTCACCGGCATGCATTACTCATAACTCATTTCCAGGGGACAGGGGGGAGGGATTGGCGATTTTCTTTAACGCAAAAAACGCATTCTTCTAGCGTGGAAGGCAAGGCAGGCATGTTTTGTTGGGCGCGAACAGCGTCCGTTGTCACGACCGTTTGGCTCAGAAACTGTCGCATGAGGACTGGCACCATCCGACGGTACGGACAAAATTGAGCGGAGCATCACGGAGTGATATGCACAATGCTCGCACAACAGGCGGTGGCTGATTGCCCTGCATATATGGGATACGGAGTAATACGGAGTATTAAGTATTACGACATACCGGCTCAGCTGGACAATACCAAATTTGTTTACGTCGTATTCTACGTAGGCTTTGCCATGGTGGTCTGCTGACGACAGCCTGGGCATTGTGGCTGTACAAAGAAGCCTGCTCGCGTGTTACGAGAACTTGCAGACGCTATCCATATTTACGAGGACACGAACACGTTGGTGGGCAGAGAATGTGAACACTTGGCATGCAGCGACAACAATCTATCATGCAATATTACGAGTACTTCGCACATTCGCATTGCCAAGTTTACGGAGTTCTTTCGCATTGCTCCGTAGGACAAGATCGTTCGGAGAAACAGAAACGGGAGTTCCACAAATCTAAGTTGGTGGTGAGACCGGCGTTGGGGAAATACGAGTACGGATCATAAATCATATTTGTTCTTGTACGAGTACTTGTGAAACTAAAAAGGTCCAAAAGAAAAAAGAAAGGAAAAAGGAAAAAAAAGAAAAGAAAAGAAAACGGAATGGAAGCTGCCAAAGAACAAATGTGATGGATAAAGGACAAATCAGACGGCTTACCAGGGAATAGAAAAGGCGCAGCTAGCGGGAGGAGCTAAGGACCATAACAACCAAACCCTCCGCGGAGCTCTGTGCTGCGATTGGCAGCCATATGGAGGGAAAACGGTGCTGTGCCATCAGCCCAACGTCATGTGGTTGGAGCTGTGTGCTTCGGTGGGCTTACGCAGCATGATTTTATTGGAGCTGGGGCGTTGTGCTTATTACGAGTACTCGACCGTTGTTTTGCCATGGGAGTCTGCCTCGCGATGCGTCCGGTCATTCCGACAGCACGAGTACGTGTGTATTATTACGTCGTACTCGTACTTTGAGCGAGTATGGAATATGGATACGTATGACTCTGGAAAAAACAAGAAAAATACTGTCGTATTCTCGCCACGGGCTCAGCACCGCCGTTTCCTGTTCCTGTCAATCGCAGTTGTTGATTGGCTCCGTTGGTCTGAATTTCTAGTTTGGGAGAATGGGAGGGATGGCACGGACGGTGTGATGTTGCCTGGCAAAAAAAAACACATCGATGCGCCGCTACGACTATACGGGTACGAGTGCGAAGGGACAACTTTTGTGCTTTGGGCGGCGCTCGATACAGAGCGCTATAACGAGCCTATCCATACTCTGTGAAACGGAGTATCCATATTATCGCAAAGTACTGGTCAAAATGGTCTGTGTGGCTTTTTTGTCTCGGGCGAAAATGCTCTTTTTCTGGAAAGAATAACACCTATGCGACGGGGATGTTGCCCGAGTATCTATATTACTCCGTACGTCGTATGGATACCAGAATGATACGAGCGCACGGAACCAAGGATGCACAATGTGACAAAACGCTTTGTTCAACAAGACGCGCGCGCATAAGAATAATAGGGCGGGAATATTCCGCAGACAACGGACAACGACCAAAAAAAAATATCAGAGAGCCTCTGACAAATGGCCCAGGCAGCAGGGCCCAGGAGAAGTCCAATGCAACCCTCTCAACCGCCATGAGTCATACCAAGTCGGCTTTGTGAGCTGGTTCTGTGGTTCGGAGTAGTCCTCCTCGAGGGCGTCAGCGCAAAGGAAGGTTAACTCCAAGACTATCGTACTCCGCACATTCGGCGCGATGCTCCGGGCAGACGGAGTATGGATACATGGTATTACAATGTACTTTGTAATTGTACGAGCAGATGCCGTATCCATACTCGTATACTCGTTACTCGTAGTCGTATGAGAATTCGGCCGGCAATGCACAAAGTACGTATTCGTATGAGAATCAGATGCACAAAGTACAACGCACTCGGAAGAGCAAGGCCGCATTGGCCCGTGGAGGGCGAGTCTAGCAGAGCGAGTCTAGCAGAAAGAGGGCAAGGCTGGAAGTGCCGTCTGTGTCGAAGCGTGCCTGACGTCGCCCTGGCGGAGTAGTCCGTATTACACCGTAAAAAGAAGCGCCGACATTGGCCCACCACTTGACAAAGTGCTTCGTATTACTGCTATGCGAACCAAGACGGAGTACAAAGTGCGTTTGGGTTCTAGGCTAAGCACGTCTGCCCTTTCTCAGCCTGGCGCTTTTTGGTTTCCTTACTCTCGTCTTTTTTAAGAAACATCACTACACAACGAACGGAGCACCGATGTGCACTCCGTACTCTGTACTCGTATTACTGTCTGACTGTCCTCCGACTCGTATTGCCGTCTGTCTGTCCTCCGTACTCGTATTACCGTTTGTCTTGGAAAACTTGTAATACTAGCGCCCTGCTGCAGGGGAAAGAAGGTTTGCTGGATTGGCAAGAGGTGGTGGCTAAGCCCTGTTGCCAGACCTGCAGTGGGCTCACTTTGCCTGACAACGACTGGCCATGACGAGCAACGAAGGGCAACGACCGGCAACAACCTGCATCGCCTCCATGGCTGGCTAGGAGTCTATTTTTGCAGTAAAGTTGTAATAAGAATACTACAATGCTGCTACTCTGGCGTACTCATTATTTCACATTTCTCTTTCGGGGGGAAATTGTCGTACAATGGGGGCAGCCCACGTCGTATTACTCTACGACGTACTCCGTACACCCCCTCGGTTGGCTTTGGTGTGTGACAGCTGAAGTGAAACGACAAGAGGAAGAAGTACGAGTACGACGCACTGCAAAGCCGGAACCCCTTTTGCTGTGCAGTTCGCTCAAAGAGTTGCCCTTGTCCCGCCGACTGTGGGAGATTCTGGTTTTAGCGCATTTGGCGAACTGCGAAAAAAAAAAGACAAAGAACACGGGCAAACGACGGTTGAACAATTCGGTATTATTTTCTTTGTATGTTGTGAGCCCCTCGCTCTAGTGAACGCTTGGCAGGACTGTCTTTTGGACGTCGTTGCGCCGCCTCAGCCGACGCAAGGGAGAGAAGCGCTGCAGTCGGTTGCGCAGGTCAGGGCAGCCAAGGCAGCCAAGGCAGCCTGGACAGCGAAGGGGGCCAGGGAGAAAGGGGACATTGACAGGAATCATCCCTTTGCTCAGGCACCTTACCTAACGGCTTGTGCGGAGAAGGATATTTTGGGATTTATGTCGTACTCGTGTCGCCAGAGCAAAAGGAAAAGAGACAAAGATGGTCATTGGTGGCCGGCTTGACGACGACGAGTATCCTCGTTCCCATCATTGCCAGCTTGTCTTCCCGTCTTCCATTCCAATTCCTTCTCTGGGCCTGGTGGCGGCTTCACAGCCCCGTCCAGCCTCAGCCCAGCTGCGGCAAGAAAGCCACGCTAGAACAGAATCGAAAATGGCGCATGCATCTTCGGACGGAGGAAGAAAGAGGCTGGGGCCCAGAATCGAAAATGGCACATGCACGCTTGAACGGAGAGGTGGCTGAAAGAATGAAGAATGAGGGCCCAGAGCTGTGTAAAGCGTTGCTCGCATGGCAAAGACAAAACGGATTGGAAAACGGAGCTCGAATCAAGATACCGAGTTGAGAAGGAGAGATGGCACTAATGGTGGCTAATGCGCTGTACTTTTTTGTACGGCGGCCAGTTTCGTATGGATACTTTTTTCCTGTCTAGGCGGCAGTCGGTACTGGCCGTTGGACGAATTACGGGGCTCTGTTTTTTTATCACATCGGACATGTCCGGGGAAAGACTTGTGGCTTGTACTCGTAAACAAAATAAAAAATGAACCAGAAAAAAAAACCCCCCCCCGTTTAAAGAGACCGAGCCACACAAGCTGTCTGAGAGGGATCAGCTTCAGCTCAGTTGTGCACGGCTGAGCCCCAGTTCGAATGTCACTGCTGCTTGACCAGTGGAAGAACGACGCATAACTTGCGAAAGGGCGAGTAGTACGTCGTAATACGTCGTAGGGTCGAAGCACGAATTACCCCGAGTTGGTACTTTGTGCATTACATCGTACGAGTTCTGACAATGTCGAACGCCTGCGAAAGAGAACGACAGCAAGGCGGAGACTTCAGGATAAAAAAAAAACGAGACAAACGGAGAAGACAACGGACAAAAGGGGCCATTTCTAGAAAATTATTAGATTCAACACTCGGGATAGTCGGCCCCATTTTTTTATCAATTTTTTTTTTCTTGGTCCTTGCTGGGTCTCACCCTTTTTTCTGTCCCAATTTTCCCACGTGGAAACAGGGGGGAGGGTCTGTTCTTTTTTATGGGTCCGTTCATCTCTGGGCACTGCAAGGTATGAGCGCCGCGGAGTGCAGAGGGATGGATGGGATATGGGATACGAGAACGAGTAACGGTCTTTTCGCTTCGCACGTCGCTACTCCGTATTGCGAAGCACCGTCCGCATGCAGTGGACTCCTTAACAGGGAAGGCATGAAGCAGACGAGCGCCAGCTGAAATTACGAGTACGCGTCTCCTTTTTTATTATGTCGCTTCTTATGCCGTGTGTAAGGATACTCGAACGTGTATCCATACAGTACCGTATTCGAAATAGGGATCCCTTGAAATAAAGCCTCATTTTGTTTTGTTTCGATCGCGATCTTCTTCTGTTGGCTGATCCTCCAGATAAAATACACAGAGGATACACGAGTAGCTCGGCGGTGTACTCCGTAATACTCTGTACCCGTACTCCGGACTCGTACTCGTAACCAATTCTCTTTTTGCCACCTCCTGAAGCCATGTGCTCCCCGTTCCTTGCAGTAGTGTCTCCCAGAATCCACTAATCCGGCTTCTCGGTGGTGACACTTGTGCACACCCATTTAGTTTCAAGTCTCTCTCGGTAGTTCCAGCACTCTTCAATCCTGATTTTTGGGGGGCGTTTGGTTTTTGATCACGAGCCGGTTTTTTTAGCTGCCTGTTTCCGCTTTGAGTACTCCGTGAGAGGAGACGAGGATGGAAGATGGAATACGTCGTATTATCCATACTCCGTACTTCGTCCTCGTGCAACCGTCCTCCCACAAAAGATCCGACTGCGAACACATGTGCCTCAGCATGCACATCAATAGTCCTGTTTCAGGTTTTGTGTTTGCCCCTTTCTGTCCCGTTGACGTGTAAGTACAAGCAAATGCTTACGAAGTGGCAGCGTCGCACTTTATTTACTCCTTTAACGTACGCCGTAATTATCCGTACAAGCGAAGACGTCGTACGTCGTACTGGTAATATACGACACAATACGACGTACGGAGTACTCGTACGACTGCTCGTATCCATACTCGTATACTCGTATTCTTCGCCCAGCCTTCCAACCCTTCCACCCCCTTCCATTCCCTTACCGTAAATGGCAATCCGAAAATGGAAGCCCGATGGAAGCTCGCGTGAAAGTCCCCCACACGGCATGTTCCCAGCGTTTCGTTGCCTCGGCAATGCGTTGCGTTTCGTCCGACGTGCCGGTGCTTCGTACGTCAAAGTACTGCCATAGTCGTGTACGAGTACTCGTGTACTCGCACAACGCAACGCGAAGCAGTCGTCTGGCGATCGCGCGCAGGACTGCTCCCGACTCAGAAATGGCATCATGTCGTTGGACGATCGACTCTTCTCTCGTGGCAATGCCGCTGGGCCTCGTCCACATGCATCACAGTGATGGATGCCTGTTGTTTAAGGTGTGCGCTCATTCTGACGGCAGATGACTCCAGGGTGGTTGTCGTATTGAGTGCTGAGGAGGACCAAGCACGGAGCAGGGCAGTATCATGCACCCTGCTTTCTCTGCAGCCGATGCACCATGCTCTGCGAGCCTGGTCTGCCAGTTTGGGACTCACAATGGGCCGTCGTCGCCGGGCTCGCCGCCCAGCGGCATCTGTGTTGACGCAATCCAGTTGGCCATGCTGGCCTGTCCAGCGGGTTCGTCGGCGGCCGCCGTGGACGGCAACGACGTGCCGGCGCGGCTGGCGGCGCCGACACTGGCGCGCTTGCTGCTGCTGCGGCCGGTGTGAGTTGCGGCCGTGCTGCCAGCGGCGGCGGCGGAGGTGGCGGTGGCCTTTTTGCGCTGCTTGACGACCAGACACAGCACGCGGCCGTAGATGGCAAAGCCCTCGTAGACAATGTCCATGGCCAGTTTTTTCTTTTTCGGCTGCGGCTCGTCGTGGCTGCCGCCGTCTCTCGTTCTGTCGGCCGGGCGGCTTTGCTCCTGTCGGCGCCGCTTGCGCGGCCGCGTGCTGCTGTCGCCGTTTCCATCCGAAAACAACGAGTCTGCACCGTCGCTGCCGTCGTCTGCGTCGTCGCTGTCGTCGTCGCCGTCGCTGTCGTCAACCACCATCGGCTCCTCTGCTCGCCCGGACCGGCGGCTGCCGTCGCTGCCCTCGGCCGACGCCGCGGGTATGGCGGGAATGCGACGCAAAAGAGCAGCCGGCTCCTCGTCGCTCTCTTCTCGCAGAAGCGCCGGAGCCTCTGTGGCCTCTGTGAGCTCTTCCTCTGTGGGAACGGCGGGGGCTGCCGGGGCTGCCGATGCTGCTGCCGATGCTGCTGCCGATGCTGCTGTCGAATCCGTGCTCTCCACGTCGACGGGCGCGTCGCGCGATGCGCCCGTCAGGCGGGTGGAGTTGGACGTCAGGCGGGTCTGGATCTTGTCGCGGGCACGCCGGTGCTTGAACAGAACCGAGTGACGGGTCTCTGTGGGCGTCAGAAACAGCGCCACTTCAAAGTCGTCCTCGACCAGCACGTCCTTGATGGCGCTCTTCTTTTTGGCTCCTCCAGCGCCGCCGCCGCCGCCGCCGCTACCGCCGCCGCCGAGGCTTCCACCGCCACTTCCGCCGCCCCGCCGCGCCGCCCGCTCCTTCTCCTCCAGCAGTTTCGGCAGCACCAGCGGGCGCACGCTTTCCATGACGCGCGGCAGCACGGGATCGCGCGGGTGCAGCAGCCACGAACTGGCCAGCGCCGGGTTGTCGAGGTAGATGTGGCACTCCAGCACGGAGTACTTTGTGATTCGCAGGTATCGGCGGATGGGCGCCATTGTGGGACGAGGTTGATGTGGTTGTTGCGTACGTCGTACGTCGTATGGTTCTTTTGTCGTGAAGTACTCCGTACTCGTATTTGTGCTGTCTTGTCAGACTAACGTAATGCCCCGTGATTGTGACAGTGTGTATTCGCACTGTATCAATTAGCACTGTTAAAAAGCTCGCACAACGAAGCTATCCATATTTCAATATACTTTGTACGTACGAGCAGCACTCGTACATCTTCGCCCCCGACCTCGACAACCGACGCCTCTACCGCTGCTGCGCTATGCAGTGTCTGGGACCATGTCAAAGTCTTGGGCTTCGACACTGAAGCTGCCCAAGTCTGCGTTTCCGTAAGCCCTCTCTCCTGTTCCTTGTCTGCATTTCCCATAAAACTCTCTCCCCTGTTCCTTGTCCTCTCTCTCTTTCCTTTCGTGCTCGTCTCACACTGCCAAGACCGCGGCCTCTTGCCGAGCATCGGCCGCTGTATCTGCGGCGCACGACGGATGACTTTTACCGGTGGCAGGAGACGCACCGGGCGGAGACGGCGGAGCGGCCGCTGTTTGTGCTGCAGGACGGGCCGCCGTACGCCAACGGGCGGCTGCACGTGGGCCATGCGCTCAACAAGATTCTCAAGGACATGACGCTGCGCGTCAAGGTGCAGCAGGGGCGGCGGGTGCGCTACGTGCCGGGATGGGACTGCCACGGGCTGCCGATTGAGCTGAAGGCGCTGGCGGCGGTGGAAGACGAGAAGAGGGAGAGGGAGAGGGAGAGGGAGAAGAAGGAGAGCGAGAAGAGCGAGAAGAAGGAGAGTAAGAAAACCCAAAAGAGCGAAAGCGAGGCGTGGCAGGCCGGGCGCGGGCTGACGCCGGTGGCGATCCGGCAGGCGGCTCGCGACCTGGCCTCGCGGACGGTTCTCGAGCAGATGCAGGCGTTTCGCAGCTTTGGCGTGATGGCGGACTGGGCGGGGCGGTGGACGACGATGGATGGCGACTACGAGGTGCGGCAGCTGCGGCTGTTCCAGCGGCTGGTGCAGCGCGGGCTGATCTTCCGCAAGTACAAGCCGGTGTACTGGTCGCCGTCGTCGCGCACGGCGCTGGCCGAGGCCGAGCTGGAGTACAACGACCGGCACCGGTCGACGGCGGCCTTTGTGCAGTTTTCCATTGTGGCCGAGGACGCGGCGCGGCTGGGGCTGGAGCTGGGCAACGGTGCGGGCGTGGCCGCCGCCATCTGGACCACGACGCCGTGGACGCTGCCGGCCAACGAGGCCATTGCCGTGCACCGGGACATGGCCTACGCGGCCGTGCAGCTGGCTAGCAGCGACGGCGACGGCAACGGCAGCCAGCCGCGGCCGCTGCTGCTGGTGGCCGAGAGCTGTCTGGACAACTTTGCGCAGTTTTGCGGCGGCTCCGGCAGCTCCGGCGGCTCCGGCGGCTCCGGCGGCACGGCGGCGCTGCAGATTGTGGCTCGGGGCATTCCGGGGGCGTGGCTGGAGGGCCTGCGCTACACGAATCCGCTGCGGAGCGAGCGGCGGCAGGCGATCATCCACGGCGACTTTGTGGTGGGCGGGTCGGGCACGGGGCTGGTGCACGTGGCGCCGGGCCACGGGTTCGACGACTACGACGCCGGGGTGGCGCTGGGGCTGGCGGTTTCGGCGCCGGTGGACGACGGCGGCTGCTTCACAGAGGCGGCGTACGCGGCGGCGCCGGGGCGGCTGGCCGGGCTGGCAGTGCTGGGGCCGGGCACGGCGGCGGTGCTGCAGCTGGTGCGCGAGCACGGCAGCCTGCTGGCGACGCACGGCTTCCAGCACAAGTACCCGTACGACTGGCGCACGAAGCAGCCGGTGATTGTGCGGGCGACGGCGCAGTGGTTTGCCGACGTGGCCGGCGGCGTGCGCGGCCAGGCCGTGGCCAGCCTGGACGGCGTCGTCTTTGTGCCGCCGGCCGGCCGCAGCCGCCTGCAGAGCTTTGTGCAGGGCCGCCGCGAGTGGTGCATCTCGCGCCAGCGCGCCTGGGGCGTGCCCATCCCGGCCCTACACGCCGACGACGGCCGCGTCGACATGCAGCCCGACACCGTCGCCCACATTGTCGCCGTCATGCAGCAGCGCGGCTCCGACGCCTGGTGGGCCGACGCGCCCGACGAGCCCGCCTGGATTCCGCCGCGGCTGAGGGACGGCGCCAGGGAGGATGCCCGGGACAACAACGGAGACAAGGCCGGCCGGGCCGTCTACCGCCGCGGCTCCGACACCATGGACGTCTGGTTCGACAGCGGCAGCAGCTGGACGCTGGCGCCCGACGGCCAACCCGCCGACGTCTATCTCGAGGGCACAGACCAGCACCGGGGCTGGTTCCAGTCCAGCCTGTTGACCCGGGTGGCGGCTCTGGGGGGTGGCAGTGGCGGCAACACCAACTCCCTCGCCCCCTTCAAGACGCTCGTCACGCACGGCTTCCTGCTGGACGGCAAGGGCCAGAAAATGTCAAAGTCGCTGGGCAACATTGTCACGGGCGACCAGGTCATGGACGGCTCGCTGCTGCCGCCGCTGCAGCGGAAGAAGAAGCAGCAGAGGCAGCAGAACCAGCAGAACCAGCAGAACCAGCAGAACCAGCAGAAACAGCAGAAACAAGAAAACGACAGCTCGACAGACCCCCCCCCTCCGGCCTACGACGCCCTCGGCCCGGACGCCCTCCGCCTGTGGGTGGCCAGCAGCGACTACACGGGCGACGTCGTCATCAGCCCCACAGTGCTGCAGGCAACCCACACGGCCCTGCTGCGCTACCGCACCACCTTCAAGATGCTGCTGGGGTCGATGCGGCCGCCGGCGTCGTCCGGCTCTTCCGGCTCTTCCGGCTCGCCAGCCCGGGCTGCCGCCGTCGACCACATGGCCCTGCTGCAGCTGCACGACGCCATGCGCGACGTCGGCGCCGCCTACGACCGCTTCGAGTTCTACAAGGGCCTGGCCAGCCTCAACCGCTGGCTGGCCAACGACCTGTCGGCCTTTTTCCTCGAGGCCGCCAAGGACCGCCTGTACTGCGGCTCCGCCGCCGACAACGCCGCCGCCGCCGCCGTGCTCGTGCCGCTCTTCTTCGGCCTGGCCCGCATGCTGGCCCCCGTCGTGCCCATGCTGGTCGAGGAGGCCTGGGACTATGCGCCCGACTGGCTGAAGGAGTGAGTTGCTGTCGTTTTTTGCTACTGTCGTTTGGTTTGTGTTGCTTTGCTACAGTCCTTTGTGTTGTTTTTGCGTTGCTTGCTATTGTCCTTTGTGTTGTTTTTGCGTTGCTTGCTACTGTCGTTTGTGTTGTTTTTGCCTTTCTACTGTCGTTTGTGTTGCCTTTTCCTTTCCTCTCATTCTTCTAACTCCCCAGATCGTCAATACACCCCCTCCAGCAGCTCTACTGGGACCCCCTGGTCGATGCCAGCCGCCTGACCCTGACCCACGACGAGGCCCGCCTGCGCCAGGCCCTGCCCGTCGTCCAGGCTGCCCACGCGGCCATCAGGGCCGCCCTCGAGCGCGCCCGCACCGACAAGGTCGTCGGCTCGTCGCTGCAGTGCTCGGCGGTTCTGGAGATCCCCGTCGCCGGCAATGCCGGCAATGCCGGCAATGCCGACGACGCCGGCGACGCCGCCGCGGCGGCAGACGTCGCCAGCCTCCTGCACGAGCTGCGCGACGAGCTCGACAGCATCTTTGTCGTGTCCGGCGTGTCGCTCGACGCCGGCCGCGTGCCCGACGCCGGCCACGTGCCCTGGCGCTATGCCGCCCCCTTTGCCGTGCGCGGGGTCACGTGCACCGCCTGGGTGCTGCCGCCGCCGCAGGCAAAGTGTCCGCGCTGCTGGCGCTACGTCGCCGAGACAGAGGGCCATCTATGCGGGCGGTGCGCCGACGTGGTGGAGGCAGAGCACAAAGCGTAGAAGGGGGGGAATCCGAGCGAACGCGGAAGGAAACTAAAACAGGACAGAAGCACATAGACGGGACTGTAGGATAATACCCCAGACATCTCCACGAAATTCACATGCTGGAACAGCAGTGCTGGTTTTTTAAATTTTACATGCCTCAACGGCAGTAGTCAGCTTGGGTTGTATAAATGATGCATTGGATCAGAGGGCTGTCTATTTCGGCCCATGCCGCAAAAAAGCCATGTTTGCACACCACAAACAAGTCCCCATATCCCCAAACACCCTAGAACACCGTCAAGGCACTGACATATCCGTTCTTGAGAACCTCCAGCACCAGGCCGGGAAACCCATACAGCGTCGTGGTCGTGTCCTCGGCGGCACCGCCGCCACGGCCACCTTGCAGCGCCGCCGCGCTGGCGTTTGCGTCATTCCCCGCGTGGCCTCCACTGCCACCCCCACCGCCACTGCCACCACCGCTGATGCTGCTGCTGCCGCCAGCGCCGGTCCGGCCGTCCCAGCCGCCCAGCAGCTCAATGCTGCTACCGGGACTGTCGCCCCAGCCGCGGTTGAGCACCATGCCGCGCTGGCGCTGGCGGGCCTCGTCGTCGGCCGTGTAGACGCTGCGCCAGACCTCGTGCAGACGCGGCTCCAGCTGGGCAAACGGCGTCTCCGAGTCGAGCCCGGCCGGCCCATACGCAACCTCCCAACGGCAGCGTCGGTGTCGGTTGAACGGATACGACCCGGGCACGTTGCCGTGCAGCACCACCTTGGTGGCCACCAGCCGGTCGGGCGCCTGGGTGCGGATCGGCCGCTCCGGCACGGCCGCAGCCGTGTGCTGCAGCTGGTGCTGCTGGTGCTGCTGCTGCTGGTCCTCGTCTTCGCCGTCTACACCACCCAGCGACGGCGGCTGCGGCGGTGGCGGCCGTGACGGCAGGGCCGGCGTGGACACCAAAACGTCGAATCCCAGGTAAAAGTAGTTGAAGAAGCACTCGCCCGTCACGTTGCTGCCGGTAAAGTCGTCGTCGATGGCGGCAGAGCCGCCGTCGTCATCGCCGTCGTCATCGTCGTCGTCGTCGCCCTCCGAGGCCGTAGGCGCCGATGACTGGTCCGTATCCGTCAAATGGTCGTCCTGCCGCCGAAACAGCCCGCGGTCCGTGGTGCCGGGGCCGCCAGCACCACCGCCGCCGCCCATGCTGCCCAAGCCGCCGGCCCGTCTGGACCCGGCGCTGCTGGCCACGCTGCCGGGGAACCCGCCGTTGGGCCGCGTGCGGCTGCTGCTAGCAGTGCGGATCTTGTGGACGTACATGCGGTGGTCGTTTTTCCGGTAGATGGCGTCGGGCGGGCCCAGCTCGGCCACCAGCTCCTGCGGCGTCGTTTCGCCCAGCGCGATCCAGACCGAAGAACAGTCAGCCGCCGCCGCTCCCGTTCCAGGCCCGCCGCCGGGTCCGACGCCGCCGCCGCCGCCCGCTCCGCCCAGCGCCGCCGCCGCCGTCGCGTACGCCGGCCAGCGGCGCACCAGCTGCAGCCGGCCGCCGCCGTGGATGCGCACCAGCGAGATCTCGTCGGCCGACTGGTCCTTGCCCTTGGCCAGCGGCGCAAACTCCTTGATGCTGGGCAGCACCTCCGTCCACAGCGTGTCGCGCGCCTGCGCCCACGACTCGCCGCTGAACACGGCCATGGACGTGGCCGCCAGGCTGCTGGGCGACGACAGCAGCGACACCACGTCCTTGTCGGGCGAGTACGCCGCCGCCCTCATGGGAAAGGTAAAGGCCACGCCAGGGTATGAGAGCACATACGTGCCGCTGCTGTCGCCGTCGCCGTCGCCGTCGCCGTCGTCGCCCGGAATAAACTCGCCGTCGTACGTGGGGCCGAGGAAGCGCGAGTAGATGTGCCGGAACGTTGGCCCGCCGCCGCTGCCGCCCGGCTTTGCCGTCGGAAACGTCTGTGCTGCTGTGCCGGTGCCGTGGCCGGCGTCGCCGCTACCGGCCGCCGCCGGCGGAGGAGGAGGCGATGGCTGCGGCTGCGGCTTGACGAGATCCCGGTCCTTGTTCTGCTCCCTGAAAAAAATATGGTTCTTTGTAAAGTCGAGAACCTCGACGAGCCGCAGCCGCTGCTCGGGCCCGTCGAAGCGCAGCCGGATGCCGTTCGCCGGCAGATCCAGCGTGACCGGCTCCGTGACCGGATGGCTTGGCGAGTACATCAGGTCGAGCTTGGGGAAGCGCTGCGGCTCGGCCTTGAGCCGCGTCAGCACATCGTGCAGCGACGCTCCGAGAGCTGCCACGGTTAGCAGCCGTCTGTGTTTTCGCCCCATCTCCGGCCCTGCATCCTTGGGCTGGAAACCTACCAAAGAACCCAAGAGCTCTGCCTGGAAAGAGCTGGGCCGTAAAGAGCGCCATGCCGGACGAAGCCAGGCAGCTGGCTGGCGCAGTAATGAAGAGCGACCAGAGGGGCTGGTCCTTGAGCTTTCGAGGCTGGGGGGGAGTCGAGTCGGTTTGGGGCGCGGTTCGAAGTCGCTTTGCAGATAAAAAAAAAGAGGTTCAAAATGACGTTGGAGAGAAGCGATCTCGACTTCTGAGATAGAAGGGCCAACTAGTGGAAGCAGATTATGGCCGGAAAGAAGATAGCATCAAAAAGGAAGGAAGCACTTGTAATGAGAGCATAAGAGCATACGAAAAGGCAGGAGCAAGACTACTCGCAAAGGCAGAAGACTACTCGCAAAGGCAGAAGACTACTCGCAAAGGCAGCCACAGCCTCCTCGTGACGCTAAAGCCAGACGTGGCGGGGCAAGGCCAACGTCATTTGCAACAGTCACAGCAGGAGAAGAGGAGAAGGAGCGAGGGAGGGGCCAGAACCGGACGCCGCTTTTGGCGTTGCTGGGCCAACTACAAAGCCTCCACCCACCGTACCTCTGCGTAAAACGCCCAGACGCTCTTGCCGTAAGCGGGCAGCTAGCGCGGCAGGCGTCAACAAGGGCCTTATTTCTCCGTTTTGGTTGGTTCAGCAGGCCCCAACGACACATCCCACGCGCATCGAGCTCTCTTGTGTCCCCCCAAGGAGGAAGAAAAATTGGCTTCCTTTTTTTTGACTTTTTTTCAATATTGCTTCGCGATATCGCGACAGGGTTTGCTGTGATTGCCTCTAAATCTTATTTTTTTTTCCCTGCGCAGTTATTGCTGCAAAAGATTACACGCGCTCTTTTTGGACGCGGTTTGGCCTCTGTTTACATTATCTTTTTCTTTTTTCTCTTTTCTTTTTCTTTTGCTCGTTCAGCGTTTCTGGTCCTAGTTTTCCTCGAGTTTACCTGCGACCATTGGTTTTGCTCGCGACCATCGCACCAAGATGGCCTCGCGCAGAGGCACCAACGCCTCGATGGTGACGGGCGTCCGGGCGGGCGGCGGAGGAGCATCGTCGCGGACCGGAGGCGGCGGCGGCGTCCGGCAGTCATCGGCACATGCGGGCGGCAGCCAGGCGAAACGGGTGTCGACAGCGCGATACGGAGCCAGCACGATGTCGTCGTCGGCGGCAGCAGCCATGGCAGCACGCATTGGACGCGGCGGGGCGGTGTCGCCAGCCGGGTCGGTGGCGTCGATGGCCACGACCACAGCGGGCGGGGCGGTGGCGGGCACGAAGCGCAAAGAACGCGATTATGAGTTGTCGTCGGCAGCGGCGGCGGCATCGGCATTGGCAGGAGGCGACGGAGTGGTCGGCGGCGGCGGCGGCGGCAGCAGCGACGACGAAACACACATAAACGTCGTGGTGCGGTGTCGGGGGCGCAACGAGCGCGAGGTGCGGGAAAACAGCGCTGTGGTGGTCAACACGCACGGGGCGATGGGCAAGGTGGTGGAGCTGATGATGGGGCCGAACGCGCTGAGCAACAAGGCGTACCACTTTGACCGGGTGTTTTCGCCGGCGGCGGACCAGAGCATGATCTTTGACGACGTGGTGAAGCCGATTCTGGACGAGGTGGGTTTTGCTGGGGGGGTGATGGGAGAAGAGAGAAGAGCGAGTGTGTGCGAGTGTGCGATAAGTGACTGACCAACAGATGATTGCCGGGTTCAACTGCACCATATTTGCGTACGGGCAGACGGGCACGGGCAAGACGTACACGATGACGGGCGACATGACAGAAACGCTGGGGCTGTTGACGGACGCGGCCGGCATCATTCCGCGGGTGCTGCAGGCGCTGTTTAACCGGCTGGCAGCCGACGAGACAGACAGCGTGGTGCGGTGCTCGTTTATCGAACTGTACAACGAAGAGCTGCGCGACCTGCTGTCGGAGGAGCCGGCGGAGGGCGGCAGCGGCACGGGCAACGGCAACGGCGGCGGCGGCGGCGGCAGCAAGCTCAAAATCTACGAGGACAACTCGCGCAAGGGCCACTCGACGACGGTGGTGCAGGGCATGGAAGAGCGGCACCTGTCGTCGGCGGCCGAGGGCATCCGGCGGCTGCAGGAAGGCAGCGAGCGGCGGCAGGTGGCGGCGACCAAGTGCAACGACCTGAGCAGCCGCAGCCACACGGTGTTTACGATCACGGTGCAGACGAAGCACCAGACGGAGAGCGGGGAGGACTTTTACAGCACGGGCAAGCTCAACCTGGTGGACCTGGCGGGCAGCGAGAACATTGCGCGGTCGGGGGCGGAGAACAAGCGGGCGGCGGAGGCGGGGCTGATCAACAAGAGCCTGCTGACGCTGGGGCGGGTGATCAACGCGCTGGTGGACCGGACGGCGCACGTGCCGTACCGCGAGTCGAAGCTGACGCGGCTGCTGCAGGACTCGCTGGGGGGGCGGACGAAGACGTGCATCATTGCGACGATCTCGACGGCGAAGAGCAATCTGGAGGAGACGATCTCGACGCTGGACTATGCGTTCCGGGCGAAGAACATCCGCAACAAGCCGCAGGTGAACCAGCTGGTGAGCAAGAAGACGCTGCTGCGCGAGTTTACGGCGGAGATTGAGAAGCTCAAGAGCGAGCTGATTGTGACGCGCCAGCGGCACGGCGTGTACCTGACGAACGCGGCGTACGAGGAGATGACGGAGCAGAGCGAGTCGCGGCGCATCCTGGCGGAGGAGCAGGCGGCGCGCATCGAGACGATGGAGAACAACCTGCGCCACAAGCTGCAGGAGCTGCTGGAGCTGACGTCGCAGTTCATGGGGCTGCGGCGCGAGCACGAGGCGGCGCGGGCGGCGCTGGACGACAGCCGCAGCGTGCTGGCGGCGACGGAGCGCGTGCTGGCGGCGACGCGGCGGGCGCTGGCCGACGAGACGGCCGTGCGGAAGGCGCACGCGGCGACAGAGGCGGCGCTGGCGGCGGCCGGCCACGGGCTGCTGGCGACGGTGCAGCAGACGACGAGCGACGTGGCGGCGCTGCAGGCGAAGACGGGGCGGACGGCGGCGCTGGCGGCAGCGAACGGGGCGGCGTGGCGGGGGGCGCAGGCGGAGGTGGGCGCGGCCACGCGGCTGGCAGAGGGCCGGCTGGGGCAGCTGGCGGCGGCGCAGCAGCAGCAGCGGGCGGCGGTGGCGGAGCGGATGCGCGAGCTGGTGGAGACGGGGCGGCAGAGCCTGGCGGCGACGCAGGCGCGCGTGGACGAAGGGTTGGCGGCGGTGGCGGCGGCGCAGGCGGCAGCAGCGGGCACGGCGGCGGCGGCGCACGGCGACACGGCGCGGCTGCTGGCCGACATTGGCCACGTGCGCACGCACCTGCACGAGCACGTGGGCCAGAGCCTGGCGGCGATTGCGGCGGCGGCCGAGCGCATCGCAGCCGACGTGCTGGCCGAGCTGGACGGTTTCCACGGCCAGCTGGCGGCGTCGTACCGCGGCCTGGGCGCCGACCTGCAGGCGCTGCTCGACGGCCTGCAGACGCACCTGCGCGGCCAGCAGCACGACGCCAGCCGGCTGCGTGGCCAGGTCGACGAGGCTGGCCGGGCCGCCCAGGCCGCCCAGGCCGACCTGCAGGCGCAGCTGCAGGCCGCCGTGGATGCCGAGCGCCGCCAGGCCGCCGCCGAGCGAGAGCAGCTGCTGGCCCAGGTCGGCGCCCTGCTGGCAGCGCAGGCCGATGCGCAGCACGCGCGCCTGGCCGCCGCCACCAGCCGCGTCGGCGCCGGCCTGCGCCAGGCCGGCGATGCGCTGCAGACCGAGCTGGGCGCCTGCAGCGACGGCATGGATGCGTGGACGGCGGCGGCGGCGGCGGCGGGCGACGACGTCCAGGCCAGGGCAGACGGCCTGCAAGCCAGGATGCAGCAAGACTGGGAGGTGAGTTTGTTTGTGTTTGTGTTTGGTGATTTTCTTGGACTGTTTTTGTTTTGTGTGTGTTTGCTTCTACTGACGTACCAGACGGCAAATGACACCAGCACGGCCATCCAGAAGACGACGAGGTCGGTGCACGCCGAAACGGTGCGCGTGGTCGGCGAGCAGATGCAGGATCTCGCCGACAAGATGCAGGAGCTCGACGGCGTGGTGGCGCGGGCGGCCGAGCACAACGACGGCCATGCGGCGGCGCAGGCGGCGACGGCCGAGGCGCTGCACGCGGCCGTGGCGTCGTGCGTCGACGACGTGGCGCGGCAGGCCCGCGACCAGCTGGGGCAGACGGAGGCGGCGCGCGACGCCGTCGACGCCGCTGTCGGCGCGCTGCAGGCCGGCATGGACGCCGTCGACGCCTCGGTGTGCCGGCCGCTGGGCGAGCTGCGCGAGCGCGTGGCCAGCACGCGTTTCCGCGAGTACGAGCCGACGGGCGAGACGCCGCAGAAGAGGCAGTACACGTATCCGCAGCATCTGCCGCGGACGGCGCCGTACGACAAGGTGGTGGAAGAGGCGGGGGGGGGTGGAGGAGGGGGTGGAGGGGGGGGTGGCCAAGATGCTGAGCCAGACTGCATAGACGCGGAGAAGACCGACGTCGTCGACCTCGACACGGAAGGCCAAGGCCCGGGAGAAGCCAGCAGCGACAGCGATAACAAGCCGACGGCTGACCGCAGCGAAAACGAAAACGAGCCGACAGCCATCATCCGTGACAACGAGCCGGCCGCCATCTTCAGCGACAACGAGCTGGCAGCCAGCCCCGGCCACGGCCTGCTGGAGCCCGGCAGCAGTGCGTCCTTTTCGGCGACGCTGCGCGAAGTGCACCCGAATGTTGCAGCTGCGTTCAGCACGGCGTCGCTGGCGGAGAACGGCAGCAGCAGCAGCATGGCGACGGCCACCACGGCCATTGCCACCATGGCCACAGCCACCACGGCTCTGTCCTCCAGCCACTCTCTGGCAATGTTTCGGCGCAGCGGACGGCAGCCGCCACACAAAGTGGCCAAGACGGCCAAGATGACCAAGACGGCGCTGCTGATGGCGGCGGCGGCGGCGGGCACGACGGGCGACGGGCGCGAAAACGAGCCGCCGGCATCGGGCTTTTCGCAGAGCACGTCGCGGCGACGGAGTCCGCGCTTGAACTAGAGTGGGAGGGTGGTCTGAAGAGGCGGTAATGGCAGGGGGAAGATGTGGTTTGTCTGTTTCTCGTTAAAGCCTGGCACTCTTGCCGGCTTCTTCTTTTTTGGGCCTTGGGCCGATCGGCGTGTTGCTACATACATACGTGGGCATGGCTTTTAGAGTTTGCAGTCGTTTTTGGTCGGATACCCGTTCGGTCGGCAAGGAAGGGCATTTGAACGTGTTGGGATGGCAGTTTGGTGTATGGTTTTTTTAGGCGTCCTTTTGTCTCTCTTTAATGGCTCAACTGCACGATTCCTTGGTTCTCTGAATGCTCAATTCCTTGGTTCTCTTTGATGGCTCAACATCTGCTCAACATTTCTTCCCTCTCTTGGTTCTCCTCACTGTCTCTCTCTTGCTTCTCCTCACTGTCTCTCTCTCGGTTCTCCTCAGTCTCTCACCTACTCTTCAAAGTCTGCATCCAGCTCCCGCAACACGTCACGTGCCAGCACAAAGCTGCCCGTGGCCAGCACGCGCACGGGCGACGGACCGGCGGCGGCGGCCAAGCTGCGGATGCGGCGCACGGCGCCGGCCACGTCGCCATCGTCGCCATTGTCGCCGTCATCGCCGTCGTGCACGGCCGTGTGCGGGCTGGTCTCGGCCAGCACCGACCGCGCCGTCGTGCGGGCAGCGGCAGCGGCGGCCGGAAAGGCCAGAAAGGCATGGTCGAAGACGAGGCCGGCGGCGGCGGCAGCAGCCACCAGGGCGCGCACGGGCCCGTCGGCGCTGCGGTCGCGCAGGCTGAAGAGGAGGATATGTGTGGGAGGGGGGGAGGACGGCGGCGCCTGGCTGCTGCTGCTGTTGGCAAAGAAGCGGGCCACCTCGGCGAGGCTGTCGGCCGTGTGGGCGCCGTCGACCAGCCATTCTATTTCGGTGGTGGTTGCGTTGGCGGCAGCAGACGGGGCAGCCTCACGGACGACTTCGCAGCGGCCACGCAGCACGGCCGCGGCCATGGCGTCACAGTAGTCGGTCGGAATGGCGGCCGGGTCGAGGAGGGGGGAGGGCAGCAGCGGCGGGCCTCGAGTTGCGATCTGCTGCAGCACATCCAGGTGGTGCTGTGCTGCGGCGGCGGCCAGCGCCATGTTGGATTTCTGGAACGAGCCGCGCAGCCGGGCGCCGGGCACGCCGGGCCAGCGGGCCACGGCCGCCGGCGACAGCTCGTAGAGCAGTGCGCCCTTTTCGGCGGCGCGTGCACGCAGGACGGCGAGGGGGGTGGTGGTGTCGTTGCGGCTGTGTTTGGCTGCCCCTGCGTCGACGGCCGTCGCCTCGTCCTCCTCCTCCTCTCCCCCCCCCTGCAGCGTAAAGGCCGCCACGCCCCGCCGGAAGATGCCGGCCTTGTTCCAGGCAATCTCGGCCAGCGTCGAGCCCAGCATGGCGGTGTGGTCGATGCCCAGCCGCGTCACCACGGCCGCCGTCACGCAGGCGGCCGGCAACACGTTGGTGGCGTCGTACTCGCCGCCGATGCCGCACTCGACCACGGCCGACCGCACGCCTTCGCGCACAAACACGTGCAGCGCCAGCAGCGTCAGAAAGCGGAAGTAGAACGGCTTCGTGTGGGGTGCAAAGCAGTCGCCAGGCCCGCTGTCGCCGCCGTCACCATCCTCGGCGCCGGCCACCGCGCCGGCCTTGTCTCCGCTCTCGCCGGCAGCCGCCCTCGCCGCCTCGCTCAGCCGCTCCCACAGCTCAAACGTGTACCTGGCAAAGAGCTCGCAGCAGATGGGCGCGCCGTCCAGCCAGATCCGCTCCCGCACCGAAACCACGTGCGGCGACAGATATGTGCCCACCGGTCCAATGCGGGCCTCCGGGGTGTTCACGCCTCCGGAGCTCTCCACGCCTCCCACGCCATCCACACCGTCCACGCCCCCCTCACGCTGCTGCTGTGCCGCCGCCACCAAAATCGCCGTCACAAACGCACTCACCGAGCCTTTGCCCTTGCTGCCGGCCACATGCACGCACCGCAGCGACGCCAGCCCGCTTGCCTCGGCATCGCCGTAGCCTGCCCGGCCCAGCCACGCCCGCATCTCCGGTATGGCCAGCGCATTGAGGTCGTCCGCGCCGCCTACAGCGCCGCCGCCGCCCGTCGCAACTTCAAACAGAGACGTCACGTCCCGGTTGGTCGGCAGCAGCGAGAGCAGCCACAGCGCATTGGCATACGTGCGCGGCAGCTGCGCAAACGCGCGCTCGGTCAGCCGCGCCCCGGCCGCAGCGCCGGTCGACAGCATGGCCAAATCCGGCAAAACTGCAAGCGGCCGGCGCACGCAAAAGGACCGCCAACCAGGTCGGGCAGGCCGAGCAGGCCGAGCAGGCTGAGCAGGCTGAGCAGGCTGAGAATGCTGAGAATGCAGAGAATGCCGAGAAGCTCGAAAAGACCGAAAAGACCGGAAAGACTGAAAAGACCAAAAAGGCCCAGCTGCCCAAGCCACTCGGGATCTTTGAATAACAGACGACGGCGAGAAATGCGTCGACGTGGGCGACATCCGGGGTGCCTGGCCAGATTGTTGGCACAAAATGTCTTGCCCAGGCGCCCAGTCATAATTTCTACGACGTCCGTTGTAATAATACACTAAGGGTCCCTACGAGTACACTAAGCAAGCTAAAGCAAGAGCCACCCGTACTGTGATCTGCCTATATATACTAATAGTAGTCCCTATTTTTCCATCAAGCAAAGGCAAGATGGCCGAGCGGTTAAGGCGCTAGCTTCAGGTTACCTGAAAACATTCGAAAGAATTTGCTAGTGTGGAAACACGCGTGGGTTCGAGTCCCACTCTTGTCAACAATCATTTTTTTGTTTCTTTTAGCTTTTTTTTGCTTCTCACTGCAATTCTTTTGTTTTCACCTTGTTTTCACCTTTTTACTTCTTTCATATGGAGCTCGTATGATACGGCGAGTCTGTTTCATTTTGCCCCATTCCTCAATGGAATAATGCGACTACTCCGTACACCTCATTTGGCAGTTACAAGCCCACCTTCTAACTGGACCCTCAACTCATAATCGTCATCAGCATCTGCTCCTATTACGTCTTCGTCGTCACGATGCCATTCTCATTCCAGACCCGTATTCTAGCGTAGCCAAGATCTCGTACTCCAGACGTCTCAGGTCTTGGCTGAGTGCCCTCACCTCTCCGCCGCCCACCTTTCTGGCTCCACCAGCTCAACAGTCGTAAAAGAGCAATTGACCATGATCCTGGGGTTTTGCTCCAAAGCAAGAAGCTTTGCTCTCCTCAGCTTCTTTCCCCGCATGCTCGACGACATGCGTGACAAACAAGCACAGCGGCACGTTCTTGCCAAGCTTTGCTAATGTTGCCCTATGCTCTATTGGCGGGAAGCAGATCTGTGAGACAGCCCTGCCAGTATACGCAGCCATTGCACCATTTGCAGAATGCCTCTTTCGTCATTCACGCTTACGGGCGGATGCCGCCTTCCAAATGCTGCTGCCAAACACGACAAAAGATCCAACACGGGCATTTATGTCCACGGAAATTGCCCGAGCAGTCCTCGCTCGGTTTTGTAATTCCGGAGCCGTTTTGCTGACAAGCTTTTCTTTGGGGGGCTCTTAGTGCGGTGTGGGGTGAGGCATGCCGCCATTGGCAACAGAAATGACGCTGCGTTGGCCGATGTTCGGCAAATCTGTCTGGGTTGCTCAAAGCTTCAGGCTGCGCGGATCAGTGGCCCAGGAGAGGGTTAATCTTTCTCATAGTTCCCATTTGCTGACCTCTGTACCCGACTCGGGTAAAGGCTTTTTGGCGGTAGGTTTTTTGGCGGTAGGCTTTTTGGTGGTAGGCTGCTTTCCCGTTCGTTTGACTGAAGAGGGTAGCGCAAACGAGTCCGTCGGCGGTTTGCCGTATACCCGCTCTGCTGACGGAGCTGCCCTTGTTTTGTCTTAAATGCTGAGGCCTGTCCCGCCAGCGCTCGCCTGTCCCAGTTTCCAAGCCAGCCTGCGGCCCCCTGCCCACTTTCTGCTCGAGCTCGCCTGTTGATCTGTTGATCTGTTGATCTGTTGATCTGTTGATCTGTCCTTGGCACCAAACATGGCGCCCATCAAGATTGCCGTCCTCGACGACTACAAGGGCCATGCGGCGCCGGCCTTCAAGAAGCTCGATCCGGCCGAGTTTGAGGTGACGTACTTTCCGGACACGCTGCCGCCGTACGACCACGCCAAGACGACGGAGGACGAGAAAAGGAGGCTGGTCGAGAGGCTTGCGCCTTTTGAGATCATCTGTGAGTGAGGGGTGTTTTGGTCATGGTAGCCGTTCTGCCGTTCTGCTTCGGACCATTGTAACCACTTTGACCATTCTCACCACTGACCATCTCACCACTGACCATCTCACCACTGACCATCTCACCTGACACAGCCACCATGCGAGAGCGCACGCCGTTCCCGGCAGAGCTCGTGGCGAAGCTGCCGCGGCTGAAGCTGCTGCTGACGACGGGGACGCGGAACCGGGGCCTGGACCTGGCGGCGCTCGCGAGCCAGGGCGTGTCGGTGGCCGGGTCGTCGGCGCGCGGCGGGCCGGCGGAGGGGCCCGACAGCACGACGCAGCACTTCATCGCGCTGGTGCTGGCGGCGGCGCGCGGCGTGGCCGCCAACGACCTCTCGGTCAAGACGGGCGGCTGGCAGACGGGCCATGCGCCGCTGGGGCTGGCCGGCAAGGTCTACGGCACCGTGGGCCTCGGCCGGCTGGGCGCCGCCACGGCCAAGATCCTGCACCAGTCCTTCAACATGAAGGTGCTCGCCTGGAGCCCCAACCTGACCCAGGAGCGCGCCGACGAGCAGGCCCGCGCCCTCGGCCTGCCCGTCGACGACAGCCGCCGCGGGCCCGGCGCCAAGACCTTTTCCGCCGTCAGCCGCGAGGACCTCTTCCGCTCCGCCGACGTCCTCGCCATCCACACCGTCCTGTCCGACCGCTCGCGCGGCCTCATCACCGCCCACGACCTCGCCCGCCTCAAGCCCGACGCCCTCTTCGTCAACACCTCGCGCGGCCCCATCGTCGTCGAGGACGACCTGCTCGACCTGCTGCGCCGCGGCCGCATCCGCCGCGCCGCCCTCGACGTCTTCGACATCGAGCCCCTGCCCAGCGACAGCCCCTGGCGCTCCACCGCCTGGGGCCGCGACGGCTCCAGCGAGGTCCTGCTGTCGCCCCACCTGGGCTACGGCGAGGAAGAGACGATGCTTCTGTGGTATGCCTCCCAGGTCGACAACATTCTCCGCTGGAAGAAGGGCGAGGAGCTGCAAGACCGCATGGCGTGAGGGGAAGAAGTGTGTTTTGTGTGTGTGTGTGTGTGTGTGTGTGTGTGTGTGTGTGTGTGTGTGTGTGTGTGTGTGTGTCTTCTCTGTTATTGCGCAACCTGCTCGGACGTGATGTCTTTGTATGAATGTTGGCTATGTTAAATTGAAAAAATATATTTATTTCCAAAGTGAATGAGAGGCTTTGTGATAGTGTGATAAACCGATAGCGTCATAAAACGGAAAGGCATCTGCCACTCCTCGCTCTCGGTCGCTCCTTCCTTGTTCAGGCCCCAAATCGACCAACACCTGGCCTGCTTCGCGCCTGCCCTTTCTTACAAACTTGTCTTTCAAAAAGACCATAAAAACACGCATTTCCCACCCCCCTGTCCCAAAGCAACATTACAATGAAACAAACCTCTCAATTTTTGACAATTTTGACGATATCCCACTCTGACTTCACTTGTTTGCTGTGATCTGTCCTGCTGTGACCTGTCCTGCTGTGATCTGTCCTGCTACCCTTTATTTATTCAGTTCTTCCACTCTTCGGCTCCCCTCTTCCTGCTTGCTTCGTCCTTCTTCTCCACTGTCCCAGTCCAGCCATCGGGACCATCAAACACAATGGTGACATACACGGACGTCCCAGAAAACGACGCGTTGACGAGCTGGTCCGCAAACACCTGGTCAGCCTGGGGAGCCAAACAGACGACAGCCGGCTTCTACGCTCCCGAGCCGCGTCCGCAGCCGCAGAATCCGGGCACCTATGAGTTACCGCAGCACCCGGGCCAGCTCCCTCGGTATTATCCGGCGACGACGCACCAGCCTTTGCCTGTTTATTCGCCGGTTGGCCCGCCAGCTTGTGCGCCAGCTGGTCCGCCACCCGTCTATTTGCCGCATTACGGCAGTCAGACGCTGAGCTCGGCCGAAGAATGGTTTGCAGGAACCAGCAGCCATATCTCGTCCGAGCCGATGGGCCAGCAGACAAATTACCACCGCCACTCGTACCGAGCAACCCAAAACCAACAGGTGGCGGCCGAGAACATGGCAGCGGCGGCGACGGCGGTGACGGCAGTGGTGACAACGACGGCGGCCGGTGCCACAGCGGGTGCCACCGCCACCGCCTCTGACAACTACAGCTACGTCCGGCCCCAGAGGCCCTGGTTCACACGCTCCACGCCCTCTGCGTACCGCGACGCCATCACTGAGCTGCCATACACCGCCTCAGGAGCTGACTCGAGCCGACTCCAGCTCACGTCGATGACAATAAGTGTGCCATCGCTGACGACAACGAGCTGCTCCGTGCCGCCTGCTGTCGCAAAACCTCTGCCGGCTGAGCGCAGGGTGACGCTGGCAGCATCACAACACAGCGAGACACCTGGGGTCACAGGTGCCTTTGGCGGCCAGGGCATTGGGAACCCAACCACGGCTGGCCGGCTAATCGATAGCCAGACGAGTCGCAACCAGGCCATCGGCGATCAGGAAAACAGCAACCCACATTGGAAGAACCAAGGTGACAGCGACCAGAGTGGTGGTAGCCAAGCCACCACTACCGACCTGGCAACCACCACCAAGCGGGCAACTAACCATGCCATCAACCAAGCCACCAGCCAGGAGACAAAAGCCATCCAGGGTGTCGGTGGCGTCGTTGCTGCTGCCGACTTGGTCACCACAAGCCAGGCCTCTAGCCAGAAAGCATCTTTCCAGACTCAACCTGTTTCGAACCCGAGACCGGTAGCACCAGATGGGCCGCGTGGGCTAACGAACATGCTCGGGCTTGGCAGCAAGACAGGTTCTGGTCCTGGAGGCCAACTTTCCACGGATGGGCCAAAAACAGTGTCAAACAAGCAAGGATTGAGCCACGAATGCCAAAGTCGGGGCTTCAACCCGCGATGGCTGACAAAAACGGTCAATGGAGTTAAGATTACCACGGGCGTCGCTATAAAGGGCGTCACCTTATATACCGACATGTACCAAGGTCCATCCAATGGCGCAGCTGAGTGGCTTGCAGCAAAGGCCCTGCCAGTGGTGAGAATGCTGCCACTGCCCCCAAAACCGCTGGGTGTAAACAAGCAGTCTGCACAGGGAGGCGATGGACAGGGCGCAAAAAATGCGAGAAAAGCGCACCAGCCGGGGCAAGCTGTGCCGCCAACAGTGACCATCAAAGTCGAGAACCGAGACTCTGCTGCCAATGTCAGCAATACTGCGGCCAAAGCAGCAGGCAAGTCGGCCGGGACGGCCCAGACAGCTGCCGGCGCCGGCGGCGGTTCAGCAGGACAGCAGGCTGGTCAGCAAGCACATGGCAGAGGGAAGGGGGCCGAAAAATCAAAAGCACACACCAAAAAGGGCGCTTCTGCCAGTCAGCAGCAGAAGCAGAAGCAGCAGCAGCAGCAGCAGCAGCAGCAGCAACTGGCAAAAAGGTTGCGAGATGTATTGCCTAGCGATAACCCTCCCACAAGAGACAAAAATGCCGGCACCCAGGCAGCGTCTGGAGCGGTCGACGAGTTGACAGAAAAGCAGTCCATCAGCCAGATGATACGGGAGCTTGAGCAAATGCAAGCCAACCCAGAGATGGCAAAAGCCTATCTCTCTGGATTTGCCATAGGAACGCGAATTGCAGAAGTCGCTGGCAACCGGAAACGACACCGGTGCCAAAGCAGTTCGCCACCAGGCTCGCCGCCGCGGCCGTCCAAGTCCACAAGGCACAGACATTCCCGCTCACCGTCCACGTCCACAAGGCATAGACATTCCCGCTCACCGTCCAAGTCCACAAGACACAGACTTTCCCGCTCACCGTCCAAATCCACAAGGCACAGACATTCCCGCTCACCGTCCAAGTCCACAAGGCACAGACTTTCCCGCTCACCGTCCACGTCCTCGAGATACAGATCGTCTCGCTCACGAGACAGGATGCGGCCGGTATCACCGTCCAGAGACCCGCCAAGACGCAGACATGACTACCAAGCCAGGTCGACTTCGCGGCCTTGGTCAAGGTCGCCTGAAAGGTCACGGTAGACTGCTCCGTTGACAGCAACAAACACTAGCCAAAAGGTCACTAGCCCACTTTGGCATTGAGAATCACTATTTGCAACGTTTTGTCTGCCCGGCATCATTAAAAAGCATATTCTAGGCCAAAAAGTTTCCCTAAGGAGTGCGGCGTAATAGGCATTGGACAACAGTGCTTTTAGGTCATATTAGCTCTCAGCCTAGGCGAGCAAGTTGCTCGAGCAGAATACTCAGCCTTCGACGCCTAGTATCCATACGCTTGCTTGGTTCCCGTTTCAAAATCCTTTACCACAGACAATTTGCCAAACTTGCAGCCTATCGTGATGTGCATGTACGGACGGACGGGTCTAAACTGCATTTGGAGGGCAATTTTGCGGGATATGAGTATTTTTGGGGGCATTGGCAGTGGCAAATGTCCCAAACCTAATAAAGCGGGCCAAGCGAGTGGACCGCGAAAACGAGAGGCAGGCAGCAGCAGACAGCAGAAGACAGCAGGAGACAGCAAACTGGAGAAGACTGCAGGAGACAGCAGAAGACAGCAGAAGACATCAGAAGACAGCAGCAGACAGGAACAGACAGCGACAAACAGCAGACAGTGGGAAAGGCTGACATGAACGCGAAGAGCGAAGAGCGAGCGGTTAACTGTCAAAGGAACACGACGAGCGAAAGGCCCTTTCCTCGGGAATACGGTTGCGGCCGTGGGAGGGAGCACAGGCCAGGCCATATCAGCTGGCGTGACCATTTATGTTTTTATTGGCCCAGTATTATCTTTTTCCATGGGCTCTGGGAGGGAAGAAAAATGTGGAGATGACAGAGGTGGTGCAATGTCCTTGCGGCGTAATGGCACGTCGTACGAAAAAGCAGAGAGGTACGGAGAGCTCCACGCGGTGATTGGGAATGCGCCCCACGCTTTTACCTGATGGCGTTACTCGAATGCGGATGCGGCTGCCATCATTGGCTGGAGCTGTTATCTCCAGGCCCAAGGACGGAAAAAGAGCCAAGCCATTCTTTTCTGGGTCGGGGGCTAGAGGCTAGAGCAAAAGAGCAAAAGGAGCACAACAGAAAGCAGAAGGGGTGGGGTTGAGTTGGATGGCACACGGCGTTGTCATTGGTCCTTTTGGGGGGCATATCTGGGAGGTGTGCCTTTTTATCTTTTCAGCCGTTGGTGAATGAGAGACGAGGTCGATGAGGAAGAGGCAGACGCGAAACCAAGAAAGCCCCGGAAACGAGAGAGAAGGAGGACGACGACGAGGACGAGAAGGACGACGAGACCAGGAGCAAGCATCAACAGAAGAAGCAGAGCTGTAAAGGGGAGCGACAACAGTGGCAACCCTAGCAACAAAGCCCTAAAGGGAAACTAACAACAGCGCAAACACCTCACCAAAAACCACCAAGACCACCAAGACCACCAAGACCACCAAGAACACCAAGACCACCAACACCATCAAGGACACCATCAAGAACATCACAAATGTCGTCGTCTCGGGTTCGGCCGTGCGACAGCTGTCGGCAGCGCAAGACTAGGTGCGTCAAGCCGATCAACAAGCGCGAATGCATTTTGTGTGCGTTCCACGGCAAGCAGTGCACGTATCTGCGGGCTCCACCACCGCGGGCGGTTCGCAGGCCCAGCAGTCTGACGGCGGTGAGTGGCAGTGGGATTGCAGGGAGTGGAGCAGGAGCAGCAGCAGCAGGCGGCGCTGGGAGTGGTGGGAGTGGTGGTACTGGCGGCATTGCTGGAGGCACTGGAGGCGTGCTTGGGGGCTCAGGGGTGGTGAAGAGATCGACGCCGACGCCCGGAGGAGGAGGGGGGGTAGGCATGTCTTCGTGGGCGACCGCGGCGTCGTCGGCGAGTCCCGACAGCGGCTATGGTGGACTGGTCGGCGGGAGCGGAGGCGGCAGCAACTATCTGGACTTGATGGCGCTGTCGCCGGACGCGTTCCTCTCGTCGCCGTCGTTTCTGGACGGGCTGGGGCCGTCTCCTCCGGCCGGGGGAGTGGGCAGCAGCAGCAGTGCCACGATGTCGATGGGAGGAGGCGGGGGGTTGGGGGGGATGATTCCGGGGATGATGACGCCGACGGGCGGGGCGATGGGATCGGTGATGGGCATGGCGATGGGCTCGGCGATCGGTTCTGCAATGGGCTCGGCGATGAGCCCGGCGATGGGCATGGCGATGGGCCCGGCGATGGGCATGCCGATGATGGCAACTGGCACGACAACACCGGCACCAGGACCAGCACCAGCACCAGCACCAGCACCAGCACCAGCACCAGCATCGGCACCGGTACCAGCGCCAGCCACAATAGCGGAAATCGCAGTGTCGCCGTCGTCGGAAGAGAGCGCGTCGCCGGTGGATCCGATGGACACGCCGCTGTCGCTGCTGCACGGCACGCTGGGGCTGGACCTCAACACGCATCCGGAGTACATTGGGCCGGGCAACTACCAGGAGCCGGCGCTGCTGGATCTCTGCCGCACCGACGTGGTGGACATGCATGTGGACAGCAGAGGCGGTGGCAGAGCGACGGGATCGGCGGCAGGGACGAGTTCGGCAGCAGGGATGGGTTCGAGTGCAGCAGCAGCAGCAACAGCAGCAGCAGCAGCAGCAGGGGGGCCAGGCAGCGCAGCGGCGCCGGTGCGGCTGGCGCGGCGGCTGGACAGCCGGACGATGTTTCTGATCTACCCCGACGAGGCGACGGCGTCGGAGGAGCAGCGGATTGCCGACTGCGACGCGATTGAGGGGTGTGTGCAGCCGCTGGGCAAGGCGCTGGTGGACCTGTATTTCCGCATTGTGCACCCGAGCTTTCCGGTGCTGCACAAGGGGGTGTATCTGACGAAGCACGCGGTGTCGCACCGGCTGTTTTCGCCGCCGCTGCTGGCGGCGGTGTATCTGCTGGCGCTGGACTACCAGCTGTACGACCCGGCGATTGTGGCGCGGGGGGCGCGGGGGATCAGCGCGCAGGGGCAGACGGCGCTGGAGCTGCTGGCGGAGCGGACGATGGCGGAGGACCTGCAGCGGCCGAAGCTGAGCACGCTGGAGGCGGGGCTGCTGCTGCTGCAGCGCAGCCGGTTTGGGGCGCGGCCGTCGAGCCGGCTGTTTACGGCGCAGCTGGTGGTGGTGGCGCAGGGGCTGGGGCTGCACGTCGACTGCCGCGACTGGGCCATTCCGGAGTGGGAGAAGGGGCTGCGGCGGCGGCTGGCCTGGGCGCTGTACACGCAGGATCGCTGGGGCGCGCTGGTGCAGGGGCGGCCGCCGCTGCTGAGCGACGACAGCTGGGATTTGCAGCCGTGTTCGGAGGCGGATTTTCCGGAGACGAGTGCGGGGGACGACGACGGCGACGAGGACGAGGACGAGGACGAGGACGACAACTTTGACGACGACGAGGCGGCGGCAGCGACGACGATGACGACGACAACGGCTGGTGACGGCGACGAGGCGAGAAGGGGAGGAGGAGGAGGCACTGGCAGTGAGGGCAGTGGTGGCGGCGATGGAGAGGTGGGCCGAGGCGGGACCAAGTCCGGGCGGCTCGGACGCGGGCCGGCACACCAGGGCTCGGTGCACACGGACACGGGACGGGAGATATTCATGCGGCACGCGCAGCTGGCCCAGCTGCTGTCGGACGTGATGTCGCGCTTCTACACGAGCGTGGCGACGAAGCCCGGCGGCACGCTGGACCGCATGGGCCCGGCGGCGGCGGTGGCGATGGCGCGGCCGCTGCTGGGGCGGCTGCGCGACTTCCAGGCATCGCTGCCGGCGGCGCTGGCGCTGGACCGCGTGCATTTTTCGCGGCTGAGCGCCAACGCGTCGCTTTACGTGGCCCACGCGGCCGTCGAGGTGGCCGTGCACCGGGCGCTGCTGCGGGTGCTGACGGCCGACGCCGCCGGCGCCGAGCTGGTGCGCGACGTGCGCTCGGCGGCGCGCCACTGCGTCGTGGGCGCCATCCGCCTGCTGTCGTCGCTGCGGCCCGAGCACACGGGCGCCTTCTGGAGCGGCGTCGCGGCCCACCAGCTCGTCAGCTTTGGCAGCCTCGTCGGCCTGCTGTGGGCCACCACGGCCGACAGCGCCGAGGTGGCCTGGTGCACGGCGCGCATGGACGAGCTGCGCTGGGCGCTGCGCGTGCGCGGCCGCGAGGCCCTGTTTATGCAGGAGGCGCTGCGGCTGCTGGACGGCGCCGGCGGGCCGCTCGGCATGATCACGGGGCGGAGGGCTGACTAAGCGGGAGGCCGGCGGACGGACGGACAAAGGATGGAATGATCGACCAGAGCTGACGAGGTTTAACGGAGGTCGACCCTGAAAGTTCGGAGGTCGACTAGACCTGAAAGCTCACAAAGGTACCACATCCACGGAGCATTATGTACTTACGATTGACGATAGCGTGATATACCAATATTGATTTCTTGACTGACTTCCTGCGTAACACCATCACACCTACTCTCACTCTCCGCCTGGGTATCTACTCATAACCACTCTATCCGATTTTTGAGACACTTCACCTAACCACTCACGCCACGTGACACTGTCATACAACACTGCACACACTGCACACACTGCACACACACACTCTCTCTCTCCCCCTACTCCTTGCCCTCCTTCTCCGGCGGCGTCTGCGCCCCGCTGTTGTCGCCGGCGTCCTTGCCGTGGATGACGGCCGGCTCGTCGGCAGCATCAGCATCAGCAGCAGCAGCAGCAGCAGCGCGGCGGCCCACCTTTTGCTTGCCCGTCACATCGCCAAAGACGGCCTTGACGGTGCGCACGAGCGTGTGGCGGCCCTCAAAGACGGGGAAGACGCCGACGGCGAGGAGCGAGCAGAAGATCCAGATGATGCCGACGACGACCCAGCCGGTGAAGAACTTTTTGGAAAAGATGTAGCGGCTGCCGTACATGGGCATGGGCCAGATGACGAGGAGGGCGAGGGTCTGTGTGTTTGAGTTAGTCAGGTGATCAACGGCCAATCCACATCCACACGTGATCTGGGGACAAGAGACGACAAAAAAAGGGGCAGAGAAGAGACAACATACCATCACCAGCGTCACCCAGCGGCTGATCTTGCTGGCGCGCAGCAGCATGGTCTGCTCCTTGGCCAGCTCCTCGCTGGTCTCCTCGTGGCCGCCGACAACCTCCTCGAGGTCGACATGGGCGGACGAGGCGACGTCGTGGTCGTCGCCGCGGCGGATGGCCATCATGCTCTTCCAGTCGTACTTTTGCGGGCCCAGGGCGTACGTCAGCACGGGCACAAAGACGAGGGGCGACAGCAGGGCGGCGACGTTGCCGGCCAGCATGGGGTTGTTGGAGCCGGTGCAGGCGACGTCGAGGCTGTGGCACTCGTGCTTGGCGGTGACGAGCCAGGCGATGAGGGCGACGGCGAGGCCGAGCACGGGCGACAGGCCGGCGGCCCACTTGTTCTGGCCCGACCAGACGAGCGTCAGCGTGGCCGGCACGACGGCGGCCGAGATGACGCAGCCCATCATGACGTACAGGTAGCCCATGCTGATGCCGGCGTAGAAGAGCCCGACGGAGAAGCTGGAGATGAAGAGGGCGTACAGCACCACGATCACGTGCGACATGTAGATCAGGCTGCGGCCCGTCGCCAGCGGCTTGAAGTAGGTGCGGTAGACGTCGTACGTCAGGATCGACGACACGGCAATCAGCTCGGCCGACGTCGCGCTGGTCACGGCCATGAAGATGATCAGCAGCGTCGCCGCCGCGCCGCCCTTGCCCAGCAGCGCCACCGCCGCGTACGGCAGCACCAGCCCGGCGCTGACCTCGCTCTCCGTCATCCGCTCCGGGTAGGTCGGGAAGCGCGGCGAGTTCTCCAGCCCCAGCGCCGCCAGGCCCATCGTCGTCGCCGTCAGCCACGGGATCGCAAACCACGACAGCCCGCCAATCAGGTAGCCGGGCAGCGCGTGCACCGGCGACGCCGCAATCGCCTTGTTCCAGTAGCCGTTGTCGAGGAAGACGGTGCCAAAGTTGCCTGGTGGTCAAAGGTTAGTAAAACAAGAAAATCGATAATTGCATATCGCATAGACGCAAAACAGACAAAACCATAGACGCAACACTCACCAACAATGTTAATCACAAAAAAGATGGCGCCCTCCTTGGACCGCATCGTCAGGTAGCTGCCGTGGGCATTGCCGGCCACGGGATGGCGCTTGGCGGCCTCGACCAGCGCGTCGTACACGGCAGACGGGCTGCCCAGCAGGTCGGACGACCCATACGTCGTCAGCGAAAAGACGATGATGATGATGAGCAGAATAAAGGTGTGCACCCAGTCGGTCAAAAAGGTGGCCTTGAGCCCGCCCACGAGCGTGTACAGCACCACGCCGACCGGCAGCAGGTAGATGGCGGCAATGGTGTGCATGCCCGTCAGCGCGTTGACCGTGCTCGAGCCGCCGACGATCAGCATCAGCGACACCAAAATGTTGGTCGCCAGCGCAAACGTGATAAACACAACGTGCACAAACGTGCCGTAGCGCGCCTTGATGACCTCCAGGTACGTGTGCGCGTTGGGCGCCCGCCGCTTCAGCTCAATCGCCAGCGTCGCAAACAGCAGCACCTGCACCGTCGCCCCGGACGCATACCAAAACGGCCCGCTGACGCCGTAGCGGTAGCAGATCGACGACGACTGCAGCAGCGTGGCCGCCCACGTCCACGACGACACCACGGCTGAGCCCACCAGCCCCGACTTGACCGTGCGCCCGGCCGTGTTGAACATCTCCGACGTCTGCAGCTCGGCGTTGTACCGCCGCAGGATGAATGTGATGAAGATCATGCCTGTGTTGGGTGTTAGTTATGGCTTGAGGCTTGTGGGTTGAGGCATGGATGCAATCAAGTGGAAGGTCGATGTGTGATGTCAAGAGGCTGATATGTCAAGAGGCTGATGCCTGTGATGAAGTGGGAGGTGATGCCGAAGTGGGTGATGCCCGTCATGTCAGGGCGTGCTGATGCAATACTCACCCAATGCAAAGGCAAACCCCAGGCCTAGGACAATGCCATAGCCGACGCCCTGGCTCAGAGCCACGGTGGCCGTCATGATGGGCGAGACTGGAGTCAAACTCGAAACTAAAGGGTCAGAACAAGTCAAGCGTGGACAGCTCTTGGTAGTCGTCCTCAAGTGTCGATCTCAGTCGGTCTCGCAAGCAGCTTGCCATCTCCCCGTCTGGCCCTCTGGCCCTGGCCGGGGCAACGACGCCTTTATATATCAGTCCCTGATGCGAGCCCCATCGAGCCCCATCCGAGCCCCATCGAGAGACATTTTCGCTATCGAACCCCAGGGCCTTGCCTTTTTCCCATATTAATCTCTCGCCATGGGTGCAACAGGAAAGACCAACAAGCAAGAAAGGTAAGAGTACGTACCTCTATCTTGGGCTGGGTTCCACTTCTTGGCAACTGCTCCTGACCCCCATGCAGAGACAGCCACCAACTGTGACTCTCTTATCAGTTGCCCTACGGGCGGGCTGGCTGGGCGGCAAACGGGGTCCTCTGCCGTCGACCAGTCATAACCGACCAAACGGCAAAACCATTAAGACATGAAAATGCAAAACATGAGTAAGATGAAAAAGTGTGCAGCCCTGCGGCCGACGGCCGCTAACAGCGCCGCTTATTTCAGCGAGTATCGGTACGCTCTCGAGCGCTCAGTGGCTCTGCATCCTCTCTCTGCAAAGGCTGCATCTCGTACTCTCTTCTCGTACTCGTTCTCATGTAAAGAACCAGCATTGCTTCGCACTCGGTAATGTTTGACCGAGTTCACTCAGAGCACTGCTCTCCTGCTCGTCCTCGTCCTCGTTGACTTCGTTCGTCTTCCTCTCGTTTCCTTCTCCTCTTCGTCCTCCACAAAATCCTACCATGTAATACTCCGTACTGGTACTCCGTACTGGTACTCCGTACTCGTACTTCGTACTCGTACTCCTTGCCTCAACCCGTCGGCCTGCCGTCGGGGAGGTGGCACGTGCTATCAGGCGCAGAAAAAACTGAAAAAAATGGTGGGTGGTTCGGTGTCCTCCGCTCAGTATCAAATATGGTCTGCCTCGTAATACGTCGTAAATGGTACGAGGACAGACGGGTTGCGGCAGTCCCCCAGATTGCCTGGCAGTATCCTATATTAGCCCCATGTCCCACGTCCCACAAAAAGAGGACCCCGTATTCATACAATTACTCGAATAAAACATAAACTTACACCGCACAAGGCAGATGTACTCCGTACGACGTACCGCTTATCAGAAAGTGCCGCACCCCCGTATCGTCGAGCTTGTTTTGCATTCGAATATTGCTGCGATATGACAAAACTCCTTTCTGTCGACCAATCCGCGTCGACCAGGCCCCCCCCCAGGACCAAAGCCCGAAAAACCAAGCCAGCCGAAAAAGACGGTGATCAGCAACCAAGGCTGCTCCACTTGGCCTGCTAGCTTGTCGCTCAAGCCGTCGGCCGCTTCTTTTGAGATTTTAGCAGCAGATGGCCAAATAAGCAAATAAGAGTCGTTTAGTAGATGGCCAAATAAGCAAATAAGACGTCGTTTAGTGCGAACAAATCTTCTCAACATGGAAAACGAGTAACAGGGTAACAGGGTACGGCCAATCATGGCAGTTGCAAGCGGGTTTTTGATTTTTCTGGTGCACATCCCTATCGCATTGTGTGTCGTGTTGAGATACCAGTAGCAGTCCCCGTTCGACGTCGTGTTGAGATACCAGTAGCAGTCCCCGTTCGTACGTCGTGTTGAGATACCAGTAGCAGTACACGTGTCGTACTCGTACGTCGTGCTAGGATGCATAGTACGGAGTACTCGTACGTACCTCGTTCTCGTTCTCGTAGGCTTTGTTCCATGGATCCTCCGTCGTATCTCGTTCTCCATAATTGTGTGTTTGCTTCGGCGTAATCGTATGAGTAATGCGAGTACTCGTAGTTTACGCATTCGCCATACCACACACAGCTAACGTGCAACATTGGGCCAGACGACACTCTGTAACCGTAAAGACGCGCTGCTCCACTCTGCCTCTCACTCCATGTCTTCTCGTCTCTCTCCCTTTCAGCCGGTTTCGTGAGGCTGGACCGTGCTTTTTCGCCGACGGCGAACACAGACCACCAATATTTCGCAGAAACCCAAGAGCCAGCAGCCACGTCAAACCAAGAGGGAAAAGAGGACTCACCTCCCCAATCATTGCCGTCGCCGTCGCCGTCTCTTGGCAATAAATAGATGGAGAGCCTACGCGACGTACGAGTAAAGCAAGAGCCCGGCCGTCGGGGGGGCAAATGCTGCCATGCCAACGGCGAGTCCGCAGTCGATGTTGGCCAGAGCTGCTGCCCTGCCCTGCTCTGTTGTGCTTTTGTCGCTTGTCCCCCGCCTCGTGCCCGACCTTTCTCTCAGACTTCCTTCTCATCTTCTGAATGTCAATATTGTTGTAACTGGTGGTTGAGTCTTTGCTGCCCCTGGAAAAAAAAAAAAAAAAAAAACCTTCCACGGAAATCCCGAGTTCGTTCGATTGGTTCTAAGCTCCCACTAAGCTGAGCTAGCAGCGACGCCGTTGCGCCCCACAACTCTTATCACAGGCCATCCCAGATTAGATGCGAGTTGTGAGAGGGGAAGGAAGACTTGCGACTGCGTTAGTGTGTTCAGAACTGCTTCATCTGCAGATAACAGCAAGGAGAAGAAAAAAAGAAAAAGAAAAAGAAGACGGCAAGGGGAGAATCGAGTCTCTGTTTGGGCGCCCGGCCTCCCTGCCTGTCCTGCCCTCCCCTCCCCCCACTGCCAAATGGAGCCGTTGACGATTGCCGACTGGAAGGCAGCGCAGCTCGCCGGCGGCGGCCTGGCTCGTCTGGTCGAGCTTGTCGAGCGAGAGGCGCGCGACTTTCCCGTGGCGTGGATCTCTCTGGCCACGCCCCAGCAGCTGGAGGAGCAGTGGACGGCCTTGCTGGCCCGTGGCGACGCCGCTGACGGGAAAACGGCTGCACCAGCAGCACCGGCCCAGCTGCCCCTTTGGGGCGTGCCCTTTGCCGTCAAGGACAACATCGATGCTGCCGGCTTCGTCACCACGGCCGCATGCCCGAGTTTTGCTGGCCCGCCGGCCGAGCAGGACGCCCCCGTAGTGGCATTGCTCAAGGCTGCCGGCGCCATCCTGGTGGGCAAGACCAACCTCGACCAGTTTGCCACCGGTCTGGTCGGCACCCGGTCGCCCTACGGCGCCGTGCCCAATGCCTTTGACCCCTCCCGCGTCAGCGGCGGCTCCAGCTCCGGCAGCGCCGTGGTCGTCGCCCGCGGCGTTGTGCCCTTTGCCCTCGGCACCGACACGGCCGGCTCCGGCCGCGTGCCCGCCGGCCTCAACAACATTGTCGGACTCAAGCCGACGCGCGGCGCCCTCAGCGCTCGCGGCGTCGTGCCGGCCTGCCGCACTCTCGACTGCGTTTCCATCCTGGCCCTGACGCTAGCCGATGCCGAGACCGTCATGCGCGCCGCCGAAGCTTTCGATGCCGACGACGTCTATGCACGACACCGCCCGGCCGACCTGCCCCTTGCCATCGGCAACCCAGTCGCTTCCACCGCCTCCACCGCCAAAATCGCCGTTTGCGCAGCTCCGCCATGGTTCGGCACCGGCGGAGAACCGGAGACGGCATACGAAGCCGCTCTTGCCGCGGCCCGCCGACTCGGATGGTGCCTGCAGCCCCGGGACTTCCAGCCGCTGTTCACGCTGGCCCAGTTCCTCTACGAGGGTCCCTGGGTGGCCGAGCGCTACGAGGCGCTGCGCGGCTTTATCGAAACGGCCGGCCCGGACGACATGGATCCGGTGGTGCGCAGCATCGTGCTGCGGGCCGAGGCGTTCAGTGCGGCCGATGCGTTCGCGTACGAGTACCGCCGGCGCGAGCTGACGCGCACCATCAACCAGGCCTTTGCCGACTGCGAGTTCTTGCTCGTGCCCACGGCCCCGACCTTCCCCACCATGGCCGACCTGGCCCGCGAACCGGTCACGGAAAACTCCCGGCTCGGCACCTACACCAACTTTGTCAACTTCATGGACTGGTCGGCCCTGTCTGTCCCGGCCGGCTTCCGCAGCGACGGCCTGCCCTTTGGCATCACCCTGATTGCCCGTAAATGGCACGAGGCCTCGCTGCTACGCCTGGCCAGCCAATGGCTCGGCTCCACGCCGCGCCGTCTCGGCGCAACCGCCGTCTGCCGGCCAGAGCTCAAACCAGAAACAAAGTCGGAACCGCCACAACCTCGACCGGAACCAGGACCAGAACCACAACTGCAGCCACAGCCACAGCCGCAACCACAGCCACAACCAGCATGGGAAGTTGTCGTGGTAGGCGCCCACCTCTCGGGGCTGCCCCTCAACAAAGACCTCGTCGTCCGCGGCGCGTCTCTGAAGCAGGCCACCAAGACGGCGCCGCACTACCGCCTCTTTGCCCTGCCTGTGGCAGACGGCAGCGGAGCCGTGGCCAAGCCGGGCCTGAAGCGGGTCAGCAGCCCAAAGGAGCTGGGCGCGCGCATCGAGGCGGAAGTCTGGGCGCTCCCGGCAAGCCAGGTTGCCAGCTTCCTGTCCACCATTGCCCACCCGCTCGGCATCGGGTCCGTCCAGCTGGACGACGGCTCGTGGAAGGCTGGTTTTGTGTGCGAGCCCGTCGGCCTCGTGGGCGCGCTGGATGTCACGGGCTTTGGCGGCTGGCGCGCCTACACGGCCCACAAGCTGCTGGCGGCCAAGCCTACCTTTAGAAGCAACCTGAGTGTGAGTGGATCAGGGGGCCGAGCCGGAGGCCAACAAGACCAGCGTCGTCTGCAGGCACAACAAACCACGGCCGCCGCCGCCACCGCCGCCGACACCGACGCCGACACCGACACCGCCCACGCTCCTCCCGGGAGCACGAGACCCATCCGCAAAGTGCTCATTGCCAACCGCGGCGAGATTGCCCTTCGCATCACGCGGACGCTGCACGCCATGGGCTTGACGGCCATAGCCATCTACTCCGAGGCCGACGCCGGCGCGCTGCACGTGCGGGCCGCAGACGTGGCGCTGGCTCTGGGGCCGGGCAGCGTGGCTGACACGTACCTGAACGCCAGCCGCATCCTCGGGCTTGCCGCATCGGCCGGCGCCGACGCCGTCATTCCCGGCTATGGGTTCCTGGCCGAAAACGCCGATTTTGCCGCTGCCGTCGAGGCGGCCGGCATGGCTTGGATCGGCCCCACGCCCGAGCAGATGCGGCAGCTCGGGCTCAAGCACGTGGCCCGCGCCGTGGCGGCGGCGGCGGGCGTGCCGGTTGTGCCGGGCAGCGACCAGCTGATTGCGTCGGTTGAGGCGGCCGCAGCGGCCGCCCGCGTGATCGGCTATCCGGTCATGATCAAGAGCACCGCCGGCGGCGGCGGCATTGGGCTGCAGCGCTGCGACGACGAAGACGCTCTGGTGGCCGCGTTTGAGCGCGTGCAGCGCCTGGCAAAGGCCAACTTTGACGACGGCGGCGTCTTCCTGGAGCGCTGTGTCGCCCGGGCCCGACACATCGAGGTCCAGATTCTCGGCGACGGCGCTGGCCGCATCCTGACGGCCGGCGACCGCGACTGCTCGCTGCAGCGCCGCCATCAAAAAGTCGTGGAAGAAGCGCCGGCGCCGGCGCTGCCCACGCTGGTGCGCGAGCGCATGCGGTCGGCGGCCATCGCTCTGGCGGCGGCCGTGAGCTACCGCAACGTCGGCACGGTCGAGTTCATATACGAGCCCGACACGGAGGCGTTTTACTTCCTCGAAGTCAACACGCGCCTCCAGGTCGAGCATCCGGTGACCGAGTGCGTCACCGGCATTGATCTGGTCGAGTGCATGGTGCGCGTGGCCAATGGCGAGAGCGATTTGGTCTTTGGCCGGGCTTCCGAGACCGCCGAAACCAGAAGACACAGCGCCGTGCCTTTGGCCGCAACCAGCGCAGCCAGCGCAGCCAGCGCAAAGACAGGAGGCGGCGCATCGGTCGAAGTGCGCGTCTATGCCGAGAGTCCGCTGCAGCAGTTCCGTCCGTGCGCGGGCCGCATCCTCGACCTGTGCCTGCCGTCCATTGTCCGCGTGGAGACGTGGATCGAACGCGGCACCGTCGTCGGCTCGCTGTACGACCCGCTCCTGGCCAAGCTGATCGCCACCGGGGCCAATCGCGAGTCGGCCGTGCACCAGCTCATTGCCGCCCTGGCGGAGATGCGCATTGTTGGCGTCGAGACCAACCTGGACTACCTGCGCGACGTTGTCTCGACGCCGTGGTTTCTGTCCGGCGACTTCAGCACCAACACGCTCGACTCGTTTGTTTTTCGGCCGCCGGCCGTCGAGCTGCTCGATGCCGGTCCCGCCTCGACCGTGCAGGACCTGCCGGGCCGCACGGGGCTGTGGCATGTCGGCATCCCTCCGTCGGGCCCGATGGACGACTATTCGTTCCGGCTGGCCAATCTGGCCGTGGGAAACAACCCGGATGCGCCAGCCCTGGAGGCGACCATGCAGGGGCCGGTTTTCCGCTTCCACACCGACACGGTCGTGGCCGTCACGGGCGCCATCGGAGACATCTGCCTGAACGGCAACACGGCTGCTGCTGCTGCCGTCGTGCCAAACCAAGCGTTTGCTGTCCGCGCCGGCGACACTCTGAGCATTGGCGTTGCCCGCGTGGGCTACCGATTCTATGTGGCGATTCGGGGTGGCATTGACGTGCCGTCGGTGCTCGGCAGCCGGTCGACCTTTGAGTTGGGCAAGTTTGGTGGCCACCAGGGCCGGAAGCTGCAGGGCGGCGACATTCTCCGACTGGGGGGCCACGTTGCTGCGACGCCGCCCAAACCGCCAGCGCCAGCGCCAGCGCCAGCGCCAGCGGTGCCGTTCTGTGCGGTGCCGCCGGTGCCGATCCCGAGCGGGCCCGGCGCCCTCTGGCGCGTCGGCGTGGTGCCTGGGCCTCACGGGGCTCCCGACTTTTTCACGGAAGACGGCTTTGCCTCGCTGTTCCAGGCGACGTGGACGATCCACTACAACACCAACCGTCTGGGCGTGCGGCTGGTGGGGCCGCGGCCAAAGTGGGCGCGGAAGACGGGGGACGCGGCGGGGCTGCACCCGTCCAACATCCACGACGCGCCGTACTCGATCGGCAGCATCAGCTTCACGGGCGACGCGGCCGTGGTCCTGACCTGTGACGGGCCCAGCCTGGGCGGGTTTGTGTCGTTTTGCGTGATTGCCGACGCAGAGCTGTGGAAGATGGGCCAGGCCAAGCCGGGCGACTCGTTGCAGCTCATTCCCGTCACGGCGGCAGAGGCTGTCCGGGCCGGCCGGGAAATGGGCGAGTCCATCGCCCGACTGGAGCCGTTTCAGCCGAGCTGGATGCGGGCCACGTCCACGACCACGACCACGACCACGACCACGACCATGGCCCGTACGGCGGCTCCGCCGTTGCAACCGCAAATGACACCACCCAGGCCGGCACTGGCCATCATTGGCAGCATTGAGCGCGAGGGCCAGCAACCGATCTTTGTGCGGCAGGCCGGCTCCCACGCCATGCTGCTCGAGTTTGGCGAGACGAGAGACTTTAGCATGCGCCAGAGCCTGCGCATCTTTGCCCTCATCCAGTCGCACAAGACGTCGCCCATTCCCGGCGTGGTCGAGCTCAGCCCCGGCGTGCGGACGGTGCATGTGTACTATGGCAAGGACATGCTGCCCGAGACCATTCTGGCCACGCTGTCGGCGTACCACTTCGAGGCGGCCAGCCAGGTAGCCTCGCGGCGCATCCGGCTGCCGATTGCTTTTGACGACTCGGCGTGCCGGCGGGCGGTGGCGCGATATGCGGCGACGATCCGGTCGGAGGCGCCGTGGCTGCCGGACAACGCCGAGTTTCTGCGCCAGCTGAACGGCCTGGAGCCCGGCGGTGTGCAGGCGATTATGAGCAATGCCGAGTTTCTCGTGCTGGGGCTCGGCGACGTGTTCCTGGGCAGCCCGTGTGCGGTGCCCCTGGATCCGCGGCACCGGCTCTTCGGCACCAAGTACAACCCGTCGCGCAGCTTCACCCCCCGCGGGGCCGTCGGCATTGGCGGGCAGTACCTGTGCATCTATGGCGCCGAGAGCCCGGGCGGGTACCAGCTGGTGGGCCGGACGCTGGGCGAGAGCATCTGGGACGATGGCGAGCTGGTGTTTGCGTATGGGGCCGAGTCTTCTGCTGCTTCTTCGGCCGTGGCCAGCACAGGGGGCAGTGGTGTCGGTGTCAGCGGCAGTGGTGGTGCAAGAAAGAAGCCGTGGAAGCTGCAGCTCTTTGACCGCATTTCGTTGTATCCCGTCACGGAAGCCGAGCTGGATGCGAGCCAGGCGTCGTCGGCTACGGCCCAGGAGATGATCCAGGTCGAGGACGATGCCGTGCTGGATCTCGACGCGTACGAGGCGTGGCTGGCCGAGGTGCAGGCCGAGGTGGATGTGGCGCTGGCGAGCCGCCGCAAAGCCATTGCCAGCGCTCCCTTTCTCGACGTGCTGCTGAAGCCGCCGCCGCAAGAGGAGATGAACGGCGGCGGCGGCGGCGGCGGCGGCGGTGTGACCGAGGCTGGCGGCGGCAGCGCAAACGGCAGCAGCAGCGGCTCTGCCGACTGGGAGAAGCTGGCCGCGGGCGAGCGGGTGCGCGCAATGGTGCCGGGGCGCTGCTTCAAGCTGTCGGTGCAGGAGGGACAGCACATCAACGAGGGCGACACGCTGCTGTGGATCGAGAGCAACAAGATGGAAATCAAGGTTGGCAGTCCGCTGGCCGGCACGGTTGTGGCCATCACGATTGGCGCTGGCGACCACGTCATGCCGAACGACGTGCTGGCTGTGGTTGCGCCGTAGTCGTAGCTGGTTCGGGGCGAAGGGGTGTGGTGGACCTGGACTGGGGGACGAGCGATGAAGAAGGGATGCAGACGAAGGATGAAGAAGGGATGTAGACGAAGGATGAAAAAGGGACGAAGACTGCATCACGGCGTGCTTAAGACGGGTGCTCAGCGAACGGAAGGAGCGGTGGAGATGCACCTGGTACGCGACAGAAGGAGCGGTGGGGATGAGCACGTATGGCAGGTGCACCTGGGCTTGTCAGACACCATGGGACGCGACGACGATGCATACCGAGGAAGGAGCTATGATGCAGGCTTGCCTTTTGTATTGCTTTACTGCAGGAACAACACAAGCCATGGCAGGTGCTGGGCTTGCCAGGGACGCGACGACGATGCAAACCGGGGAAGGAGCTATGATGCAGGGTTGCCTTTTGTATTGCTTTATTGCAGATGGCAGGTGCGGAAGCATCATTCTTTGTATATAATGTTTTATTTTAGGTTATATTGTGTATTTTTTTGGCTCGTTCCCGTCTTTATTTTCATCTGGCCTCCCGCACCTGGAGCTGGCTGGGATCAGAAGATCTCGTTGATTTCGACAAACTGAATTCCTTCTGAGAGCAGCTTACATGCTCAAGGACCAAGTGATTTGATTGAACAGAAATGGAGCCTCGCAGCCAGCATTATGGTTTCTAAGCGAGCAGCATATGCGGACGAGGGTGACAGGTACTCAGGAACGAAAGGCAAATACAGCTTGTGGATTCATTACATTTTTCAGTCATTCAGTGCTAATGTGAAGTCCAAGGAAAAGACGATCAAAAACAGCCGAAACAACCGGTTCCTCCAGGGTCCTCCAGGGTCTTCCAGAACCGCGTTTTCACGCGTCCTTTTTTGTAAAAAAAGAATTTCAGTTCCCCCCCCTCCCCCCCGTCCCTACAGCTTTGCCTGTGCATTCGCGCGCTCGAGGACTTGGGTGTCCCACCATGGCCAGCCAACCGGGGTGCTCTGTTCGACGGAGTCCTGGAAGCGCGGGGAACGGCGCTCCTTGAAGCTGCGGACGCCCTCGACGACGTCGCGGCTGCGGAAGCGCTGCATCAGCAGCTTGCTCTCGAGCAGGTGGGCCTCCTCGGGCGAGGCGGGGCCGCGCACCAGCATGTCGCGCATGAGACGGGTGCTGGCGGGGCTGGTGTTCTGGGCGATGTCGACGGCGATGCGCACGGCGGCGGCGCGCACCTGGCCGGGGGCGGCGGTCTCGGCAAACAGCGGCGCCAGCATCTTGTGGCGGGCGGGCAGCACGGCGCCGGTGGCGGTCAAGAAGGCGGCGGCCGACAGGCCCACGAGGCGTGGCAGGAAAAACGACGAGCAGGCCTCCATGACGATGCCGCGGCGCGCAAACACAAAGCCGTACTTGGCGCCGGCGGCGGCGCTGGCCACGCGCACGTCGCACGGCAGCGTCATCGTCATGCCGATGCCCACTGCGCTGCCGTTGAGCGCCGCCACCACCGGCACGCGGCTGCCCAGAATCGCCAGCGCGATGCGCCCGCCCACGTCGCGGTGCGTCTCCGGCGTCTCGGCTGACGCCGACTCCGGCCCGGCCGCAAAGCCAATGTCCAGGTCCGCCCCGGCGCAGAACACCCGCTCCTCCGGATCGCTGCCCGTCAGCACGATGCAGCGCACGCGCCGGTCCGCCGACAGCGCCGTGAACGCCGCGATCAGCGACTCGCCCATGGCCGGGCTCAGCGCGTTTTTGGCACTGGGCCGGTCCAGCACCACCAGCACCACCGGCGTCACCGTGGCCGACGAGGCCGGATGGTGCTCCAGCCGCACGTCCGGCAGCTTCCAGTCCGCATAGCTCTCGCGAAGAGCCATGGTGCCAGAGAGACGAAGCGGAATCAAACGAAGCGGAATCGAGAAGCGGAATCGACGAAGCGGAATCGACGAAGCGGAATCGACGAAGCGGAATCGACGAAGCGGAATCGACGAAGCGGAATCGACGAAGCGGAATCAAACGTTTGTGTTTTGCGTGTGTATTTTTCAGCTTTTCAGCTTTTCAGCTTTTCAGTTTTTCAATTTTTCAGTTTTTCAGTTTTCAGTTTTCAGTTTTCAGTTTTCAGTGTTTTTCAGTAATGTTTTTTATCGAATGAGACCCTCTTAACAACAGTTCAAGAGCTTCTTCCTGGCCGTTTGTGGAGGCTTCCCCAGAGTTTCCCCGCGGCACTAGTCACGCCTGCCGAGGTCTGCCACCCAAGTAGCCTTGGCGAAGAAGGAGTAGTATTATCAGGAGGCTGAGACCTCAACTAATACCCCGTATATTGTCATACATCAGTGTTGTCCGGTAATGGTTATTGCATTTTATTTCACGCATTTTTTTTTTTCTTTTTGCTGTTTTCGCCTTTTGCTCATCCCTCTTGTGATTTCAAGTTGCGCTTTTCCCCCTTCCTTCTGTGCTGCTCTCTCCCCCCCCTTCGCCCGTCACATGAACTTGCTCGCCATGCCCATCAGGCTGGAGAGGCCGCCGGCGCTGGACCCGCCGCCTTGGCTCTTGAGGTACATCTTGAGCGCCATCTCGCCGGCCTTTTGCACGGCCGACTCCTTGCTGGCGCCGTCGGCCACATTGCCCTGCGCCTGCTGGCCCTCAAACAGCTTGCTGGCCTCGCTCATGGCCAGGCCGATGAACTGGCTCTGGCTCTGGCTGCTGCCGCCGCCGCTGCCGCTGTTGAACAGCTTGAGCGCCTGCATTGCGGCTGCCGCGCCCATGCCGCTGGACGTGGCGGCGCCGCTGCTGCCACCCTGGCCGCCAAAGAAGTTCTGGTGGTGCTGCACCGCATCTGTCCGGAGTCAGTGGGAGACGACACGGCGACACAGAGAGGACAGACAGGCAAGAGATGTGTTGGCACGCAAAAAAGGTCAAAGACACTCACCGTTCTCGTCCAGATCTTCATTCGCAATGCTGCTCTTGCGCTCCGCCAGCTGGTTGAGAATGCTGCCAAAAAAACTGCTGTCCTCGCCGCCACCGTTCTGGGCCGCTGCATGGGCTGCGCCGCGGAGATCGTCGTCGTCGTCGTGGTTGAAGCCGCCGCCGGCCGGGTAGCTGCCGCCGTGGGTGGCTGCACTGATTAGCACAAGGTCAAGTGGCGGGCCACCGCATGGGGTTTGCATGCCTCTTTATACATCCTGTCTCCAGCCCTTGACCTCCTCTCTCCTCTTTCCGGCCCCGTCTGGCCCCTTCGCCACTCTCCTGCCCAAAAACACATACCGTTGCCTCCAGCTGGGCCGCCGCTGTACTGCTGCCGCTGCTCTCCAAAGTCTGCCATTCCGTTAGCGACGCCGACAACGGCTCAACGGGCACGGGCTGCCGAAACAAACACTGCACTAACCGCCACTGAAGCCTGCGAGCCGAGAACAGTAAAGGTCAGCTATGTGCTTTGCGGCAAAGACACCAAAGAGAAAAGGTACACTAGGGCACTCACCAGACATTGTGATGGCTGAGATAAATCGTTGTAGCGCTGAACAAAAGCTGTCGTCGAACAGGATATGACAAGGGATCAATCTCAAAACAGCCTTGTGTGCCGTACGCTTTCACTGTCACCGGCGTTTCGTTCTCGTCTGCCTTCTCCAAGAGCTGAGCTGCGTCCTTCTCTCAGGGCGAAAACAGGGCGGCCCAGCTGCTTATAAGCTAAACAGCGAAAGCTAAATAGAGGGGTAATAAGTCTGCAGCTCCATAAAAAAAACAATTACGTCGTCGCCCGCTCCTCCCTAACACGGCCCAAGCCCAAGGCCCAAGAGCTGATGCGCACTTTCCTTGGCAAAAGGGATGGGCATTGGCGGGGACGACGAGCAAAAATCCAACCAGTAACTGCTCGCCTGCACGGGGGTATCAATACTACGGAGTACTCGTACAGGGACCACCTGAGACAAAAACGCGGTGTGTGCGAACGAAATCCACTCAGCCCTTCCAAGGTATCATTTACGAATCGGGGACGTACTCCGTACTCGCACACAGCTGCGCCTTCCTCCGCCAAGACCTGCCGGACCCCCAGAAAGCGGCGCTATGACCAGCTGAGAAAGAGCGCATTTTTGCTGCATGGGGCCAGCTGAACAGCTGCCTGGGGCGCGGCCGGCAAAGGGCTTACGTCGCCAAGGCTGCGTCGGCAGTGGGCGGTGGCAGTCTGGAACAGATGGGGCAGGTTTTAGGTCGGCGAAATGGGGAGGAAGATGGGAGGGAGCCTGTTGCGAGCACTACGAGCATGCACAGTCACCGTATTGTAAGTTTTGGAACCAGTCTACGAGTTCAACCACAACACTATAGTGAGTTTTGGGACCAGTCTACGAGTATCGTGTTTTGGGACCAGAATTCTACCGTGTGAGCTGCAATTAAAACTGAAATAATGCTTGTTGGTATTATGTAGATTTATATATATATATATATGTAGAAAATAAGAAAAAAAAAGAAAAGAAAAAAAAAAACAGACGCCTCCTCATATGTTACCTGGTATCTCTATGCTAAAACATTATCGTGTATTCCTGTTTTATTGTATCCATCCAGACCGACCTGTGAAACAGCCCCGGGAAACGGGGCAAAAAAAAAAAGAAGAAGGGAAAAAGACGAAAGAGAGGAGAGAAAGAAAAGTGACGAAAAAAAGCAAAAAAACAAAAAAAAAAGCAAAAACAAAAAAACAAAAAGCAAAAAATCCAAACCCACCCAAACGTTGTATGGTCCTTTCCGTGTATGCATACCTGCGTCCGACTACACCAAAAACTGCCAAAACGTCAATCGAGCCTTTGCTCCGGTGAAAACTCTCAACCAACGACACCCAACTCACGATCCTCTCTGAAAACTCACGAGGCTCCGAAGGGAGTCCCTAAAAACCCTCGTTCCACCCTTGTGGTGCCATCGACGCACCGCCGTCGCCTGAAGCTGCAGCTTGGGCTCCCGTATTACCATACCCGTCACCACCAGTGTTGGCAGTGTTGGCAGAATTTGCAGCTGCTGCCGCCGCCGCCGCAGCAGCAGCCGCCGCCGCTTCGGCTTCGGCGGCGCGCCGCTTCTTTTCTTTCCGCTCGTTCTTCGCCCAGCGCAGGCCGCAGGCGTTGCACAGCGTTTTAGGCCCGCTCGGTCCTTTGCGCCACTCTGGCGATTCGAGGGTGCCTGTGACGTAGAAGTGAGACGATGAAGACAGACGGCAGAACAGCAGAACGACTGAACAACTAAACAACTAAACGACTGAACAACTGAACAACTAAAGGGTAAAACACAAAACTCACCACAGTCCGTGCACACGTACTCCTCCACCAGCCGCATCTTCTTCTTCTTGTCGCCGGCACGCTGGTCGCGGTCAATCGAAAACGCAATGCCCACGTCGCCCTTGACCAGCCGCGGACTGCGGTTGCCCGTCGACAGTCCACGGCTGCGCTCGCCCTCTTGGTAGCGCAGGCCGGTCAGCATTTCGATGGTGTCGGCGTGCGTGGCCGTGCTGAGGGCGCCCGACGTCGTCGCCGCCGTCGCCGCTGTCGCCGCTGTCGCCGCTGTCCGCCGTGCTCCTCCGTTGTCAGCACCGCCCACGCCGCCCATGCCGCCCGCCAGACCTCCTGCCGGCCCTCCTACCGGCCCTGCTGCCTGGCCACCGCCGGCCGTCATGGCTTCGTAGCGCGCCATCTTGTCGCGCAAGGAGTCTGGCCGGCGTGCTGCCGCAATGCCCTCGAGATTCTCCCGGGTCAGAGCTGTATTGTGCAGGCCGGCGGGGGGGACTGGGGGCAGTGGTTGTTGCTGGTGCGGGTGCGGGTGCGGGTGCTGGTGCTGGTGCGGGTGCTGGTGCTGCAGAAACAGTGGTGGTGGCGGCGGCGGCGGCGGCATGATCGTCGCCGTTTCAGAGCCGTTGGTCCGGATATCTTCGGAAATGGGCGACGGCATGGACCCGAAGCTGCTGCTGCGGCGCCAGGCGCGGTGGGCGGCATGCAGGGCGGAGGAGGACGCCGCCGCCGGCATGGCGGCAGTTGTGGTGGTCGTGGTCGCCAGAGCGCCGGGTGCAGCCGTAGCAGCCGTAGAGGCCGTCGCAACGGAAGAACGGTCGTCGGCGTAGAGGTGGTCGCTGCCGGCTGCGGTGGCGGCACGGGCACTCGCGGTCATGCTGGCGCTGGTGCCGGTGCCGGTGCCGGTGCCGGCGGCAGCGGCAGCGGCGGCGGCGGCCATCTGCATGTCGTCCGAGGCCTCTTCGCGGCGCAGCTCGGCGATGCGGCGGCGCAGACGCTCGTTTTCCGTCTTGTGCTCGAGGAACGAGTCCAGCAGCCGGGCGCTCTTGGTCGGATAGGGGCGCGACATGAGAAAGACGGCCTGGCAAAAGGGCGACTTGTTGGCCTGGGCCGGCGCAAAGCGCGGCGCGGCAATGTGGGCGTGGCCGACGGTCTCGACCACGGCATAGGAGCCGTCGCGGCGGCGCAGGCGGTAATACATGCGCAGCAGCGACGCGTTGGCAATGCAGGCGTTGAACTCGGACACAAACACAAAGCGGTCGTCGGCGTGCACCAGGTCCTGCAACTGCAGACCGACGGCCTCGGCCGGCGCATAGCCCAGCAGCTCGCTCACGCTCGGCGACGCAAACATGATGCGGCTTGTCGCGTCGACGACCAGCAGCATGTCGCGCAGCTCCTCCACCACCTTGGCCGGCCAGTTCTTGCGCCGCGTAAACTCGGTCAACTGGGTCTGGGCCTGGGACTGGGGCTGGGTCTGGGTCTGGGACTGGGTCTGTGGTTGGGCCCCAGCCGCCATCGCTGTGGCGCTGCTGCCACTCATTTTGGTGTCGATGCTGGGATTGGTGCTGTTGCTGTTGCTGTTGCTGTTACTGTTGCTGTTGCTATTGCTATTGCTGTTGCTGTTGCTGTTGCTGTTGCTGCTGTTGCTGCTCGGGCCAAAGCCTCCAGGCGCCTGGCCGCTCTCCATGCCGCTGCTGTTGCTGCCAGCGATGCTTGTCTGGGCCAAGGATTTCGGCGTGTCGGCGTCGAGCATGGCGGCGGCGGCCGGCGCGGGCTGTGCCATCTCAGCCATAAAAAAGCCATTGGTGTTGTTTGCCGGCGACAATGGATCGTCAGGCAACTCGTCAAAGGTCTCGAAAAACGACGAGGGGTCGTCGAAAAAGGACATCATCGCATCATCTGTCTGAAGAGCGTGGGGAATTACGGTTTAGCAGAGGAAAAGATGGAAGGGAGATGGAGAGATATGAGATGAAAAGGCAAGTGAAAAACAAAACAAAAACAAAAAGCCAAAAAAAAACAAACAAATGATAGGCCCTCGCCCGGCTGACTTACAAAGTCGACATCTCCTCCGGTCGACGCCATGCCACTTCCCGACGGCTCGCCGCCTCCGCTGCCGCCGCCTCCGCCGCTGCCGCCGGCGCCGCTGCCGCCGTATCCGAAGAGATCATCCGGAAGCTGCGGCTCCGGCGGAGGCCGCTGGCCGGACATGGCTCGGTGTTTGCTGTGGCTATGGTGCTCCCGTCTGCCGGGACAGCCGGCCAGGGCCCAAACAGACAGAGAGAGAGAGAGAGACGGGGAAGACGGCCACACGCTCTAGCTCGGGCTTTGTCGCCGTGGCCGGCTCAGGGCTCACCCAAGGCTCGCGGGCGACCAGAGTGTTGAACTCGTAATATGGATCCTCGTAGAGCACAGCAGCGCCGATGGAAAAACACAGCGCTAAACGCATTGGCGTCCTCGCCGCTCAATGGACGCATGCTCTGCGACTGCCCACTCGAATTCTTGTCTGCTCGGGACGACGGGACGCGCAAAAAGGTGTGTGTGCAACGAGAAGCATCTGCCAGTCGCTCTCCCCCCTCCTCTTCACGGAAAACTGAAAAAAAGAAAGCGGCAAGACAGAGGGTGTTGTGTGTGTGTGAGTGTGTGCGAGAGAGAGAGAGAGGGAGGGAAAATCCCAGGCTGCCGCCGTCTGGCCAAGTTTGGATTTTGGGCGTTGTAAAATTGTGGCGAGGTTGCCGGTGGGTGGCAGAGTGGGTAGTGGCTAACTAATCAAGCAAAAGCCCGCCAAAGGGGAAAAAAAAATACCTCCACAGAAGGCGCGATTGGCTGGCTGAGTGCATGACGGACAGGCTGGAAAGAGGGAGGGGGGACCCTGGAAAAGGCCAAGAAAAAAAAAAGTAAAGGGTCCGGGTCCACCGTGCAGCGAGCAAGAACTTGAGCAATGCCGTACGGAGTAAGGATAATACGAGGATTAGAGGAGTACGTCGTACAGTAATATCATCTGCTTTTCTCTTCTTTTCTCTCATTCCGCCCCACACGAATATCCCATAGACTTTTTTCTTTTCTCCATGGCAGAGTTGCACCACCGTCTACGAGCAGAGAGTAATCATGTGCCCGTTGGTACCTTTGCCAAGCCGTGCCGCCAGCTACAGTACGGGAGCGTCGGATTGTGCTCGTTCTTTCATTCGTGCTCATTCGTGCTCGTACTTTTATTCGTGCTTTCTTGCTAGCTTGATATATTATTCACAGCTCGTTCTTGGTTTTTTTTCTGTCTTCCACTCCTTCCCTTCTGGACACGTTGGCTGGAGACTGTAGAAGCCGCTAGGAAGGAGGTCAGTAAGAAGAAGCACCTTTTTCTGGGCCAGTCTAGCCAATGGTCGACACAGTGGCGACAGGCCCAAGGACAGTGTCTGAATATGTATAGATACTATTCCGCACTTTGTAGCCACAAGGCCGATGCACTCGTACGACTGCATTTTTTACTCGTAGACATGGGATATGCTCCAACTCTTGTGTGCACCGTAATACTTCTTCACGAAAAACCGTTGACGTACCCGTTTTGAGGCTGACTGGAACAGCTGGTCAGAAAACTGGGGAAATCGTCATCGAGACTACTGCACGACCCCGGAAAGCTTTTTGTGGCTTCGGCTTGACGACTCCTCTGTTCTGCATTGTTTTGAATCTTTTGTTTAGGCTCCAAGCGAGGCAGCCGTCAACTCTGCTGTCCCGCCCAGCCAGCACATGCCACAGGGCAGTTTCATCCGGTTGTCTTCGCTGCATCAGGGCTGCGGCAGACCGTACAACGCAAGTATGAGTCGCTGCGGTGCTTGTGTGATGGCATACGAGTGCGAGTAACGAGTAACGAGGATGCGAGCGGGCGTACGAGTCCTGCGGCAAAATCCGGAGTATCGTAGTCCTATGCACGACGTAACATATGACGGAATCCGAAGGGTCCTAAGCATATGGATACTCGTACGAGCATGCAGCGCAGCATTCAAGGTCGTACAGTGCTGTGTGACAGTGTACATAATTTATACTGTGGACCCCGCTGGCTGCCAGGCAGACGCGCCTTCCTCTTTAGCACGCGTGTTTTTCTGATCAGCTTTTTGTGCTGTGCTTTTTTTCGTTGGGACGAGAACGAGCAACAGACACGACGACAACCCGACTGCGAGGACGGTGTACGCCAGCGACGCCGACGACGCCGACGCCGATCGATACAGGCAGCTGTTGTTGCAGGCTTCTGCTCTTCTCTTCTGCTCTCGCAAACTGCATCGCTTTCCTCCCGAGCTCTGATGGAGCAGCCAGACCGGACTACTTGAGGTTTTGATAAGAAGCTATTGAAATGTGTGTGTGTGTGTGTGGATGCGTGGATGCGTGGATGCGTGGATGTGTGTGTGTGTGCTTGTGCGTGTGCGTTGACTGACTGTCCAGGTGTACGTGCGAACCCCCAGTGCGTGCTGGCGTCCCCAGCATACGGTGATTGTGCGATGACAGACGTTTTGACACGCAGGCAGCGAAGATCGACAAGCTCGGCATCCGGGGGTATGTAGTGGCTAGGGCGAGGGCTGGCTGTGGTGGAAATGGGCGTGTGTGCGTGTCGGGATGCTAACGTGTGCAGCATCCGCTCCTTCGGTCCGGATGTCCAGGAGTCCATGCAGTTCAACACGCCGCTGACGCTCATTGTTGGCTACAACGGCTCAGGGAAGACGGTTCGTTTTTTTGGGGGGGTGTTTTGTTTTGTTTGTTTTTTACATCTTACTGTCTCTTTTGCATCCTTCTGTCTCTGTGCATCATTCTGTCTCCCTGTCTCTATTTGCCCTCTCGCCATCTCCCTCCGTCTATCCGCCTCCGTCTCCAATCTCCCTAACAAATCCAACTCTAGACCATCATCGAGGCGCTAAAGTATGCCACGACGGGCGAGCAGCCGCCGAACAGCAAAGGCGGCGCTTTCGTGCACGATCCAAAGGTGGGTTTTTTTCTTTTTCTGTCGGTCTGCCAGTTCCGATGTGCTGACTCGGCCAGCTGTGCGGCGAGAAAGAGGTGCTTGCGCAGGTCAAGCTGTCGTTCCGGTCGACGGTGGGGCAGAAGCTGGTGGTGACGCGCAGCCTGCAGCTGGCGGTGAAGAAGACGGCGCGGGCGATGAAGACGCTGGACGGGTCGCTGGTGATCTACGACCACGGCGAGCGGACGGGGCTGTCGACCAAGGTGGGGGAGCTGGACGAGCTGGTGCCGCACTACCTGGGGGTGTCGCGGGCGATTCTGGACGCGGTGATCTTCTGCCACCAGGACGAGTCGCTGTGGCCGATGAGCGAGCCGGCGGCGCTGAAGAAGCGGTTTGACGAGATTTTCGAGGCGATGAAGTACAGCAAGGCGATTGACAACCTCAAGATTGTGCGCAAGAAGCAGGGGGAGGAGCTGGCGAAGCTGAAGCTGCTGGAGGCGGCGGCGAAGGAGGCCAAGGACCGGGGCCAGCGGGCGGAGAAGCAGCTGGCGGCGCTGCAGACGCAGATCGAGGAGCTGCGGGGGCAGAGCGAGCAGCTGACGGCGCAGATGGACGAGGTGCAGGCGGCGGCCAAGGCGCGGCGCGAGCAGGCGGCCGAGTTCTACGGCGTGGTGCAGGAGCTGAAGAGCAAGCAGGACCAGTACGCGGTGCGGACGGAGGCGGTGCGCGAGCTGGAGGCGAACCTGGGGCAGGTGCGCAGCGAGTCGGACGAGTGGCTGGCGGAGCACGTGCAGCAGTACGAGGCGCGGCTGGCGCAGCTGGCGGCGCAGCGCGAGGCGGCGGCGGCGGAGGGCCGGCGGGCGCAGGCGGCGCTGGGCGAGGCGCGGCGGGCGCTGGGGGCGGCGCAGGCGGAGCTGGGCAAGCAGCAGTCGGACCGGGACAAGCACGAGCGGCAGCTGCGGCAGCGCACGCAGCTGGTGCGCGGGGCGGCGCGGCAGCACGGGATCCGGGGGTTTGGAAGTGACACAACCGACGAAATGGACGGCACGGCGGACCTGCTGCGCGACAGCGAGGTGCAGGCCTTTTACGAGCGGCTGCAGCGGCTGCAGCAGGAGAAGCGGCGCGAGGTGGAGCGGGTGCAGGGCGAGGCGGCGGCGGAGGCGGAGCGGCACACGGTGGCAATCACGGGGCTGGAGGCGCGCAAGGCCGGGCACACGCAGGAGCGGCTGGCGGCGAAGCAGCGGATGGCGGCGGTGGAGCGGCGGGCGGGGCAGCTGCAGCGCGAGCTGGCGGGGGCGGGGGTGGGCGACGAGGGCGCAGAGGCGGTGCTGCGGGCGTCGTTTGACGAGCTCGAGGGCCGGCTGCAGCGGGCGGTGGCCGAGGTGCAGGCGGCGGGGGCGGACGGGCAGCTGGAGGCGGAGACGCGGCGGGTGCGGGAGCTGGAGGCCGAGCACGAGCAGCTGACGGGCGACCTGGTGGCGGCGATGCGGCGGGCGTCGGACCGGGCGGCGCTGGACGTGCGCACCAAGGAGCTGGGCGAGCGGCAGCGGCGGCTGGCGGCGCTGACGGCGACGTGGCGGCCGAAGCTGGCCAAGGTGCTGGGGCGGGCCGGCGGCGGCAGCGGCAACGACAACGACAACGACAACGACGACACCGCCGACTGGACACCCGACACGCTGGACGCGGCGTTCCAGGCGGCGCTGCAGCAGCGCACGGAGGCGGCGGCGGCGGCGCAGCGCACGGTGGACGGCAGCCAGCAGGAGCTGCGGCAGGTGGAATACCGGCTGGCGACGATGCGCGAGCGGCTGGCGAAGATGGCGGCGGATTCGAGCCGGTGCGAGGCGGCGGTGCTGGCGGTGCTGCGGGAGATCAAGGGCGGCAGCGGCGGCGGCGGCGGCGGCGAGGACGGCACAGCGACGGTGTCGATGGACGACTACGACGAGGAAGTCGACAGTGTGGAGGCGGAGATTCTGGCGGCGGAAAAGGACATTAGCCTGTTTGACCACCTGAAGGAGTACTACAGCAAGTCGCAGCGGGTGCTGGAGCGGCTCAACAAGTGCTCGCTGTGCGACCGGACGTTTGCCGAGCAGCCGCGCGAGCGGTCGCGGCTGCTGGAGAAGATTGCGCGCAACCTGGACGAGGGGGCGAAGCGCGAGCTCGAGCAGGACAAGGCGGCGCTCGAGGCGCAGATGCTGCAGCTGCGCGCGGTGCGGGCGCCGCACGACACGTTCCGGCGGCTGGCGGCGGAGCGGCCGGGGCTGGAGCGCGAAGTGGCGGCAGCGGAGGCGGCGCGCGAGGCGCTGGTGCGGCGGCTGGAGGCGGAAGACGCGGCGTTTGCGGCGGCGGACGAGCAGCGGGCAGACGCGGCGGCGCTGGCGCGCACGGTGGCCGGGATTGTGGCGGTGGCGGCGGAGGTGGCGGAGTCGGCGCGGCAGGTCGAGAAGCTGCAGCAGCAGACGTCGACGTCGTCGACGTCGACACAAACAGCGACGAAGACGCCCGAGGCCATCCAGGCGGCGCAGGCGGCGTGTGCGGAGCAGCTGCGGGTGGCCAAGGCACGGGTGGCGGCGCTGGCCGACGAGCGACAGCGGCGGCGCGACGTCGTCAGCGCGCTGGAGCTGGAGCGGAGCGAGCTGAAAAACCAGCTGGCGGAGGCGGCGCGGCAGGCGGAGCGACGCGCCGATCTGGCGGCGCAGCTGGCGACCCAGCGCGAAGAGGCGGCGGCGGCGCGCGCGGCCGTGGCGGCGGCGGACGCGGCGCTGGACGCGCTGGCGCCGGAGCTGGCGGCGGCGCGGGCGGCGCGCGCAGAGGCCGTGCAGCAGGGCCAGCAGCGCGAGCGGGCGGCGGCCGAGGCGCGCGACGCCGTGGCAGCCACAGCCTCCGATCTCGGCCGGCTCGAGGCCGAGCTGGCGGCGTTTGCGGCGCGCGGCGGACCGGGGCTCGTGGCCGCGCAGGAACAGACGGTGGCGGCGCTGACGGCGGACGTGGCGACGGCCGAGCAGGCCGCCGAGGCGGCGGCGCAGCAGGCGGCGGCGCTGGCGGCCGAGATGGCCAACGGCGACCGCGAAAAGAAAAACATTGCCGACAACCTCAGCCTGCGGCGCACCAAGCGGCTGCTGGACGGGCTGCGCGCCGACATGGCGGCGCTGGCCGACCGCAACGCCGAGGCCGACTACGACCGGCTCGTGGCCGAGGCCCGGCGCGCCGAGGCCTCCTACAGCCGCCTGCTGGCCGAGCGCAGCGCGCTCTGGGGCAGCATGAAGTCCAAGGACGAGCAGCTGCTGCGCCTGCTCGCCGACTACGAACAAGAGTACCAGGACGCCGAGCTGCGCTTCCGCGAAGCCCACATCCGCGTCGCCACCACCCGCGCCGCCATCGAAGACCTCGGCCGCTACGCCGCCGCCCTCGACAAGGCCATCATGGACTACCACGCCCTCAAAATGGAAGAGGTCAACCGCATCGCCGCCGAGCTCTGGCGCGCCACCTACCAGGGCACCGACATCGACTCCATCCTCATCCGCTCCGACAGCGATGCCGCCACGAACAACTCGGCGTCTGGCCCTTCTACCGCCAAACGCGGAGCTGCCGCCGCCGCCGCCGCCGCCGCTGCCTCCGCCTCCGCCTCCACCGCCACCCGCCGCAGCTACAACTACCGCGTCTGCATGGTCAAGCAGGACGCCGAAATGGACATGCGCGGCCGCTGCTCCGCCGGCCAGAAAGTCCTCGCCAGCATCGTCATCCGCCTCGCCCTCGCCGAGTCCTTTGGCGTCCAGTGCGGCCTCATCGCCCTCGACGAGCCCACCACCAACCTCGACAGCGACAACATCCGCTCGCTCGCCGTCGCCCTGCACGCCATCATCCGCGCCCGCCAGGCCCAGGCCAACTTCCAGCTCATCGTCATCACCCACGACGAGGAATTCCTGCGCCACATGCAGTGCTCCGACTTTTGCGACACCTTCTACCGCGTCTCGCGCGACGACAAGCAGAACAGCGTCATCCAGCGCGAGAGCATCGCCCGGCTGATAGATGGGTAGGGGGGTGGAGATGGAAGTGAGCAACCTCTTGTACATTTCACTTTATGCAGCACAACTAGCTAGGACACAGAAGAAGGACACAGAAGCAGCTGATACAGAAGCAGCTGACACAGATAGCATGCTTCCAGCAACACCATCTACACTGACTATTTCTACAGATACTCGTAACTTCATGTGCTCTGTCCACTGCATACATCACTCACGTGACCCTATGCATTCCGCATCGCCACCACATGCCGCAACGTGCCAAAACTCAGCGTGTCGGCCAGCCGCTGCGTCCCGCCAAAGAGCATGACCAGCCGCTCCACGCCGCAGCCCCAGCCGCCCGTCGGCGGCAGCCCGGCCTCCAGCGCCGCAATGTAGTTCTCGTCCACGCCCGCACGCGGCCCCGCCGTCGACGTTTTGTTGAGCGTCGTAATGCTGTTGCGCGTGGCCGCAATCGTGCCCACAGCGCCGTCGAGCCCTGTGTTTCGGCTGCTGACGGCGCCGTCGCTGCTGGCCCCAAAGCCTCCGCCGCCGCCGCCGCCGCCGCCCATCCGCATCGTCATCCGCACCATCTTGTCCTCCTGCGCCGCCGGGTCGTTCTCCTCTTCGTACATGTTGGCCAGCTCGCGCCCGTCGATAAACAGCTCCGCCCGCGCCGACACCACCTGGCCCGTCTTCGGACACACAAAGCTCTTCGCCAGCGGCGACATGATCGCCGGGTGGTGCGTGATGAACAGCGGGCCGTCCAGCCCCATCAACGACCGCGACTCCAGGTGCTCGCCCGCCAGCCGGTCCAGCAGCGTCACCAGCTCCGGCTGCACGGGCGGCAGTGTGCCGTCGTCGGCGCTGGAGCTGGTCTCGGCCTCGCCGTCGACATCCGCCTCGTTCGCAGCCGCCTTGTTCGCAGCCGCCTCGCCCGTCTCGGCCGGCGCCCTCTTCTCGGGCCAGCGTGGGAGGTAGCCGAAGCGCCTGTCCAGCTCCGCCTCGCGCTCCTCCAGCCGCTCGCAGAGCACCGCGTATGCATTCGGCAGCGCCAGGTTGGGCAGCTTGAACCCGAGCGCCGCCTCAAGCGCCGGAATAAACTCGAGCTGCACAAACGGCTCGCCCGACGCGCACCGGGTTATGGCCGAACCGCCCCGGCCCACCAGGCTGGCGCCCGCCGGAGTTTTGCGAAAGTCCAGCGCCGCCCGGGCCAGACGCGCCAGCAGCTGCTCCGTCTCCGCCAGCAGCCGCTGCAGCGGCCAGTACGCCGCATAGAACTCGCACGTCGTGAACTCGGGGTTGTGCGTGTTGTCGATGCCCTCGTTGCGGAACGCCGGCCCGATCTCGTACACCCGGTCCAGCCCGCCCACCACCAGTCGCTTGAGCCACAGCTCCGGCGCCACCCGCAAACTCAGCGCCCGCGCCCCCGTCGACGTGCCCGCCACCGACGCCAGCGACGCTGCCACCGCTGCGTCCGGCGCCGCGCCCGCCGCCGCCGCTTCGGCCACTTCCGCCGCCGCTGTCTCCAGCACCGCCGCCGCCGCTTCAGCTTCCGCCTTGGCCGCCGCCTCCTCCGACGCCTTCCGTGTTCCAGGCTTTCCCGGCCGCGGCGGCGTCCAGATGTCGTCATACGGCAGCTCGTCGCCTTTGGCCAGCCGTTGCGGCCGTGGTCGCACGCCCGTCGGCAGTATCGGCGCCGCCGTTGTTGTGACAAACGGCCGCGCCAGCGCTCCGCCGGCGCGCGCCGCCAGGATCGGCGTCTGCACCTCGACGAAGCCCTGCTCGTCGAAAAACGTCCGCAGCTCGCGCAGAATCAACGCCCGCAGCCGCAGCAGCGCCGGCGGTCTCGCGTTGACCAGCAGGTCCAGGTGCCGCCGCAGCACGCGCGTGTCGCCCGCCGCCAGCTGCACAGGCACCGGCTCCAGCGCCGGTGCCAGCATGCGCGGCACCGTGTCGCCCGTCAGCGTCAGCTCGCCCGTCGACGACACCGACGCATAGCCAGTCGTCGAGATGTGGTCGCCGCGCAGCACACACGCCGCGAAGTTTTCGAAATCCGAATTGAGCTCCAATGGAAATTTGTCGCTGTCGCTGTCGTCCACCCGTAGGAGACGCACGTTGTACATGGCCTGGATCGTCTCGCCATCCTGTCGCAGCGTCACAAAAACCAAGCGAGACCCCATCTTGCGCACGTGCATCACCCGGCCCACGAGTTCCACGCGCTCTGGTCTTGGCCGGCTCTTCTGCGCTTGGTCCTCCTCCGCCGCCGCTGCCCCCTTCTCCATCCACCCGTACTCCGCCCTGAACTCGGCCACCGTCATCGACCGTGCATCCGGGTGCGGCTCGTATCGCGGATACTGCAGCATGCCCATCTCGTACAGCTTGCGGGCCCGCAGTGTCGCTGCCGCCTTGCCGCCGCGCCGCGCGTCCCGGATCCGCCGCCGGATTTCTGACATCTCGTATTGCTCCTCCAGCTCCCTCATCCTCCGTGCCTTGTAGCCCCCGCCATCCTCACGCTGGACATGCGCAGTCGTCTGGAAGAGGCGCACTCCCGGCCGGTCTGGCCGCGATGGCTGCGCTGGCTGCGCTGGCCGTGCTGGCCGTGCTGTGCTGGTTCTGTTGAATGGCCGACAAACCATGCGGCCGCGGCAGGCGGCAGCCATACAGGGCCTTGCCAAGCAGAAGCCACGGCCTGAGCACGACATGGCGCACGGCATGGACTGGTGGATGGTGGATTGAAAAAACCGGCCGCAGCCAACGAACCTGCAAGAGAAAAGAGCAACAAAAGGCAAAAATGGAAAAAAGGGCAAAAATGTCCTTCACTAAACCGCAGACATCTTCTGAGAGGGAATGGGAGAATGGAGTGTCAGCCTTTAAATTTCGAGGGTCTGAAGGGGCAGAAAAAAAGAAAAAAGCCTCAGAAAAAAAAGCAAAGGTATCAGAATTCTTGGCATTTTGAGATCAGTCGCAGCAAAGCTGCGTCAGTCGCAACGGTTCTAATGTTTTTATGCAGATTCATCATGCAGTCGACAGACGGGAGAGGCAGATGGCCGGGAGGAGAAAAGTCTCTCCCAGATAGACGGAAGAGGAGAGGGAAAAGAAAAGAGAGGAGGAAAAGAAAAGAGATGAGAAAAACAAAAGAGGAGAGGAAAAAGAACTCACTTGATCGACAGTCGCGGCTTCCGGTCGAAGCTGCCGGGAAGGGAATGTCAACATGGGAAGGTGCTTTTTGAGCAGTCAGAAGCTTCACCGTTTAGGAAGCCGCTTTTTTGAACGAGGTCAGAAAATTTTAATACCATGTTGTGGACATGCTGGATATCCACTTTTAGTGGTTGATTGTCCAATCAGCAGTCGATAGAAGACTATGGTACGAGCTTACGAGTAGTTTACGACAGTCGAAAAAAATAACGAGAGCCAAAAACGTCACTCTTCCCAAGGCCGACGAGAACAAGCGAGACAACGATACAGAGCGCTGCAGACGGCACACAGTTCATTGACTTGGAATTCAACACCCCTTTTTTTGCACCGCTTGAAAAGATGTCTTTTTTTGGCATGGGCCGGCCCCAGCCCACGTCGGCTGAAAAGATTGCCGCCGTGGAGTCGGAAATGAAGATCATGGCCGACATGCACAATCGGTGGGTTGCCCGTTGCTCTTTGGTTTTTTGAGTTTTTTGTAGTTTTCTTGTTTTCTTGTTTGTTTTCTTGTTTGTTTCTTTTTTTTCTTCTTCTTTTTTGCCTTCTCGTTTGACGATGCTCGCTCTTCTGGGGGGGCTCTTCGGTTGCTGTCCCGTGCTTGTCTGACAAAACAAATCGTGGCCAGGCTCGTCAAAAACTGCACGGCCAAGTGCATTCCCGACTACCGCGAGGGCGAGCTCAACAAGGGCGAGAGCGTGTGTCTGGACCGCTGCGCCGCCAAGTTCTTCACGGTGCACATGAGCGTGTCGGAGCAGATGCAGAAGGAGGCCCAGAAGAAGGCCGGAGCCGGCGGCGGCGGCTTTGGGTTCGGAATGTAGGACAGGGAATGAAAGAAAAAGGAAAAGGCAAGCAAGGTTGTATTATGGACTGCAGTTGTGGGAGCTGGAAGCTCGGGACACAGCTGGGGAGCTGGACAAACAAGGACGAGTCGGAATTTGAATGTGGAAGGGACATGTGGAAGGGACATATGAAAGGGACATGGCAAAAGGCCAAAAAGCAAGGGCAAAGGCAAAAGGCAAAGGCAAAAGGCAAAATAGAAAGGCTTGAGAGGGATGCTTTAGCGGGATGGACTGAAGAGGATGAAAGCCAGGACGCGAACTCGACTCTGTAAAAGATAAAGGGCAACAAGCCCGAACAAACAATACAAACAACAAACAATACAATCTATATCATGCAGGCATATCCTCAGCACAAACAGTACAATCTATCACAGGCATGCTTATCCTCAGTTAAACAACATCAAACAGTACAATCTATCACAGGCATGCTTATCCTCGGTTAAACAACATCAAACAGTACAATCTATATCATGCAGGCATATCTTCAGCACAAACAGTACAATCTATCACAGGCATGCCTATGTGAAAACGCCGCCCATGCTGATGCAAAGATGCAATGCAGGCTTCGTGGAAGCCGTCGCAACCTGATTTTCTCTGACGTCGTCAGTCTCGGCCTCGGGCGTCTCAGCCTCGCCTCAGCCATCTCGTCTCGGCTCGGCCATCCCAGCCTCGCTGTCTTGGCTTCACTTGCCTCGACATCATTTCTCGTCTCAACCTCTTGACCTCATCCTCTCGGCCTCTCAGCTTCTTGGCCTTTTCTTCACATCCTCATTGCTCTGCCAGTCTTTCTGCCAGCCTTTCTGCCAACCTTTCTGCCAGCCTTTCTGCCAGCCTTCTGCCAACCTTTCTGTCAGCCTTCTGCCAGCCTTTCTGCTAGTCTTCTGCCAGTCTTCTGCCAGTCTTCTGCCAACCTTTCTGTCAGCCTCCCACCCTCACAATTTCCCTCTCTTCGACTTCCCCCCCCACCCTTTCACAATTTCCCTTTCCTCGACTCCCCCCCACCCTCACCCACTCCCCCCCACCAGGTTCGGCCCCGTGCCAATTCCCGTCAGGCTGCGCACAAACCAGTGCAGCCAGCTCTCCGTCTGCAGCTGCGTCTGCAGCTCGTCGGCGCGCCGCTCCACGGCGGCCACCTGGGCCTCGAACTGCCGCACCCCGTCCTCGACGTCCTGCACCTTGGACACCAGCGCGCCCATCTCGTACTCGAGCCGCGCCATCAGCATCTCGATCTCGCGCACCGCCTCCGCCGCCTGCGCCCGCTCCTGGCCCACCAGCTCCTGACTGCTCTGCTGCACCCGCTCCACCGCCTCCGACAGCTGCTCAAACATGCCGCGCGCCTCCGCCACCTGCCCGCCAAACGCCGCGTCCAGCGCCTCGATCGCCGCCACCTTGTCCTGCGCCGCCGGCCCCAACACCGTCTGCAGCGCCCACATGCGCTCGTAGAGGCTGCGCTCCACCGCCAGCCACCACAGCCCTCCGTCGTCGGCGTCGTCGGCGTCGGCGAGCTGCTTTGCCGCTCCGGCCCCGGCCCGTCCGCCCGCTGCCCCGCCCCCTCGGCCCCTCCGCCGGCCCTGTCCCTGTCCCAGCGCTTCTCTTGCGTCCTCTCTTCCCTCGGCCTCGGCATCGCTGTCCTCGTCTCGCTCTCGCTCTCGCTCTCGCTCTCCTTCTCGCTCGCCCTCTTTCCCCATCGCTCCCCTCCGATTCCGAACTCGCGTCACCATCTGCAACACGTCGTCGTCTCCGCCGTCGTTGTCGCCAGCCTCTGCCCCCCAATCGCCGGCCTCTGCACCCTGGTCGCCGTCGTCGCCGTCCTCGCCATCCTCGTCATCCTCGCCGTCCTCTTCCTCTTCATCATCCGCCGGAACCTTTTCCTTGACGCCCCCGTCTCTGCCCCCTTCTCTGAACCTGCCTTGCCCCCCCCCCTCCCCATTTTCCTGCCCGTCGTCCGCTCCCCTCTGGTCGCCGTCGATCTTCTCGTCCTCCTCGCCGCCCTCCACGACGACCGGCTCCAGCTCGACAATCTCCTCCCACCCCAGCACGGCCTCCTCGGCGGCGCTAAACGACAGCCGCCGCGGCCAATTCGCTTCGCACAGACTCCGCCGCCGGTCCGGCCCGTCGTAGTCGTCGGTCGCGGCAATGCTGTGTCTCCGCAACAGACCCATCACGTCGGCGCCTCGGCTGCGCTCCGCTTCCAGGTACGGGCCCCGCAGGTCTGTCTCGTCGGCCACCGACCCGGCCACCGATGCGACCGAAGCGTAGGCGCTGGCATTTGTGCCGCGGCGACTTCGGCTGCCTGCCAGTCCCTCATACGGCTGCAACTGCTGCGACTGCTGCGACTGCTGCGGTGCCGATGCCGTCGTCTCACCGGCCCGACCGCTTGCCCTGGACTGTGTTGTCGTTCTTGTGGGCCGCAGAGCCAGAAAGCCGCCCGTGCCGCTGCTGGCGTCTCTGTTCGCAAACCCGGCATCCAGCGCCCCCCTCGACGCCAACCTGTCGTCGTCTTCGTCGGCTACTTCCTGGATCGGAGAGTGCAAGCCGCCAGGGGTGGTGGTGAGTGGGAGTGGGACCGCTGCCGCTGCCGCTGCCGATGCCGCCGCCGCCGCTGCCGCCTCCCTCTCCTTTTCGCGCCGAAAGGCACTGAGGTATTCTTCTGGCTTGTTTTTCCACGTAAACGCACGTCCCACCATGGCCGGGCTCGACAGCGCAGACGTCGACGCCGACTGGGCCAGGCGAGAATCACAGGAACCCGGTGCCGCTGCCGCTGCCGTCGTCGCCGCTGCCAGTCCTGTCATGGGCGACAAGAGACCGCCGGCTCCGCTAGGCGGGACGCCGCCGCCGCTGCCGCCGCCCTCGTCGCGCGACGGCCGGCTGGCATGGCCCCGCAGCCCGCCGCCCACGGCATCGCGAATGCGGCCCAGCCCAGACCGGGCGTCGCTCACCCGGTCGGCCACGCTCTTGAACACGGTTCGCCGTCGCGGGTCGCGGTCTTTGTCTCGGTCCCGGTCCCGGTCCCGGTCGCTGGGGCTGTTGGCCACGCTGCCAAGCCCCGGCCCCAGGACTGGCGCCGAATGGATCGCCGTCAGCGGCGGCTCTTCGCCTGGTCGCGGCGGCGTCCGCATGACCGCCTCTGCACCGTCCGCAGACGTCCACAGCGGCGCAGTGCCCTCCTCGCCCTCGGCAGCCCCAGCGGACCCGGCGCCCGCCCCCACCGGAGAAAGCAAAAGTGCGGGCGGCGGCGGTGCTGGTGCTGCCGGCACATCGTCTCTGCGCAACGGAGGTACAGTGCTGCTGTAAGCCGTACCGCTGCCACTAGCACCGGCGCCGCTACCGCTTCCACTGCCACTGCCAATGCCACTGCCAATGCCAAGGCCAAGGCCGCCACCACCGCCACCACTGCCCGTGTCGACACTGGACAGCAGTCCCGACGGCCGCTCGCCGTGGTAGTATGTCTCGGGCGGCTGCTGGAGCTGGTGCTGGTGCTGCTGCTGCTGCTGCGTCGGCTGATGTTGCTGTTGCTGCTGCTGCTGCTGCTGCTGCTGCTGCTGCTGCTGCTGCTGCTGAGACAGCACAGAACGCCGAGGCTTTCCATGCCACAGCCACTTGGCGCGCTCGCCGTAGACCAGGGCGACAAACTTGTCCATGTCGACGGTCTCAATGTCGCCAATGTTGCCCTTGTCCTTGCCGCCGACCATGCCGATGACGAGCTCGCCGCGCTTGCCGCCAAAGCCCTCGACCGTCGACTTGACTGCCTTTTGCACGCCCCAGCCGGCCTCGCCGGCCGCCGCCTTGGCCGTCAGCATCTGCAGGCGCCGCAGCGTCGCGTGGTCGAGCCGGCGCGTGCGCTCCAGCTTGCTCGTCTTCTGGAAGGCGCCAATGCCCTTTTTCATGCTGGCCATGTCGAAGGCGTCCTTGCCCACGGGCGCGCCGTACCAGGCCAGCCGCTTGCGCGCGCCCATCAGCAGGCCCAGCAGCGCCGCCACCGTCGTCGGCCCCAGAATGCCGTCGGCCGGCTCCGTGTTGTAGTACTCGGCGCCAAACTCGGTCCACCAGTCGTTGATGGCCTTTTCCGTCACGTCGCACAGCAGCCCGTCAATGTACTGCGCCCCCAGCACGCCAAACAGGCACAGCGCCGTCTGGCACAGCTTGATCAGCTCCACCACGCTCTCCGCCAGCGTCAGCCGGTCGCTCGTCTTGTACAGCGACACAAACTTGTCGTGCGTCGCCCGCGTCGCCGGCGCCAGCGTCAGCCCCGACCGCCCCGAGCACCCGAGCCGCTTCAGGTCCTCGTTGACAATAAACTCCTGCCGGTGCCGCCGCAGATCCCCGTCCGGCACCGCAATCACCGTCAGCGCCGACGGGAAGCTGCTCAGGTTCGTCGCCATGATCTCCCCCACCGCCGTCTCCTTGGGCCGCGCGTGGTACTGCTGCATCGCCTGGAAATACACCCGCAGCCGCGCCGACCACTCGCCCGCGTCCGCCGGCACCGACAGCACCCCCACCACCACCGAGTGGTGCGCGTCGCCCGTGTACGTCGCAATCGCCAGCGTCGGCGACTGCCGCGAACACGCCCACTGCTCCACCAGGTACAGCTCAAAGCCCTCCAGCACCGCCCGCCGCTCCACCACCCCGACCATCGGGTCCTCTTCCAGATACCTGCAACGCGTCAGAGAATGTTGGGCACATGGAACGTGGAAAGCCTGGGGCTGCTGGCAACCTGGCAACCTGGCAAACCTCGACCAACGACACTCACTTACCGGAAAGCCACGGGGTCGGGTGTAACGACATGTCGTCGTTTTGGCGCCGGTGAAAGCAGTAGCGCTGAAGGCGCTTGCTGGTTTTGTTGCTGCTGCTGCTGCTGCTGCTGCTGCTGCTGCTGCTGCTGTTGCTGCTGACGCTGACGCTGTCGTTGCTGCTGCTCTTGCTCTTGCTCTTGTTCTAGTTCTAGGGGTTGATCTGCTTCTTGATCTTGTTCGGGTCCCCGGTCTGATTCTTGTATTTGTTGCTTCAGCTTCAGCTTCTGCCTCTGCTCCTGTTGCGGTTGCTGTTGCTGTTGCTGTTCTTGCTGCTGCTGCTGCTGCTGCTGCTGCTGCCATGCCTGCGTTTGCGATTGTTGAAGGGTAGAAGAAGCGTCTCCCGGAGCTCGCACAGAGCCACGTCGCTGCTGCTGAGTCGCCGCGATCCGTGCTGCCGAAACGTCCTCGTGCCGATACGCTCGGCCGTCCGTGGCCGTAAGCGACGGAATGCCAAACCGAAAAGACATGCCGCTACTCCAGTCGGAAAAAGAGCTCGATTTTTACGATTCTCACAAGCTGGGCAACATGGCAGTCTCCAGCATCAGGTTGTGTTCGACAAAGAGACCTTGTCCCGTCGTCATCATGGGGGGAACAAACAAACGCTAAAGTGCCGTGCTCGTACATAAAATAAAATAAAAAAATTGTCTCTCGCGCTGCCAGTCCTTCAGGACTTGGTCTTTTCGAAAGGGAGAGCCGGGGGGGGGGGGGGTCGATGATGTTGTTGTGTTTTCTGCTTCGATCGTTTTTAATTGCTCGAGAGCGAATTCAGCCAAGCCGATGTTGCAAGCTATCCATTTTACTCGCTGTGTTTTTGCTTTTCGTTGCTGGGCTTAGCCAACCAGCATGTGACTGAGCTGCGTCATTGCCCTTTAGAGGCAGGCCGCCTCCCCCCAAAATGGCTAGAACGACCCAGCGACCCCGCCTGGAAACACTTTATCGCAGCCAGTGTCGTGACTGCCAATACGAAAATATTGGGCAAGGTTTAGCGCTATTCCCACTAAATCCGGACAAGACTGGCCGCCTGCCACTCCATTCGTCTCTCACTAATCACTTACCATTTTGACCTTACGGAGTACTCGTACGCTCGTCCCGCCTTTCTTGCTTTGCTCTCTTCTAACGAAACAGAGCATTTTACGTACGACGACCTCTCTCTCCCCCTCTCGCTCTCTCCTTACAAGCGAGAAGCCATTCTCGACGCAAACTGCCTTTCTACCCTTTGCCTGTCCCTTCCTTGCAAACCGAGCGACATCGAATGGTCTATTTTCTTTTTATTTTGGAGGTTTGGTTCTTGTGAATAGAGCGAAAGGGGGCAAGGTGGCAATCTTTTTTGGCAGAGAGGCTCTTGGATAACCCAAGAGCTCTCTCGCTTCAAGTGTGATCTGCTACTCTTCCGGTTTTCCCTTGCGGGATCTCGATACCACGCCGGCAGCACGACCAGCCCTATTTTTTTTTATCCTTTTTTTTGTTTTCTTTTGTTTTCCTTTGTTTTCTCTCTATTCTTTTCGACAGGACCTGCAAGATGGCAGACAAGATGCCGGCACTGCGGACCGAGCTCGGGCAGATTGCCCAGAGGGCTCGGCTCACCTCCACCGTTGAAGACATCGACAAGATCATAGGCCGTCTGGTTCAGGCCCGAGAGGAGATTGCTTCTGGTGAGTTTGCGCTCGCTGCACGTTTTTTCTGCCGGGGGGGGGTTTTCTCTCCATCCTCTTCTTCTTGTGATTTTTATTTCGTCTCTTCTATTTTTTTTGGTTGCTTGCCTCTCTGACTTTTGTCTAGGACAGGACCCTCATGCAGCCAGCCTGATCTTGACCAAGCTTCAAAACCCAGTCAAGGAAGGCTTCGATACCGTGCTCAATGACCTCAAGGCCGTCTCCAAGACCCAGAAAGAGTTTGGCAAGGCGCTCGACCGGGTACGTTTCTCTTTCTGCTGCACCGACTAAGGCTTATGTTTTTTTGGGTTTTTTTTTTTGGTCCCGTTTTGCTCGTGTTCATTGTACTTACTCAACTTTTTTTTCCCTTGCTTCAGTCCTTTCCCGCCACCGACCTCCCGACCGAACACGACGTCATGGCCGACCACCCCGAGCTCATCAACCGGGCCATTGCTATGCATCTTCTGCGCGAGGGCCATTTTGGCGTGGCCAGCGTGTTCATGGATGAAGCCCGCGAAATGGAGACCGCCAGCACAGCGTCGTTCCGGCCGTCAGCAGCCGCGGGCGCGTCCTCTCAAGACCTCGGCAACGGCAAGAAGAACGGCTTCGCCAGCAAGGACGACTTCGACAACGAAGACGTTGACATGGCCCGTGGGCCCCACCATGGGCCCAGCCGTCGGAACCACAAAGGCAAAAAGAGCTCCGGCGACCGTGACCGTTCGGACGCCGCAGAGGCGGCGGCGGCGGCGGCTGCGGCGGCCGCCCTGTCCAACTTCACGGAGAATGAGTCCTCGGAGCTGCAGGACCGGTTCCAGCGTATGTACACGATTTTGAAGGCCATCAAGGCGCAGGACCTGGGGCCAGCCATTGCATGGGCCCGGGATAACTCGGCGGCGCTGGAAGGCCGGGGATCGAACCTCGAGTTTGAGCTGTGCAAGCTGCAGTTTGTATGGCTAGCCAAGACACCCAAGAAAGCGGCTGCGGCTCCCGGCAGCCTCGACTTCATCATGGGCGACGACGACGACGACGACGACGACTGCGAGGGTGGATATGCGAGACGCAGAAGAGGAGGTGCCGGAGCCAGAGCCACGGGACGGGGACGGGGGGCGAGAGGCGGCCCAAGTGCTGCTTCGGCTTCGGCTTCTGCTTTTGCTTCGGCTTCGGCCGCTTCGGCCGCTTCGGCCGCTTCTGCCGCGGCAGCAGGCGACCTGAACGCGGCTTTTCAATACGCCCGCAGCCACTTTGACCGGTTCCAGGAGCGCCATCTGCGCGAGATCCAGCAGCTGGCGGCGGCACTGGTGTTTGCCCCCAACATCCAGGCATCGCCCTATGCCGCCGTCTTTGAGACGACAACGGCCTTTGACGACGTCGCGACTGCGTTTACGCGCGAGTTCTGCTCGCTGCTGGGCCTGTCGGCCGAGTCGCCGCTCTACGTGGCCGCCACGGCCGGCATCGTGGCCCTGCCGCGGCTGATCAAGTTCATCGGCGCCACGCGCAGCAAAGGCACCGAGTGGACCACCGCCGACGAGCTGGCCTTTGAGACGCCGCTGCCCGCCTCCATGATCTACCACTCCATCTTTGTGTGCCCCGTGTCCAAGGAGCAGACGACCGAGTCGAATCCGCCCATGCGGCTGCCGTGTGGCCACGTGCTGGCCCAAGAGTCGCTGCAGAACCTGGCCAAGGGCTCAAAGTTCAAGTGTCCCTACTGCCCCCAGGAAGGGCACCTCAAGGACGCGCGCCAGATCATCCTGTGAAGAGCCTGGACAGCTTTGTGGCGATCATCTTATGAAAGAGCCCGGACGAGCTTTGTGGCGATCATCTTGTGAAAGAGCCCGGACGAGCTTTGTGGGCATCTCCCCTCGTCATTCTCCGCTCTTTTTCCTTCTCTCCTTTTTCTCACTTCCTCTCCTGCGAACGCTATCTCTGCTGAGAGGCCGGAAAGTCAAAGCGACACGTTTTTTTTTTTTTTTTTTTTGTGGTTTTTTGCCTCTTTTTGTTCGTGCATTTTGGGGTTTTTTCATCGTATAGGATACATACGGGACTTGGGACTTGGGGAGATTGACGGGCTTACGGCGTTGTTTTCATTGTTTCTTTCTTTGGCTGTCTACGGGTTTTCATTTTCTCTTTTTCTGTTTCTGTACATGAGAGTGTTTGCTCGTTACAGCGAGGACGCGGCGGCTTTCGATTCAGCAGTTCATTCAACAATAGAGCGGCGCAGCGGCAGGTCTTTTTCAATATAGCGAAATAGCGCAATGATATGTTTTGCTTGGTTATTCCGGGCCTGGATTACGTTGAATGCGAACAGGGCATCGATGTTTGGGCACGTTCGGTCCAGAGGGTTCATAAGAGACAACAGAACCAAAGCCGTCCCCTGTCCTTGCACTAACCTGTTTCCTTTTTTTTATTTTTTCTTGGCTGAACAAACACACAGACATAGGGATATGATATATTTCAAAATAACGGAAAGACATAGAATGACGAAGCATTCTTATATATATATGCGAGGAGACAACTGGGGGTAAATACTGGAAGAAACCCCCAAAAGTGACAAATTCAACCCAGGCAGGCACATTTGAAACGATATAGCAACGCGAGAAAAGGGCCAAAAAAACACCTCATTTGTCGCTTCCTTCCTTTTTTTTTCCCCGTTTCGAACGAACCTCTTCCAACAAGATCCTCGGTCAATATATAGAAGACCATAAATGAGCAGCGAAAACGCCAAAAGTCAAACAGACTTTCTGTCATGTTATCAAATGCGATAAAACAAGTCAACTTCCGTCGCCACATCTTTGGTGGTGTTTGTGGGACGGTGCTTTGTCCTCCGAAGAGGTGTGGGCTGGGGGGGGAGAGAAAGACGAGAAGAGCAAACACAGAGAATCGCTTCCCTCGATCGTGCAGTCATTATACAAACGAAATGAAACCACAAAACAAACAAACAAAGAAAAAAAAATCAACCCTCTCGCTAATGTGGTCGAGTTCGGCGCCAAACCATCAAAGTCGAGTCGAAGGCAAAAAGTATGTATCGAAAAAGTTGAAGACAAAGGGAAAAAAAAAGGGCACAAATGGGTTATTTTAATCAATGGTCATCCGGCTGGGCAGCGGCGGCTTGATATCGTTGAGGCCGACTGCGTTGACATCGTAGCCGGCCTTCTCGTCGGGGCGGTCGCGGCGCAGGATGTGTGGTTTGAGGCCGGCGCCAAAGTTGTGCATGCAGACAAAGGCGTTGGTGATGGTCAGGATGATCAGAACAATGGCCAGGACGGCAAAGGCGGTCAGGGACTTTTGCACGGCGGTGTAGTTCTTCTTGTAGCCTTTCTGGTATATGCGGACCAGCTTGAAGAAAAACCAGGCCAGGCCGCAAAGGTACATGAGGATGCTCATGATCATGCCGACCTTGATCTCGTGGCGCGTGCTGAAAGCGGCGACCAGGAGAATGCCAATGGTGATGGGGATGGCGGCGGCGGTGAGGCCAAATTCGACGTCGGTCTTGCCGGTGACGATGACGAGAAACTGCACGGTGAAGCCGAGGAAGAAGAAGAAGTCGAACTTGAGAAGGGCAATGTAGATCTAGGGCTGTTAGCATGTCGGGGGTCAAACAAGACGTGTCATATGGAGGTAAAAAGACAGTAGAGAAAAAGAGGAGAAAAGAATGAGATATGGATGGAGTTGATGGAGATGGATGGAAATTGACAAACGTACCTGGTAGTGCAGATACCGCTTCTTCATGCGGTAGTCGGCGCCAATCTGGGCCAGAATGTCCCAGGCAAAGACCTGGTACAGCTTCCAGGCGATGAAGCCCATCAGGATGGTGGTCAGGCCCAAGATGCAGGGGATGGCAATGAGGAAGGGGCGGGTGCTGTCCCACAGGCCGCCGGGGCCGAGGCGGCCCTGCTTGATGGCGCCGAGGTTGGTCAGGGCGTTGACGGCCAGCTCGATCTGGTCGATCTGGATGGCGGTGTAGACCAGCAGGGCCAGGTTGGCGATGCACACGCCAATGACCTGGATGGTGTTTTTCATGCGCAGAGCATCCCAGACGAGGATGAGCTCGTACAGGAAGCCGAAGATGAAGAGGGTCAGGAAGGTGGGGATGGAGCGGAAGAAGGAGATGTTTGATTTTTTGTCCATGCTCTGGTTGACGCTCGATTCGAACTCGGCAAAGATGTAGCTGCGGAAGGGCGTTAGCGAGGCATCATACAAGAGGGAAGACGAGCTGATGGGGGGGGGCGAGGAAATAGAGCAGAGAGCAGCCCAGAGCTGATAGGAAAGAGGAAAGAGAAAGGACAAGAGCGAGGCTCAAGACATACGCTTCAAATGCAATGGACAGGATGGCCTGCAGAGCCGTGACAGAGAAAAAGGCCTTGGCCCACTTGTTTGCGATGAAATCCATGGGCGAAGTTCGGACGCGGGTCTGCGACTCAATGACGGCAAATTCGGGATCGCGGGCGTAGTAGGCGGCGCTGGCGCTGGCGTCGCCAAAGTAGGAGGGCTGTCGCAGCTGCGGCGTCGGCACCGGCGGCGAATACAGCGGCTGTGGCTGCCGGAACGGCTGGGGCTGTAGCTGTGGCGGCTGGACGAAATCAGGGCCCGGACCAAGGCCAGGGCTGGGACTCCGAGCAGTGCTGTATGGCTGGCGGTCGTACGGATCGTAGGAGATGCCGGTGAATGGTTGCGGTTGGGCAAAGGCTGGGTCGGCAGCCAGGAGAGACCGCCGGGATTCCTGTCGTTGCGCCAGGATGGGCGGGTGGAAAGAGAGAAAGAGAGAGAGATGGCTGGCTTTTTATGTGCGCGTTCTCACGATCGGCGTGTGGTGGTGGGTTGGCTGGGTCGAGAGGTGATCGGTCACTTTTTTTTTTGGCTGGTTGTTTATTTGACTGGTAACTTTTTCCGTGTGTCGTGGTGACCGCTTCTTCTGGTAAGAAAGATGAAGCCCAAGGCTTTGCCGGAACGGTGAAGATCAGAGACAGTCGGGGTTGTTGTTTTTCTGTCCTTTTTTTTTCTGTGGTCGCGAACGGGGTCAGAGACGACGTGGCAGTCCAGCGAGAGCGGAGAAAAAGGGGAAGACGAAAAAGCGACAGTCAGTGAAAGCGACAGGTTGCTTTTGCTAGCGAGAAGGCGAAAAAGAAGAAAAAAGAAAGAAAAAAACACAAAAAGACGAGTCGAATCTCTGTAAAAGACAGGGCAAATATAAAATAGAACGAAGGATATAGGGGAGGTATTGCCGCTCGGAAACAGAATTGAAAAAGTGAAGAGCAAAAATCGTATATGGATACTGAAAAGCAAAGAATGGAGGGTGAGGCGGGGGCCAGGATGAAGAAGGGAAAAAAGGAAAAAAAAGAAAAAAGAAAAAAAGAATGCGAGTATCAGAGGAATTTGGAAAAGAGACACAACTCTGGAGGCAAGCGAGAGACAGATGGAAGACACAAGGCAAGAAAGGGAGTGAGAATGTGAGGGGGGGGGTGGTTCAGAAACAGGAGTCGTACTCGTAACGTTGGAAGGAACAAGCGTGAGAACGCGAATGGCAGGAAATCAGCTAGGCCGGAACAGGAAACAGCTGGCGCCCTTTTTTTTTTCAACGGGCGGTCGTCCGTCCAGAATTTTTCTAAAATAGAAATTTTTTTTTTGTTTTCTGCTGTTTTCTGCGACGTGTTACAAGGTTTTAGTGGGCAAAGTCCGCCGTAGCGTTCAGTTATACGAGTAGTCGTAGGGAATAAGGGGGTCCATTTTTAGTGTCTGGCCTACCATAGGGATGCACTCCGTAGGGATTTAGGGAGGGAGGAGGGGGGGGGATTTTAGTGTGCTGCGCTCCGCCTGCGCCGGCTCTTTTTTCAAGGCGCAAAATGCCAAGACAGGCTACTTTGTTATACGGTATGGATACGAGTATGGAGTACGTACGAGGACAGAAGCCCCCTAGCACGAGGGGCATTGCGAGGGGAGGCTGCAGTTGAGGCAGCACTGGACGGCGGTGGAGAGATGAAACAGGGGGAATTGCCAGTGCAAAAGGATGTGGGAGTTGACGGGCAGCCAAGATCGAGAGTGTTTTTACGGCGTAATAAAAAGCCAAAGACTGTAGACCTGGAGAGAACGTAAAGGGCAAAGTCTAAGACTGAGAGGATAGACATATAATATCAGGAAAGGAAACGAGAGCCTCGTATATCGAGCCAGAAGCCAAAAGCTGAGGATGTGCAGGCTTAGTGTCGATCGGTGGCTGTGGACGAATATCGTGAATATGGATACGTCGTAGGGGTCGAGGGCGAAGTATGCATTTATAATACGACGATACACGGCAGTATGTACGACGTATGCACATCGTCTGGTAGGACAGTTTGCGCCGAAGAAACAGCATCCCTGGCAGGTGCCTGAAACACCAAAGCATCGAGACAAGAAACAGGGGGACGCACAGAACTCGAGATGCATAAAGCTTGAGTGTCAAAACGGATGAGATGCTGTCGGCCAGTTTTCGTACGGTACTCGAGCTTGAGGGAGATGCTGTCGCCAGTTCTCGCAAGGTACTCGGTGGCTGTCGAGTCGTGATAGTACGGACTTTGCGCAAACGACGAGTAGGACGTACGTACAGAATCCCTCATAATATTTGCATGGCGTCCTACGTACGATGAACGCCCTACGACAACCGCCTGCTGGAATGTGCCCGGAGCACTGTCCACAAACTCGCTAGCAGATCGGCCAAGGGGGCACTGCTGGTTTCGGGCTGTGGCGGTGCTCTTGTTGGTGGATCCCAGCGCCAGCCGCACGTGCCCACATGTCTTATCGTTATCGTGCACGGGCCATTAGATCGCGTAAAACAGGGTACTCGTACTATGCAGTTATGCGCCTACCGTACTCGTAGAGGCATAATCCGCAAAAACAGGTTTAGCGCCATTCAACTTTCCTTCCATCTACGAGTAAAACAATTCTGCATTTCCTCCGAGTCGACGGTGTGTGCCGTGCGCCAACGCTCCGTCTCACCCGCCACTTTATTGTTTCGTCGCGTTTGTCTTTTTTTTTTACTTTTGTCGCCTCTCGCTCGTCGTCGCGCGCGGCACGCAAAAGCAGACGCCATGGACGTGGACTCGGACTCGGACGAGCATCTGCTGCAGGCGCTGGCAGCCGGCGCCACTCCAGACTAGTAAGCACAGGAGGGACAGGCGCATGCCGTGTGGGCGGCCGTGTACAGGGGGGGAGGCTCTGCGGGGGGTCGGCTACGGGGTCGGCTGTGGGTTGTGGCACTGTCGGCTAACAGATCCAGCTCGGCCTGGCCGCGGCTGCTTTGCACGATTGTGTCGCGAATCGAGACGGTAAGGCGTGGCTGTGGTGCTTTTGTTTCTGTTGATTGCTTTTGTTTTGGCTGGCGGCTTTTGTTTCTGTTGATTGCTTCGTTCTGACGGACGGCTTTTGTTTCTGTTGGTTGCTTCGTTCTGACGGACGGCTTTCGTTTCTGTTGATTGCTTTGTTCTGACGGACGCCCAGATTGCCCATAACGAGTTCCCCATTCCGGCGATCCCGGCGCCGAAGCCGGTGCCGTCGCTGTTTCAGCCGGCGCCCGTGCCGTCGTCGTATGTCGCCAACGGGACGGCGTTTGGCCACGTCGATGCCCCGGATGCAGATGCTTCTGGTGTTTCTGGTGGTGCCGATGCCACGGAGGCCACGGCTGCCACGGCTGCCACGGCTGCCACAGATGCGTCTGATGCCGCCGATGCTGGCTCCGGCAGCGACCCGGCGTCGCAGGAGGACACCAACAAGGAGAACACGAGCCCGATGGCGCGGGCGCGGGCGACGACCAACGGCGTGGCGGGCAGAGCGGCGGGCAGATCGCCGGCGGCGGCGGCGTCGCCGCCTTCGTCGTCGTCGTCGTCGCCGTCGTCGTCGCAGACAGAGGCAGACAGCGAGCTGCCGGGGCCGATCCGCGACATGCTGGACGGGGTGATTGCGACGTTGACGACGGCGTTTGCGCAGTATCCGCCGTATACGGTGCAGCGGCTGGCCGAGCTGGTGCTGGCGCCGCGGCAGCACTACCGCGGGCTGGCCGCATATCTGCACGCGCTGGGCCGCGTCGTCAGCGTCACCAGCGGCAGCAACGTCTACCCGCTGCCTCCGGCCGTGCCGGACATGTCGGCGCTGTCGCTGCTGGCCAACGGCGGCGGCGGCGGCGGCGCCACGAACGGCCACGCGGGCGGCAGCCACAGCAGCAGCAACAACAACGAGGCCGACGAGGCCGACGATGCCGACGGCGGCGGCGCCGGCTTTGCGTCGCTGATCAGCGTCGGCAGCGACGAGGCCCTGGGCGGTGCTCTGCTGACGCCGATTCCGTGGCTGCGGCGGCGGCCGTCCAGCGGCGGCCACGGCGACGGCGACGGCGACGGCGACGGCGATGGCGACGACGACATCACCGAAGAAGGCTCGAGCCCGCCCAGCTCGTCCGACAGCAGCAGCAGCGATGCCTTCTCCGTGTCCGCCAGCCCGGCATCGGCGACGGCGACCTCGCCGGCCCCGTCGGCGGTGCCAGCCATCATTGCCGCCGCCCCGGCCTCGCCGCAGTCCCTCCAGCAGATCCAGCAGCAGCTGCTCCTGCAGCAGCAGCAACAAACACAGCTGCAGATCCAGCAGCAACAGCAGCAGCTTCTCCAGCGACGACAGCAACAGCAACAACAGCAGCAACAACAACAACAGCAACTACAGCAACAACAACAGCAACAGCAACAGCAACAGCAACAGCAACAGCAACAACAACAGCAACAACAACAGCAACAACAACAGCAGCAGCAGCAACAACAACAACAACAACAGCATCAGCAACAAACCGCATCCTCCCCACAGCCGCAGCCGCGCCGTCTCGAGGCCCACGTCCGCACCGAGACGACGGAGACGATTGACGGGCCCAACGGCATCGGCAGCATCGAGACCGTCAGCGTGTCCGTCAACGGCATTCCCAGCCACGGCGCCATGGCAGCGGCCATGCAGCTGCAGCAGCAGCAGCAGCGCGGCATCACCCAGGGCGAGCTGCTGCGCCAGGAGCAGCGCGCCGGCGTAGTGCCCGTCAGCCAGCTGGCGCGAGCGGCGGCGGCGGCGGCAGCGGCGGCGGCAACGGCGGCGGGCGCCGGTTCTGGCGGCGGTGGCGGCAATGGCGGTGCTGGTGGCAGGAGTTTTTTCCGGAGCGACAGCGATGACGAGGACGAAGAAGACGAAGGCATGGACGAGGCCGGCGGCCCGGAGGCCGGGGAGGACGGCAGCATGCAGGGCCTCCGAAACGAGACGACCGAAGACGGCGGGGCGGCGTTCGAGACAGGCGACCCGGCCGAGGTCGAGGACGAGATTCCGCACGCGCGCGGGCCGGCCGAGATTGGTGCCGCCGACACCGGCCCGCAGCCGGCGGCGCCGGCCGGCAGCAGTTCGCTGTCGTCGTTTGTCATTGGCAGCGCCGGCGACGGCACCGTCATTGCCGTGCACGGCATGGACGTCGAGGCAGCCGTCGGCCGCAAAGCCGCGGCGGGCGGAGCCTTGCCGACGGCGACGATGGCTGCCGGGGCCAAAGACACCGCCGCCCTCGAAGGCCAGCCAAAAGCGGACAAAGGCAGCGAGCCGGAGACGGCAGCGACCGCATCGGCTGATCCGTCTACGGCATCGTCGCCACAAAGCGCCCGGGCCACCACGCCAAAACGAGAAGCCCAAGACCCGGCGGCCACGGCGGCACGGCCGGCCAAGAAGACGCGAGCGGCCGAGGGCGGTGAGGGCAGTGAGGGCGGTGAGGACGGTGAGGACGGCGGCGGCGGTACGAGCGAGGACTGCACAAGCGACGACGCAAGCAAGAGCGTCAGTGCCCCGGCAGAGACGAGCGAGACGAGCGGGACCGGCGAGACCGGCGAGACGAGCGGGACGACGGCCTGAGATTTTGCCGGCTGTGGCTAAGAGTTTGGAGAACTAGGCGAGAGGACGCTTCGGCGGGAGCAGGAAACGAGAGGTTCTCTGGGAGGATGGACCGAGAGTCTCTGGGAGCTCTCTGGAGGACCGAGAAACTCTGGGAGGACTACTGAGACGTCTCTGGAGGAGGACCGAGAGACTCTCTGGGAGCTCTCTGGAGGACTGAGACCTCTCTGGAGGAAGACCGGACGGCTCTTCTGTATTAGTTCAAGCGCGAAATCGATCATCTTGATACCCTTTTTTGCTCCAGGGCGAAGACCGGTTTTCTGACTGTCTCTTTCATGCCCAGCATCGATCTCGTCTCTTTGGTTTTTTTTTGTTTGGTTTACCTTGTACGATACAGTCTTTTCGGAGTCGGCAGCCTCGTGGCGTTTGTTCCTGAGGGTCGTTTGCTCTTTTGCTTTCAGTTCCTGAGGGCCGCTTGTTCTTTTGCTTTCAATGCATGTTCTTTCTCCCAAAGAGGCCAGACTGCAGAGCCAGATGTCGATTCAGAGAAGCACAAAAGCAAGCATAGACTCGCATGGATAAAGACTCTCATCAATGGCTATGACTGATTAACCCGTTCTTTCGCAATGACTATGGCCCATTGATTAACTCGCTCTTTCACAATGACTATTGACCATTCTTTCACTATGACTGTCAACCATTCTTTCAGTGACTTAACCGTTCTGTCAATGATTAACCATTCTGTCTATCAACCATTCTTTCACTCGCTATGAACCCATTTATTCATATTAACCCTATTCATATCAACCCTATTCATATTAACCCATTCATATTAACCCATTCGTTCGCAGCGACTATATCGAAGGATAGCACTGAGCTATGCCGGCCATCGTAAGTACACTTGGGGCTCGTCATGCTCGCAGTGACTGTCAAAGTGAGAGAGCACTGAGCTATGTCGGCCATCGCAAGCGCAAACTTTGGCCTCGCCATGCTCGCAGTGACTATATCGAAGTGATAGCACTGGAGCCCATGGTGGTCGTCGCAAATCCAATCTGGGACCTCGTCATGGCTCAGCCCGTTGCCCGGGGCTCGATGTTAGTAAAAAAGAAAAAAAAGAAAAAAGTTGAAATAGATTGTCGCCGCCCAGAAAGAAATAAAGAAACATCAAAGACAGTCCTCGCATGCCAGGCCTGTTCAGTCTCTGCTGCCTGCATGTCTCAAAGGTCTGTTGCCGTCCAGCTGAACAGAGCCCGACTCCCTAATCGGCTGGCTGTCCAGGCTGTTGTCGCCAGCCCTCCTCGATTCTTGCTGGATGTCCAGGTCGTTGTCGCCAGTCCAGACTCTTCGATTTGTCGTCGACCAGCATCACTGTCGTCCCTCTCGACACACTGTCGCTGACACACTCGTCACTGGCCAAGTCGTTGTGGTTCACAAGATACCACTTGTCACTGGCCGTCTCCCTTCTCCCTGCCTCCTCTTTCTCCCTTTTCCTTGGCCGGCTCACTCCCTCTCCTCCTCTTCTTCTCACTCTCCTCTCCTCTCCCTTCTCCTCCCCTCTCCTCTCCTCTCCTTTCCTCTCCTCTCCTCTCCTCTCCTCTCCTCTCCTCCTCTCCTCTCCTCTCCTCTCCTCCTCTCCTCTCCTCCTCTCCTCTCCTCCTCTCATCTCCTCCTCTCATCTCCTCCTCTCCTTATCGCTCTCTTCCACTCACACACTCACTGCCCAAACCCAGGCGGCATCTTCACTTCGCCGTACTGGCTGTTGCTCGACGGCCGCGGCTTGTGCCGCTGGTGCTTTTCGTCCCAACACCCTGCTGGCTGGTACAGAGCGCGCAAAGCGGCAATCTGTCGTGGCTCGCGCAGCGGCACGGCCATGTTCCACTGCGCCTCTTCCGGCGCCAGCGGCTTAAACGGGTGGCGGGTCTGTGGGTGCCGGTCGCCGGCCCAGTCGCCCGGCCCGTGGTCCGGCCACTGCGACTTGGTCAGGCGGAACGCCTGCACGGTGGCGGCGGCGGTGGCGGCAGCAGCATCGGCGGTGTCGGCGGCGTTGGCGGCGTTGGCGGCGTCGGCGGCGCTGGGGTGGAAGCTGGTGTAGGAGCTGTGGCGCGAGGCGCCCTTTGCGGCCATTGCCTCTTCAAAGGCCTGGAGCTGCAGCTGGCGCAGCCGGTCGAGGTCGCTGGCCAGTGCCAGGGCCGAGCGCATCCGCAGCTGGGCTTCCGTCTTCTGCTGGCTGTCCGGCGTGGCTCCGACGAGCTCGGCCAGCGTCATTGTCCTCGGCCGCGGCAGCAGCGGCGCCGGAGCTGGTCCCGGAGCTGGTCCCGGAGCTGGTCCCGGAGCTTGTCCCGGAGCTGGTCCCACAGCTAGTCCCACAGCTGGTCCCACAGCTGGTCCCACAGCTGGTCCCACAGCTGGTCCAGCAGCTGGCCCCGGAACTGGTCCCGGAGCTGGTCCCGGAGCTGCGGCGGCGGGTCCCGGTGGCAGCAGGCGTGGGCTCTGCACCAGCTTCTTGATGATGGTTTGCTTGTGCCGCCTGTAATGGTTCTCTTCAGCATCCAGCTGGCCGCGCAGGTAGCACCCCAAACACAGAAAAGCCGTTGTGAGGGACAGCGGCCGGCAGCGCAGCCAGTTGGGCACTCTGGCCCCGCAGAGGCTGCAGAGGCTCCAGCCCAGCAGCTCGTGCACGAGCTTGGGCTTGCCCAGCGCCACCGGCTGCTCGTGCATCAGAATGGCCAGCATGAGCTTCAGCTCGCCGATCGCTGCGTCGCCGCCGCTGCCGTTGCCATGCATCAGTCGGCTGGCAAACGCGCTGCTGCTGTTTTGGATGGCCGGGCCAGCCTGGGCAGCTTGGCCAGCTTGGCCAGCCTGGGCGGTCTGGGGCCGTCCACGTCGGTCTCGACGGCGCGCCCGATACGACGATGCCCGGTAAAAGTAGTCGAGCATTCGCGGCAGCGCCCAGTCTGTGAGCGGGAGCTTCTCCAGAAAGTGCCGGAACGCCGTGCCTCGCTGCACGAGGTCGAGGCCCAGCCGCTGCGCCTTGGGCAAGACGTCAAATACGAGGCAGCAGAGCACCGCCCGCGTTGTGTCGACGCCGGTGTCGTTCCAGCTGAGCCCGTACGAGCCCTCTCGGTTGATGTCGTTGGGGCCTTCGTAGTAGCGAGGCGCAAAGTCGAACACGCGCAGCCTCGCCGGCCGATACCGCTCCTCGGGCTGTGTTGAGGGCTCCTCGGGCTGTGTTGAGGGCTCTGCGAGCGATGGTGGCAGTGCTGCTGCTGTCGTGGCCACTGCTGTCGTGGCCACTGCTGCCGCCGCTGCCGTCGCCACTGCTGCCGCCGCTGCTGTCGTTTCCACCGTCGCCGTCCCGGCCTCTCCTCCATCATAGCCGTCTGCTCGCTTCACCAGCACGTCCAGAAGATCGCCGGTGTGGCAAAAGTGCAGCATATCGCAGTCGAAGATGCCGAGCTGCTGCATCTGCGGAAAATTGCGCGCGTCCAGCAGAATTCGGAGCAGCTTGATGTCGAGAAAGGGCACATTCACCAGCTGCAAAGTCGTGATCTGAGCCTGCACATTGTGCAGCCCCCGGAGCACCTTGGCCGTGTTCAGCAAGTCCCGCGCAAAGCTGAGCTCGACACGAGGCTGCACCGGCGTCACCACCAGCCGGTTGGCGTGCAGCCGCGGGCCCGACACCGGCCGTCGCGTAACCACCGGCGACAGTCCGTCGTCCTCGTCACTGTCGTCCTCGTCACTGTCGTCCTCGTCACTGTCACCCCCCTCGTCACACCCGTTGCAGGACCCGTGGGTAATGTCCCACACCTCAACGTACCCGCCCAGCAGGGCAAAAACCACAGAGTTGGTGGCCGACAGCGCAAACCAGTCCGTAAAGGACAGCTGGTCGAGCATGTCGCGCGCAATCTCCGGGATACCCAGAAACCGCACAAGACCGGCCTGCTGCCGGAGCCGCGTCACCGCCTCCTCCGAATGGACCATCGCCGCCGCCGACGGCTGGCCCGCCGCAAACTCGAACCCCGAGCGCAGAACCGTCCGGGCGGCCGGAACGTGCAGCGGATCCGCCGGATTGGCCCAGTCGGCCAGCGCCTTGGCCCGGTACTTCTTGGCCAGCAGCCCTTCGTACTCCTGCCACGTGTAGCCAACACGCCCGTGCCACCGGTCGTCGCCGTCGTAGCTGATCACCCCGGGCTCCAGGCTGCCAGCCGGGTGGATGCGCGGCGTCGGTCGGCCCGGCGTCTCCACATAGCCGGCCTGCTGCTGCGGCGCCATCCGAGGAGGCTCGGCCACGTCTTGGTCCGTCAGCGACACTTTACAATCGAAAGTTGACCCCAAGCTGGTCGGCCAGACAGAAACTGGACTTACCGGTCGCTGTCTCAACGGCCGTGGCGGCTTCTTTGCCCTTGCCTTTCGACCGCTTTCGATTGGCGCGGCGTTTCTGGGACTTGCTCATAGAGCCTTTGTCAGGAGCGGGACCCTGCGCCGACAATGAGCCGGTGGCTTGGTTTTTGTTCGTGCCCACGTCACGAATGGCGTTGGACGCCATGACGATAGTTATTCAGTGTGAGATATCGCTGTTCTTCAATGTTAGATACCGTTCTTCGATTCATACAAAGAAACAATTTATTTGCATTGTACAATTAGAAGGCAACCATGAACAAGCAATAAGAAATAAAAGGAAAACGGCAAGCGTGGGTATAAAATGTCGATAACGGAAAAAAGTGAAGTCAAAAGGAAGAATCAAAGAGCGAAAGCGAAACAGTATTCAACAGCGACTCATCACGGCAGATACAGATGAAAAAAGATTGTTGAATAACCTGGCGATGATCGATGGTGGGAGTAGAAGATGAAAGAGACAATGAAGAAGGAGATAAAAAGGGTTTTATATTGATGAAAGTTGCAGGAGGGAGACAAGGAGGATAAAAAGCCAACCTGACGATGATCAAAAAAAAACGGCGAGAGCCGGGGAGTAGAAGATAAAAATGGTTGTTTAATGATGAAAGTTGCAGAAGGAGGCAAGAAGAGAGAGGAAGAGAGTAGAAGATAAACTTGATGATGAAAGTTGCAGAGGGAGGCAAGGATGGGGGAGGAGGAGAGTAGAAGATAAACTTGACGAGAGTTGCAGGAGGCAACGAAGAAGATAAAGGATGGTACAATAACAGAGCTGCAGGAAGAAGACAAGAAAGATTGTATACTAACCTGGCGATGATTGAAGATGAATGACGGAGTGAAAGGATAAAGGAGCTTTGGAATGATTAAAGAAGCTAAAAGTCGTGATAGCTGAAGCTGGGAAGCGAAGAGAACAGAGAGAGGAGAGAGAGGAGGAGGAAGGGGATTTAAATAGAAAGGAAAACTGGGGGAACACAAAAGAAAAGGGCAAACAAACCAAAAAAAAAGAGAGAGTTCCTTTTTGAAATTTGAGAAGAATCTGAGAAAAGATATTCACCTCTGTTTGCAGTGGGAGCGAGGGCAGACGTCCAAAAAGAAAAAAAAAACAAGTCATTGAATTAAAAAAAAAAGGGGGCTGGACGTTGTGTGGGTGCGTGAACGCATAACGTGACACAGAAGAGAGAGCCCTTTGTTTACACGCACAAAACCTGTCAGGGCATGGCAGCAAGATCACGAGAGCGTTGGGACGATTATGGGAGCCTGGAGACGGAGGACTGCTGCTTGCTCCCACGGGGCGTGGTCGTGTCCAGGAAGGGAAAGAAGTGAGGATATCGTTCCGACCAGGCAGAGAAACAGCAAGCACGAACGTCAGGCAGGCCAGGATTGAGCCAAGTCTGTAGCTAAGCATGGATATGGAGCAAGCATGGAGATTTTTCTCGCTTCACAATGCTTCCCAGCGAGTCCAGTGTCCTTTTTCTTTTTGTCTTTCTGTCTTTGTTTTTGTTTTTTTTGTTTTTTTTTCTGAGATCCATCAAGATAGAAATCAGAAAGCTCAGACACAACGATCGCGGAAGCCATGCCTTGAAAATCAATGAGGATCTATTGAGAACAGATGGCAGGCTGCAGAGCAGCTTTTTTCGATGCATTGTGGCTTCTTTTTCTTGTGGGAAGCTGACGATATCTGTAAACAAACCCGGATGCCGCCAAGCAAAACGACGATGTGTAGCCTGTGCCTTTTGATTAAGGCCAGCACTCTGGCGTTTATTGTATTAATACTCGAACACTGCATTAATACTCAAACAAACAAAAAAGCTTTTGCTGTGATTCTGGTTGATGGTCTTTGTTCCAGAACGAAAACGCTGTTCAGGGTTGACTCTTTGGCCGTCCCATCGCGGTGTTTTCTTTGTGAAAGCAAAACGACCCCAGGGCCAAGCTTTTCTTGGAATCAACACCCTCGACTCCTATATCTGTTGTATTTGCACGGCAAATCATCTTCTTTGACCTGTCTTTCTCAGCCTGTCACGTTTGTTTTTTTATTGACTTCCGTCCTCTTTTCTTCCTCCTAAAATTTCTCTCTCTTTTTGTTGATTGTTCAAGGTCCAAAACACTGCTCTTTCCACCAGTCTCGAAAGCTGTCTCATGCCTCGAAAAGCGGACTGCTTCGCTCGCAGGCAGCAGAATAGCGATGCCGTGCGTGCCGATCCGCAGCTTACTCGTACAGAAAGATAAGAGCCGGCGTGGGATGAGGGGCAGCTACTCGTATTGCAGCAACACCACTAACTCCTGCATACGAAGCGAACGAGGGGTCCGGACGCATCGATCGACACGCCAGTGATAAAAGTTCAACGTACACAGCACGACACGCAGCGACGACGAACTCAACACGCCGTCACAGACTTTTTGCACAGAGACAGGAACACGATGACGACCATTGTCGATGGAAATCGCCTGATCTGTGGGCCGCCGGGCGACCGGTGGCACTACCTCCGGAAAGAGCGGACGTTTGATTTGACGCGCAGCGGCGACGACGACGACGACGGCGGCGACAAAGACGACAAAGACGACAAAGACGACAAAGACGACGTTCTCGTCGTGCGCACGACGGCCGGGGCCCCCGACACGTCTCTGGCTCTGGCACCCGCACGCACCGCTCTGGTGATTGTGGACATGCAAAACTTCTTTTTGCACCCACGCTGCCGCAACCACCCGACGGGACTGGCAGCGGTGGCGCCGACGCGGCGGCTGATTGCCGACTGCCGGGCGATTGGGATTCAGGTATGTGGGGAGGCGAAGGGAGAGGAGAGGAGAGGGGGGCAGAGCAGGGGAGCAGGAGATGAAAGCAAGAGAAAGAAGAATTGAGCAGGAGAAGAGAGGAGAGCAGAGGAGGAGAGTAGAGCAGGAGAGCAGGAGATGAAAGCAAGAGGAAAAAGAAGTAAGCAGAAGAAGAGCAGGAGAGCAGGAGATGAAAGCAAGAGAAAGAAGAAGTGAGCGAGCAGGAGAGCAAAAACAGCAGAAGTAGGAGAGAAAAACAAGAGGAAAAAGAAAGAAGCGAGCAAGAGCAGGAGAACAGAAACCTAGAGGAATAAAAGGAGTGAATGAGGCAGCAACACGCCAGCAGCTGCCATCTCCAGCAACCACTAATCCACAGATTATCTGGCTCAATTGGGGCCTGACCGACGACGATTTGGCCGCCATGCCGGCTGCCATCGTGCGTGGATTTGCGAGGGCCATGTATGCCGACGCGCCGGAGGGCGACGACAGCGGCCTTCCAGTGCCGTCGGGGCTGGGCGTCGATATGGGCGGCGGCCGCGGACGGGCGCTGGTGGCCGGCGAATGGAACAGCGCCGTGTACGAGGGCGGCGGCGACGGCATCGAGGACCAGGCCGGGCTGGCCGACGAGGTACGGCCCGACCTCGGCGACATTGTCTGTGCCAAAAACCGCATGTCGGGCCTCTGGTCGACGGCGACGCCGCTGTGGAAGACGCTGGCCGAGTCGAAGCCGGCCGTGCGCACGCTGCTCTTTACCGGCGTCAACACGGACCAGTGCGTGCTGGGCACGCTGGCCGACGCCTACAACGCCGGCTGGGACTGCGTGGCCGTGGCCGACTGCTGTGCGACGACAACGCCGCACGGGCAAGAAACGACGCTGTGGAATGCATCGGTAAGTGGGAAGTGGGACAGAAAGATGGAGGAAGTCGGCGAGGAGGTCGGGGGCTGGAGAAAGCCGGGAAGGAGACTAGAGAAGGCCGGGAAGGCCAGGAGGCCGGGGAGGCCGGGGGGCTGGAGAGAAAGCCGGAAAGACGACAGAGAAACAGCAGAGAGATGGAGAGACGGAGAGACGGAAGACGGAAGACGGAAGACGGAAGACGGAAGACGGAAGACGGAAGACGGAAGACGGAAGACGGAAGACGGAAGACGGAAGACGGAAGACGGAAGACGGAAGACGGAGAGGGACACCAGCTGAACAGAAGCTAATACATCTAACCCTAGAAATCCTACGGCTTTGTGATCGACAGCAACAGCTTTGCCCAGGGAGCTCAGGCCTATCTCGACGGCCGAGCACAGAAAGACGAGAGCACGTAAAGGGTTGCCGGCGGTGGATGATCATGTACGGGGGAGCAGAGCAGGCAGAGCAGACTTTGTCGTTGATTGGCATTGTTGGCGGGCAGTGTATACTTTATTGAGAGAGACTCAATCTATGGTGGACTGTAACGAGAAAGGTGGTGGACTGCACACGAAAATAGAGCAACGGGCTTTGTCCGCTCTTGCTGGCCTCCGCCAAAACCAGGTCTTACTAGAGTTTGAAGCGTTGCACGATCAGACCTGAAATGTGTAGGACAGAATGTGTTGAATCAATTCAGCCAAGGGATCCCTTCGCCAAAGAGGTCTTTTCTGTCCGAGATGCTCTCAGACCTGGTTTTTCCCTCTTCTCGCTTTTCAGTGCTAAACAATCGACCAGTCAAGCTCCTTTGGGATCTCTCTTCTTAGTGCTGAACGATCGACCAGCCAAGCTCTCGAAAAGAAAGATCCGTTCCACTTTAGCCGGCCCCCCTTTTCGGCATTCGACGACTTTTTCCACTTTCTTGCTGACCCTGATGACGTCTAGTGGGCAGTGATGGTGGGAGGCTTGAGAACAAAAATACAGCAACAGAAAAGACGATGGATTGAGCGAAACTGAAGAGGGCACAGAGAGAGAGAGAGTTCAGAAAAGCGTTGAACAGAACGTGCCAGCCTGTCAAACTCACACGCTGCTGTGTAATACGACGTATTACGTTGTGGTGTAAGCTTGAGTCAAGCTCGCTGGCACAAGCCGACTGGGCTTGGCGCTTGTTTCGAATGGACAGGGTTGTCGCTCCGTCGAATAGGCAGGGTTGTCGCCCCGTAATACAAGAAAAAAAAAATGAGATGACGAGGAAGCTCAGGGAGGAACAAGGGCAGACGCGATGGGAAATAAAGATACACGTCAAAACGAAAAAGAGCGCATAGATAGCAACTGTACATTGAAGAAGGCAACCAAAGTCGAGAACGAGTGTTCAAGCGACTTTGCAGCGCCGTATTTTCTTGGGCTTGAACAATGCGCATTTTGTACGAGTATGAATCAATGTTGAATGTGTTATTTCTGGTCTAAGTCTGTATGGGACGCTGTTCCAACACGCAAACAACGTCTGAAATCCTTTTGCAGATGATCGTGAATTTTCGTAAACAAGTAGTAACTCCGTCTGCTGAAGGCTACCAGGTATCTTTAATCTGCTTCCCCCCCGATCGGCCTGTCCATGGGTCGAATCCTATCCTTTGTCTGTCTCTCTATGTTCCATGTCCATCCTATAATGTGTGAAATGCCACCTTTCCCGGTAAACAGAAAGGAAGAAGATGCGGTGACATGACCGCCCGGGAAAGCAAGAAACCCAAAACGCCGCAATAAAAAAAAAATAGAGTATAAAATGACACGCCAGCCATGCGAGGAGAGGAATCAAGGATAATGTTTTTTTTTAAAAAAAAAAGCTCCGCCGAAGAGTGTTCCAGGTACAGTTTATGCGATCGACTCCAGGTGGTTCCATGTGAATGCCAAGCGCGAATATCGTCAGACTCTCTGGGAGCCAAAAGGCCGGGAAAAGAAGTGTAATACCGTTCGCTTCGAGTATACTGTTCACTTCGAGTGTACTGTTCGCTTTGAGTGTAATACTGTTCGCCTTCATCCCTCAACCAGAGCGGCATGCTCCAAGAGTAACTGTTCGTGATCGTCGTTGCTGTATGGCATCAGACCTCTTCTCGGCCGGCAGAGTCTCGTGTTCCGTGTGCTGGCAAAGCGATGTTCCAGAAAAGTTCGAGGCATGGCGGCTGGTGAATATGATGCAGTGAAGGACAACAGAAAAGACTGGGAAGAAGGGAGAGCGAGCCGGGCAGTGCAGAAAAGCTCCAACACGGCCGCTCCGACGGTGGAACTGTCGCGCCAGTCCTGCGAGTCGACTCTTCGAGGCCCTGGCTGACAGGCCCTTCACTTCTTGTTCCGGATCATAATGTCGCCTTTGCAGATGCCATAGCTGCAACACGCATCCGGGCTCAGCTTGCCGTTTAGAATGAGGTCGACCTTGGCCTAAGAACCTGTTGTCAGCAAGAGTGGGCAGAGAGAGAGGACCAGCAGGCCTAGCCTCGATAGCAGCGGGAACGAAGCAGAAGCCAAGAAGCAGAAGCCAAGAAGCAGAAAGGCAAAAAAGGCCAAAAAACACTAAAAGGCAAAAGAGGCAAAAGGCAAAAAAAAAGCCAAGAAGCAAAACGGCAAAAAAGGCAAAACGGCAGCATACCTCTGGGCAGGGAAGTGGAGTTGCCTGGACGAGGCTGACGGCGGTCGACAAGAGAACAGCCGCGAGGGCTGGCAGCAGGTGTTGTAGTTGCATGAGGGAGAAGCCGGGCTTGTGTCGGTTGTCTGGGAAGAGCGGGCAGAGAGAAAGAGAGCAAGAGAAGATGTAAGGTTGAGAAGATTGAAGGTTGAGAGATTAAGGTTAAGATTCAAGGTTGAGATTCAAGGTTGAGATTTAAGGTTGGTATAAGTAGAAGAAAGAAACCAGGGACCGAGACTCGAACAAAGCTCGTGCGGAGTCAACCATCCAGCTCGTCTCATGCATGGAGCAAACACAAAAAGAGCACAGAAGTCGAGACGAAAGAGAAGAAAAAGGTGGACAGAGCCGGTAGGCGGGCAGAAGCTTAGCTTTTAAATAAGTGGAAGTGAAGAGCAAAAAAAAGGCACCCGGCATGTATGCCTGTTCTTTTTATTTGTCCCCGGAAAGAGTGTGTACGAAGTACTCCATCCGTCGTGTGGCGTGTGTCAGTCTTTTATTACGGGGTATGCTGCAGGATTCGGTTTGGTGTCAATACAAAAACAAAACACATTTTTACGTTACGGAGTAGATACCCGTATAGATATATATAATCCTTATTGCATTCCACGGAACAGGAAGCAAACACGCCCCCCCGCAAAAAGAAAGAACTCGGGACTAAGACGGAGTACTACTACGAGAATGTGTAAGGATACGAGTGTATCGCGAATACGAACAAGGTGTGGAATGCATGCCTGCGATAGTAGAGATTAGCATGCCTCTCTTTTTTCTTTTGGTGGAATAAGGACTTAGGGCAACTACTCCGTAAAAGGGGGGGGGGGAGTCAGACCCCGTCAGCAGCCTTCGGAAGAGTGGCTGTTGCGATACGAAAGAGAACGGGCATCAGATCAACACGAGCACAAATTTTTGTTTTGTTTTGTGGCTTGTTTTTCATGGCGTCTGGGCGTTTGGCTTTCACGCCGACTTTTTTTTTTTTTTGCTCTTGTCCGCTGCTCGTGCGCGAATCTGGTTTTTGGCCTGCCTCTATTCTTAGCTAGACCGTTCGCTTCATGGCTAGTGGTCGAGCCGGCTCGGCCGATTAGACGGGCTCTCAACCGCAAGAACAAAAACAAAAGACGGGCCAACAAAGAAGACAAAAAAAGAGGTCAGGCAAGGGGGGATAATACTGCCTACGGGTAGTACGAGTCAGTAAGACGACGGAGTAATACGAATAATACGGAGTAACGTGCTGTGCACAGTTTCCGCGCAAAGGCGGCTGACAATGCCGACGAAAGGGGTGTTTGTCGCTGGAGGCTGAAGCCAAACACACAGACACACTAAAAAAAAGAAAAAAGAAAAAAAGAAAAAAAGAAAAAAGAAGAAAGGAAAAAGAGAGCGGCGTCTGCAAAGATGCTCAGCCCAGCCGGGGATCAGCAAAGAGAAGAAACAGGGATCTTCAGCCCGGCCAAAAAAAAAGCAAAAGAAATACAGAGTTCGACGCTCTGCTCCGAATTGCTCGTACATTCACACAAAGAATGTGCCAAGCCCAAGTCACGAAATGAGATTGCCAAGCCCGGTTGAGAATTGAGAACGCCTGGGGCAACGTGCACAGGAATGTGGCGACGAGACAGGAACGGAAAGACTGTACGAGTACTCCGTACGTATAACCATGTTTGGTCTTTGTATAACTCGCGCATGCAGTTGAAAGTCCTTTCTTTGGAGCAATACGAGTACGACATTGTGCTTTCTGGGCCTTTCTTTGCCTCAAATACGAGTACGAGCACTGCTAGTCTGGGCTTGTCTTGGCTCCTGACTCGTGTCTCGGGCCAGTTGAGGCTGACCTCTTGTGCTGAGTACGTCGTATGAACGTTCGTATCTGCAGAGGCTCCACAACCAGCCATGCGAACATGGCAACCAAATCGGCTTTGGCAGAGAGTATGGTGTGCGACGTCAGGCCACGAAAACCGTATCTCAGTTCAGGAAAAGATAAGCAGAGAGGCGGTATTATTACCGCGATTTGAAAGAAGAAAGAAAAAAGGAGTACGAGTATTAAGTTGCAATTGAGTATTAAGTTGCAACTCATTGATTGAAAAAAAGACGAGCAAAAAAATTAAAAAAAAAAAAAAAAAATTGGACAGAAAATTGTTACCCAAACGGACATCCCAGTTGCACCAAAAAGGGTTTTGATTTCCCGTTGATGCTCCAGAATCGCCAGACACACCCGAATGACGTGGGTGGGAAGAAAACGAGTCTTTGCTCTCTCCGAACACCAACACCACAAACCGTTTTCCAGGTTCTGCGGTGCGCTAGGAAGCCAAGCGCCATCAAATACGAGCTGTTGGCTTGCAGGTCTTCCTTTTTGCGTCACATGCGGCCGTTGTCGCCGGCGAATTGGATTGGGCCATGCATGCAAAAACGCCACCAATACTTTTTTGCCAATATTTGGCCTTTGCATTGCAGTGCGCCGGACCAAAAGGCCATTGCGGAAGACCGAAGAGCAATCATCTCTGCGTTTTTGCAGAGCAATACGACGGATGCGTTCGAGGTTTAGACAGCGATCAGAGAAGCCATTGCAAAGTATCAATACGTTGTATTATTACTACCCCGATGCAATCCGCTCTTCCGGAGCCTCGCTCTGTGAGCCCTTCTCGGGTTGCTTGGTGGCCCGTCCAACTCTGGCCTTTGCTGGCTCGCTCTGGTGACGTCTTTCGACAGGATCGCCCCAAAAAAGGTATACGGAGTACAGAGTCAAACTCTGTTCACTCTGCTCAACGTACTTCATAATGCAGATCAGCCTCACAGAGTACAAGCAGTCTGTGCTCTTCCCCAGCAGGACTGACGTCAGATGCCTGCTGCAAGCAATTTCACTCGTGGGGAGTCCGCTGTCTGAGAAGCCGACAGGCATCTCTGTCCTTTTTCATTTCCAGCTTCCAAGGGAGACAGTTGCCCACTCTCCAGGCCCTAAAGTCCCCGCTCTGAGGCCTCTTAAAGTTGCGTGCCGGTGCTTCACTATCCCGCATCCCGGTCCAACTTGGCCCCATTGTTAATACTCCGTAACCCATGTACTCCGTACGAGTAAGCTTCATCCCCTCATGCCGTCGCGAAAAGAAAAGAGAAGAGAGTGCATCGTGCCCAGGGCCATGAAATCACGCGTAATACTACGTCGGGCCTACCATTGCTACTCTGTACGAGTAATATTACTCCATACGCATGCCCCATTCTCATAAGATCTGAGACGGCTGGACCCTTTCAGTCCCTTACTTGGTCGTCATTTTACACAACCCTCTCATCTTCAAAAGTTCGCGCCAATTCCCACTCTTTCGTTCGCTTTCTGCCCTTCTTTTTCTTGTTTCCCCCCCTTCATTGCTTGGTGTGTTTTGCTCTCTGGAAAACCCATGACGACGGATTAATACTTCGTCAACGAACCAGCGTGCGCTGCAAATCGCGCTCTAGCCAGAAATTGAAAATATTACACGTCGAAGAAAAGCCAGAAATCGAAAAAAGATCACGTCGAAGAAGACAAAAACAAATGCCTCATCTCGTTTCCCTTCCCTCGGCAAGCAGGCACACACAAAAGACAGCCGGGGTAATGAGACATTGCAATGCTCGCTTTGCATTTATGATGAAGGACAAGGCATGTACGGACAGTTGCAGAGGATTGCAGAGGACTTCGCACGTCGACCACAAGGCAGGCCTTTCTCGTGTTGGTCTCGAGAAGTCCAGAAATCAGTTTTAACGTGCCTGAGCCGCATGCGGAAGCGATGCACAACATAATCATACGCCGTGATGCTCCTTTGTACGCCTCATAGACAGATTTGCTTTGCACGGAGTCGTCGCAGCAGCCCACCTTTCTTGAAGCTGGAGCAGTCTTGCCTTTTGATCAACAGCAGGTCTACAGATCCCCCGAGCACCAACGCGTCGTACTCTCTGTATGGCATACTTTATTTGTAGCTGGGAGGCGTGGCGCTGGAGCTGCCGTAATTGAAGGAAAGAATTCAACAAAGACGAAGAAATCAAGGGAAATGCAGGCCCTTTCATTTTCCATCAGGCGGTTCCTGGCTTTCTTTAGCTCGTTTCGCTCCTCTGCAGTCGGGACGCACTTTCTTCGAGCAGCGCCGCCAGTGAGTTCTTTGAGCAATGCTGCCCGTGAGTTCTTCGAGCAATGCTGCCCGTAAAGTTCGTTCTCGACCCTCGCTGACCCCATCCGCTGCACGGGTGAAGCAGCCGCTGGGCAGCGACGGCGCGGCATGGAGGGAGCAGAAATGACGGTCGGGTGTGTGCGACGAGGAGGAGGGACGCGCTGATGACCCAAACGGTGACATCTGGATGAAACTGCTACTCAAAGAGAGAGCGATCGAGTCTTTGTTTGGGGGTGGACATTAGAACCTCTTGCCTCATTTCTTTGGTTTTTTCTCCGTCTCTTCTCCCCTTGCCTCTTTTTTTGTCTTTTTTCTTCGTCTGTTCTCCTCTTGCCTCTTTTCTTTGCCTTTTTTCTCCGCCTATTCTCTCTCTCTTCTTCTGCATCGTTTGCGTCTTTCGCGTTCACTCGTTCGTTCACTGCACAGGCCTCTGAACCCGAAGACCAAACAAGTGCTTCTTGGCACAATGCTTGTTCGCATCTTGCCGCTCGTCCCGGCCTCACCAGTAGACCTCTCTCCTTGTGGCACTCGTTCTCGAGGGAACCCCTCGTAAATTTCCAATGCACTGTTTCGCTGCCTATCGTGCAGTGGAAACCTTGTTTCTCGACTTGGGTGGCGCATGCCGCCATGCCGCCATGCCGCCACGTTCGCAGAGAAAAGCATGTCCGGTTAATACTCTGCTGAAAGGCGCCTGAGCAGCCAGTCCTCGTAGAGCCCAGCAGCGATTGCGTCACATGAACGTCACCACAAACTCCTTGGACGGTTCGTGGTCCCACCCGAACCTCACCAAGACAGTGGAATCTCTCCTTGTCCAGCCTCCTCCAAATCTTGGGGAACCCTCGTGCTCGACGGAGCCTTGCCAAAGCAGCCGACACGCAAACTGCTCCGTGTCTTTCGTACTTGCTGCCATCCCTCTCCCACATCGACACCCAATGGAGACGGACGCGGTTTTGCATCTGGGCTTCTGAGAGAGTACGCACGGAGAAGGTCGCGGTTTGAATCTGGCCTTCTGAGAGAGTACGCTCGGAGAAGGTCGCGGTTTGAATCTGGCCTTCTGAGAGAGTATGCACAGTGGAGGTCACGGTTTTGGTCTGGCCTTCTGAGAGAGTGATGCACGGTGAAGGTAATCAAGCAAACCAAAAAAAAAATACCGACCCTATTCTCAAAGAAGGAGCGGCAGAAATGAATTGGGGAACGAAAAGGGCAGGCTAGCAAAGAAACGCTGCCGGAGTGCTTTCAACGCAAACCCCAGTTTGGCAGAAGTATTCCGATGTTTTCTTCCTTGTCAAAGCCTGATGTCTCCGCGACCCCGGCTTTCCTCCCGGCACTGGTGGCTAGCTCAGCGGGTTCTCATCGCCCCTGACACCGACAGACAGCATTTACAGACAAGCTGTCGCCGGTTTTGCCTGAGCAGAAGCCAGGCGCGAGAAGGAAAGAGCTCGGCATCTGGCTCGGTCTTTCGATTGACAGCAAAGGACGAGGAACCAAGCCACGCGGCCAACGCGGCCAGTGTGAGTCTGAAAAAAAACAACCTAAACGGCTACTGGCAGCCACTCAATCCGATCACTGAACTGCAAGCGGTTGAAGATAGATGGGAAACCAAAACCCCCCAAACAAGGAAACAGACAGTAACAACAACAAAGAAGGGATGTCCATTGCCAGTGGACAGAGCACTGTCATCCCTATCCATCCGTATTACTTACCGCTTGCCCCAGGCCGTCAACTCGACCGACTCGGCCAGCTAGACTCTGTTACTTCCGTGGGTTCCATGGCCTGACGGCAAAACAGAAAATCGAAACTCTCGCCCTCTCAGTTCCGGTCTAGCTGGCGAACATTACCAGGCATGTTGCTGATCAGCTGCAAAAATGTAATAATGCATAAAAAATTCAAAAAGGGTCCTTGCCAAGCTACCGAGCTTCCGACCAGAGTTGGCTGGTTCCTACCCGACACTCCGACGCGATGTGAGCTGACGCAATGTCATGTACTCGCAGTACTGGCCTACGTGGCCAGTCGTCGTATGGCCCAGCCCGTTCTCACCGGCCACGTCTCACTGAGAGGTGTGTGAACTGCTGGAAAGCAAGCTGTGCAGCTTATGGATGTGTGTGTGTGAGTTGGTATGTTTGGGCAACGCTGGGAACATTTGAGAGCCAGCTTGACCTCTAGCCAACCTTGCATGCTTGCCTGAAAGTATCTCAACCATCTCAAGGCCGATCTCGCAATCAAAGAGACCCCTCAACGAGCAATATCGAGATGCGAAGAAAAATTCTGTCCTCGCGTGATCAAACCGGATCTCCTTTGCCTTTTTTGCGGTATATTATTTGTATATTATTCCCGTTTTTTTTTCTTTTTCTTTTCTTTTTTTTTTTTTTTTTTTTTTTAAAAAAAAAGAGAGCACTAGCTTTTAACTCGAACCAATGCATCGTCTCCAAAGCTCCGCCGACATAGAGCTTCTCAACCAAACCAACAAAAAACGCGGCTCCGAGCGGCCAACAATGGGAGCAAACGTGCTAGCTCCACATTAATGCAGCCCTAACTACCAGTAGTTGAAGGCTTTTTTTAAGGTGGATTTTGCTTGCTTTCGCAAAGACAAATTCGAAGCTAAGACGACGGGAAACGGCTTCTTTTTTTCTTTCTTTCTTTTTTTTACCGGCTCTTCAGGAACATTGCTAGGTGGCGAGTCACCTACCAAGAAAGGCAAAGTAAGGCAGTCCTCTGCTCTATTTTGGGGTTCACACTCGACTTCGTGTGCCATAGGGCCCCTTGCTCCGCATTGGAACAAAGAGCAAAACTCTTCACGCTTATGAAGTAGCAAAAGAAGAAATGAAAAAGTAAGCAAAAGGCAGTGACAGGGGAGGGAGCCATATAGTAAAACGGTCGACGATGTGTAAACCAGCTGGAAAGCCTTGTGACAGAAAAGAGAAAATGCACAGGACATAAGGAGGGGAGCACGCAATGTTTCCCCATCTCATCTGGAGCTCTTTGGACTGAAGACGTCAAGATTTGGTATAGCAGAGTAATACGTCCTTCTCGCGTTTTGGACTCCCCCAAGTCTGAAAAGCCTCAATGTCCGCCACTTGAAGAGCAAGCGACCGTCTTCGGAGTTGGAAGCGGCAAGCTTGAGGACGCTCCGTATGCACGTCAAGCGCGCCAGTCAAACTTCTGAGGATCAAAGGAAAGGCGTTGGTGGTGGTGGCAAAAGCAGCTCGCAGCTCACGCACGTGGAGAAAACGTGGTCCAAAGCAGAATGCAAGCACGGAAAACGGACGGTTTTGGGCCAGGTGCATAAAGAAGAAAAAAAAAACGGTTAGAAGAGAGCCAGAAAAGAGCCAGAACAAAACCAAAAATAAAGCCAATGCCGGGGAAGGCGAGAAGCGATCTGGCTGTTCTGCGAGATTCAGGGGGGGGGGAAAGAGGGGGCGGGGGGTGAGTGTAGGTATCTTGTCCGAAGTATCCATATGTGGACTACAGAGAATGAAACGATGAGAAATAATAGAAAGCCAAAACGAGGTTGAAACTGTGAGATCCAAGCATTTGCATTCGACGCACGTTGTAGATGCAAGCACAAGCTGACGCAGCCCCAGAATCCTCTTTAATTTTTTTACAGGGCTTTTTTGGCGTCTTGGAGAGGCGGCGGCCGCCGCTGCAGGACGGGGCTCGGCGACGACGGCAAGCCGCAGAAAATATGCTCCGGGCCAAACAGACTAGTCCAAATGAGGAAAGGAAATCGAAGTTTTCGATGCATGGAAGGGAAATGGGCTGGGCAGTGGATTAAAGCAAATAGAGATATGGATACGAGTACAGAGTATGGAGTACGGAGTACACGTATCCATACCGTAAAGACGGCCAGAACAGGCCAACGGGTCTAAAAGCGGTGAGCAGTTCAGAACCGTTGGTATCAGTATGAGTCCATGGCATTTATCAGAAGCAGTTCACGATAGGCAACCGAGTCGTGGACGCCGTCAGGCTTTGCTATCAACATCAGATAATCCCACGATGCTGTCTGGACTTTGCTGGACAGGGCGGTATCTTTGCTCAGCTTTGTCTTCGTCTACACAAAGAAATGCCAAGAGGAGCCGCCTGCGATGGGCATAAACAAAAGGGACTTTCTTGCCTAGTCCTTCCTAGTTTCGGATTCTGCAGCTTGTCTTAGCTGGCCTGTGAACCGACGATGCGATCAAGGCGAGGGAGAGAGAGGCTGTGGCAGATGGCAGATGCAATGGAGCAAAGGTGCGGACGAATCTCAGCTCAGCCGCTTCTTGAAAGATAAGATATTCAGCGACGGGGGGAGGGAAGCTAGGACCCCCCAAACTATGGATACTCCAGACCGGGCTGGAAGCTGGTGTACGAAATACAGAGCTATTACGAGTACTAGCTATTACTTGTGGGCTGCGGGTTGCGGGATGCTCCTCCGCTTTGCGCGAATACTTTGCAAGTCGCTTGTTTTTTGGGTGCTTTAGTGGTTTGGCAGCGGTTGTGTGGCGCACGGAGAAGCAACCGTAGCTGGGTACGGCAGGGCGGCTCCCCCAGAGCTTGCCCTGTCTGTCGTTGACGGACGGGCGCGTCCAAAAGGTATCGTTTGCGGAAAAATGCCTCTTTACCGCTTTTTAGGCCCGTTTGGCGTTCCAAATTGGCGGCAGCGCCGAACAGGGCGTAAACAGCAGCACGGGATTGGCCATTGGCCTGGCGATTGCAGATTGGCGGTTGGGTTTGTGAAATGCGAGTACTCGTACTCGTCCTTGTACTCCGTACTCCGTCCAGAGTAATAATACGGTATGCAGAACTCGTCCTCATATCGTGCATCGTCCATGTTATTAAACAGCTTGCTTTTACTGGACAGCAGCCATTCAGACGGAGGCACGCAGTAAACACTCGAGTAATAAGGAAAGGCCTTATCAGTGACTAGTCCCGTTGACCAACCAAAACTCGTTAGCCCGCCACAGCCTAGGCCACCCCGGCTGCCCCACCTTCTTCTTTTTAATGTTCTGTTGGCATGGGAGGGCGTGGAATATCGGCCAATCACAGCTGAGAGATAAGAACTTTGGGCCTTGCTTTCACGACACTGCGGCTGCAAGGGTTTTTCTTTTTGAGATTTTTATGTGTTGTTTTGCCATTTGGGCTGATAGCCAAGACATCTTGAAGCTTGTTTGGGGAATTGTTGCGTGAGATCGGGAGAGAGAATGAGAGATACTCGCACATGGCCTGTCGCTGGAGGGAAAATACGATAGAGAAAGCGTTGTGCGCACAGCCTGACGCCACGTCGTATTATTACGAGTACGACGTACTCCGTCGATACGACCGCTTTCAGCTCTTTGGAAAAGATACTTCTCCGCAGTTGATGACGAACAAGCAAGTATTCTGTACGGGTAAAGTTACGCTGCACAACGTCCGCTGTGTTGCGGACATCAGAGTTTGAGCTGCATGCAGTCAACGCCTTGGAAGAAACGGCATCAGTTTCAGTTTCGGGGCTTTTTTTTGAGTCTAGAAATCCAAAGTACGAGTACTCGTATTGTTCGGTCCAGAACATCCCAGACTCGGCGGCACTGCGCCGTGCAGCATAGTGACTCCCTGCACGGAGTACGGTACTAGGGAACGAATCCCTCCTGCTTCGTATTACCACTGAGTACGGAGCTATACACAGAAAAGGAAGATAGGTGCCTTCAGGTACGGAATACATTGTGTTCCTGCTTGGATTATGGATACTAGCTCAGTAATACGATGCAATATCCATACTCTCTAGTGCGTACCGAGTACGACATGCGACGAATTGTGCTTGTCAGATTTCACTGCTCGCTGAAGATGGCCCAGAAGAGCTTCCATCGCCCCAATGATCTGACAGACCATGGCAACGCCATTCGAATACTACACCATACCCATAGCAGTCATGATTGTATCCTTACAGTCTCTTGTCGTCATCCGTCCTCGCTGACATGTTCCGACCGATCGAGTCTGCTGCTCGCGCAAAGGGAGGGAGCAATACGACCTCAAGGCTATCATGGGGCGGGTCGCGTACTCGTAAGGAAATTATGCTTAGACCACACGCCAATCAGCGCGATAAAGCCATCGTAGACTACGGGTACTCGTGTATGGATACACTTGTACTTGTATATTCCATTCTCGTACTAAGTAAGTGCTGTGACGACTAGCCAAAGCCTATTGCTATTCCGGCATGAATTCGCGATCCAATCTCTTTGCCAAGTCATCAATGTCGCACACGAGTATCCATATGAACAGCTTCGAGCCATACACTACAATACGGAAGATGCTACTTGCTTCTTTCAGGCTCTTGTGGAGAGACCTCTGCAAACGCTTTACAAGGCGCCCCCCCAGGCCTGTATCACGATGCATTGCTCCGTGCTACGTCGTACGCTGCACGCCCTGTCCCGGAGCTCGTACAATCAGGACGGGACTTGCACGAAAGCTGCAAAGAGAACGAAAAGGACAAAAAAAAAGGATGTGGCTTGGCTTTGCTCGTGCTCCCCTGATTCTGCAAGCCACGCTTTTGCATGTGCCCGAGGAAAATCGCAGCATTGCACACTGCGAAGTACCGAGCACAACTCTTACAGTGCTTGCAGGTTGTTTGAAGGAACACGTACAAGCATTACTTACGACTTACAAAACATACCCAGAGCGAGTTCGGTGTGTGAATATGGGATATGGGGGATATTCTCAAGAGACAGAAAGCGGCCACAGAAAGCTCCGTGCTCAGTAATACCAGCAAATACGAGTACGATAAAACCGCCACAATCAAGCATTTTGCCCACCTGCAATGTACCCGACTCCACCTGCCGAATAGGGTAGCTCTTGCAAGCCATTGTGGAGCTCCGATAGGCTCTTCTTTCGTCCATTTCTCCATATAACTCCGTACTTAAAAACTCGTTCGTATGGATACTGCGACCAAGAAAAAAGAAAGCAGTAATAATACGACGTATTACGACGCATGAATTAGGGAAAAAAGACCAGTAGCCAGGCCCGACAGATGGTTGCAACTTGTCTGAATTTTTGCACCTGAAAAAAAAGAAAAGAAAGAACAAAAGACAGAAAGAGCGTTCTTGCCCTTCTTATCAAGGGGCGGGACGGGAGGGGGCAAGAACGAATTAGTCCAGCACAGAGTATTGAAAGCTATTGCAAAGTACTTTTTTTCGTACAGTGATGTAACAGTATTACCTGGCAAGCCTCCTCCTTCCTGCGCAATATTGATGCTTTGTTTGCTCGGCACAGCACTCGTACGTACGTCGTATGGATATAACTGCGGTATCCATTTCGTGTGCTCATTGTCGCGCGGCAGGAGCAGGGGGAGGAGGGAGAGATGCGCCTCCCTCTTTTGTGTTTGCATCGTCCGCATGCTCTGTACGAGGACTCGTAATACTCGCACTGCGCAGGTCGTACCTGCGCCTCGAAGCTGATCAGGGTTCTTTCTTTTGAAATGCAACTCCTCGTTCTTTCCCTTTGTAGTTCTTGTGTTCTTATTTTCATCGTTGAGAGCAATTGCTCGAATCTGCTTATATCTCGCCCAATCCAGAACCCATCCCATCCAAATTTACATCGTCAAGTCCTCCTTTGTACATATTCATCACCAACTCAACTTTTGTCTCTCTGCTTCCTTTTCGTTGCTTTGGATTCCCGCTGCGCCAGCTTTTCGCATGGGTTGCGGGCAACAAAAAATAGCTCAGAGCGCTCTTTGTGTTGCGCCATCGTTTTTTTTCTTTTGCTCTTTTGCCCTTTTGCCCTTTTTCTTTTTCTTTTTGCCATTTCCTTTGCTCTCATTTCTTCTCTCTACAAACTAGCCCTCGACACAACTCAAAGTGAGCAATAAAGCTGGCCTATCTCAGCCTGTTTTGGCACTAATGCAGAAGCGAGAAAAGAACAAAAATCCACGTCCCCAAAATCAAAATTTCCCTAGCTCTCTGATCAGCGACCACACCACATACGAAGTACTCCGTGCTCACACTCACCCGCACCCACACACCACACCAACACAAAACCAGCCCACGCCATAAGAAAATAAGAACCACCCACCCACCCCCCCTCCCCACCCTCGTCGGGGGCCCCTTGTGCTCCATTCTAACCATTCTAACCCTTCTACCTTCCTTCCATCTGCTGTCGGCGTCTCCCGCTGTCTGGACCCCCCGAGAGAGCTTTACCAGAACTTTACCTTTGGGCCTGCATTCAGCTCTCTACCGGCCTGTCCTTTTGCTAGGAGCAGGCCCGCCTTGCATTGCTACTTTGCTACTTTGTGCAGGCTTCAAGCCCAAAAAGTTAGCTTCTTTTTCTTAATTCTTTTCGCGCTTGCCAGTTCTTGGTCGTCTTTCCCGTTTTTGGCTTTCACGCCGCATGTATATATATGAGTCCAATCTCCTCGACTTGTCTGTCTCATCGTTTTCTTTTTCCTCATCACCACTCAACAACACGGCCAAGCTGATCTTCTGCTTGCTTTGACTCTCTCCTTGGAGGCGCCTTACACAGCCGGGTCTTGGATTTTGGACGTCTCACTTTTCGGCCACAAAGAAGAAACTTGCGCAGAAACAGAGTTGCAAAATTGGCAGCGCCCCGACTTACACCCAAAGGAACAACAGCACACCCCCAAAAGAGGCCGGGAGACAACACCGATTTCTTAAACAAAAAAAAAACGATTTTCAGCCAAATCGCCCAACATGAGCAAAGACATTGGCCAAACCGAAAAGTACGGCGGCGAGCCGTATCCCGATGCGGACGTGCAGGTCGGCTATACCGGCGACGAGAATGCCGTCAGCAAGGACCAGTTTGTTGTTGGAGACAGCTGGTACGCCCGCATGCAACGCCTCGCCGGCAAGCTGGGTGTCGAGCAGCGCGGTATTGAGCGTGTGCCTGCCGATGAGCGTACCGATACCACCATGACCAAAGTCGGCACAGTTGTATGTCTTCCTGCGACAATTCATTTTTTTTTTTTTTTTCAGTCCCCCCCCCCCCTCTCTCCTGCATGACTGACTCGAGAAAATAGTGGCTGTCTGCCAATCTGGTCGTCTCGTCCTTTGCTATCGGTGCTCTGGCCCAGCCCATCTTCGGGCTCGGCTATGTGGACACTGCGCTGACCATTATCTTCATCAACCTTCTTGGCATCACGCCTGTGTGCTTTTTCTCTACCTTTGGTCCCCGTTTCGGTCTGCGCCAGATGGTGCTCTCCCGCTTCTTTTTTGGTTACCATGTTGTCAAGATCAGTATGTTTGCATCTTTCCCCCCCCCCCCCCCCTCGTTTTTAGCAAAGCGTCTTTTCCTCCGTCGCGCTCGTTTACTTTTTAGCAAAACGTCTAACATGCCACAGTCGCCTTTTTCAACATCCTGGCCTGCTTGGGCTGGTCGTCCGTCAACGTCATCGTCGGTGCCCAGCTTTTCCACGCCGTCAACCACAACATGCCTGGCTGGGCCGGCATTCTGATTATCGCCCTGTCTACTTTGATGATCTGCTTCTTCGGCTACCGCATTGTGCACGCATACGAGCGCTGGTCGTGGATCCCATGCTTTATCATCTTCCTGATTGTGGCTGGCGAGTTTGGCCACTCGGGCAAGTTCGACAACATGCTGCCTTTGAGCAAGGGCAAATCTGAGGCTGGTTCTGTTCTGTCGTTCGCGGCATCCGTGTATGGCTTCGCCACGGGTTGGTGCTCGTACGCTGCCGACTACACTGTTTACCAGCCCGTCACCCGCTCGCGCGTCTCCATCTTCCTCTGGACCTTCTGCGGTCTCTTCTTCCCGCTAGTCTTCACCGAACTTCTGGGCGCTGCCATCATGACGGCGTCTGTCAACGACCCGACGTACGAAGCCGCCTACCTCGACTCGGGCATTGGCGGTCTGCTGGCCACGGTGCTGATTCCGCCATTGGGCCGCTTTGGCAAGTTCTGCATGGTCATGCTGGCTCTGTCCATCATTGCCAACAACTGCCCCAACATCTACTCGGTGTCGCTGTCTCTGCAGGTGCTTGCCAGCCAGACCCAGCGCGTGCCCCGCTTCATCTGGGTCGTCATTGGCACCGGCATCTACATTGCCATTGCCATTCCGGGCTACAGCCACTTCGAGTCTTGGTTGGAGAACTTCATGCTGATCATTGGCTACTGGTTGGCCATCTACGAGGGCATTTCGCTGTCCGAGCACTTTATCTTCCGCCGCGGCTTTGGCGGCTACAAGCCCGAAGACTACACCGATGCCAGCAAGCTGCCGCCTGGCATCGCTTCGTCCTGCGCGTTCCTGATGGGCGTCATGGGCGCCGTTCTTGGCATGGCCCAGGTCTGGTTCACCGGCCCCATTGGCAAGCTGTGCGGTGGCGCATTTGGCGGTGATGTTGGTTTCGAGCTGGCCTTCAGCTTTGCCGCTGTCACCTACATCGTTCTGCGGACGATTGAGAAGAGCTACTTTAAGCGATAAACATATCTAGCCAGGCCCTGGTACTTCTTTTTTCTTTTTTGTTTGCCCCTCTCTTTTGCCTGATGTTTTTTTTTCCCTGCATTCCGCTCTTTCGTTATATGCTATATACAGATGCTATATTCTCCATCGGTTTTGTTTGATTTCGTTCTTTGTCGGGTTTGAGTGTTCTCTCTTTTTTTTCTATTTGTTCATTGTATGTGTCTACTTTTGATAAGTGTTATCAGTCCATTTTTAGTGGCACAGAAGAAAATGAGACGAAAAATGTCTATTACATAAAAGCCGCGCCCCCTTGAACCACTACTCATCATGTCCACATTAGGAGAGGGAGTGAACCCCGTGACAGCTGTGATGTGACACTCCCCTTTCCATATTCGGCCCTTGTTTCTGTTTCCTATCAGGATGTGTTGTGCATGCGCTCGATAGGCGACTTTATGTAACCGATTTTGCGGTTTTCTTGTCTCTTTGTCAAATGGTTAGTGTCTACGGACGGCAGCCAGTGTCTCCACCTATTTTTTTTCTTCTCTGTATCGAACCGTTTTTACTAGAAAACGAAAAACTTGGACAATTAGGTCGTCGAGAGAGCCCAGCTATGCTTTTGATGTACGATAATGATACCTTTGAAACGTATATATGGTATATTATTGCCGAACTCTCTGTCCGATTTTTGTCTCCCTCCCCCACCCCCCAAAAAAGGCTTTTAAACTATGGCCTCGGTAGGATTGAATTGCGAGAGGTGCTATTTTCTCCTTCGGCAACAGCGTGACACGTGCCTCCTCAAAAGACATGGCGGTTATTAAAGCTATTTACATCTAGGCCACGCTTCTTCTCGTCTGCGACTGTTTCCTGTAATTGTCCGCTACTTCCAATTCCGGTTTTTTTTTTGTGTTCCTGTCCTCTAAAAGTAGAAGCAGTAGTAGCAGTGCCTCCTCCGACCACCTTGGGTTTCCCCCTGTCCAGTTCCCTATGTTATTTCTTTTCAGTTGACGCCAATAAAAAAAAAAAGCCGGACGAGACAAAAGCCCCAGAATAAGAAAAAAAGCAAGATAAACTCCAGAAACAAGCCAAAACCCCAAAACAGAGCCAATACAGACAAAAAAAAGAAACAGAGACTTTCCAAGCCTCCGTCTGAAGAGCGGTTCTACACCAAGCCTCCGTCTGAAGAGCTGATGTTCCACCCCAACATTCCGTTTGTCAAGCCTCTCTGCCTGCGCTCCAGGACGGGCTCGAACGCGCTCCCCCAACTATGACTGGTAAAAGGCCGACTTGATAAAGGTGTCGGCTGTGACGTCGGTGGTCGGGGGTGCAGCAGCAGCAGCAGCGGCGGCTCTGCGAGCGGCGGCTTTTTCGGCCATGACGGGATCCTCGGCAGGGCTGCTGCTTGTGGTGCTGCTGTTGGAGGCGATGGTGTGTACGCGGCCGCGGGTGCCGATGCTGGCGCCGACGACGCTGCCGGCGATGCTGCTGCCGGCGACGCTGGCGGGAGAAGAAGACGAGGCCGCGGCCGCCGCCGGGAGCAGGTGCTGTTGCTGTTGAGGGCCCGGGGCGTTGGCGCTGCCGGGCACGGGGATGGGGCGCAGAAAGGTCGACGGCAGGTAGCCGACGCGGCCGTCGCGGGTGCGGCACTGCCACCAGTCGGACGGGTTGCCGAGGGGGTCGGTCTTGGCCAGGACGACGACGAGGTCGTCGCGCTTGACGGCCAGATCGAGGCCGGCGGCGGCCAAGGCGTTGTTGCTGCTGCTGCTGCCGGGCTGCGTGCCGTCTGGCGCGGCGAGGGCGGCGGCGGCCGGCGTGTAGTCGTAGAGGACGCGGCAAAAGTCCAGCTTGGACGGGTCCAGCTGGACGGCCAGGGCCTGCTGCTGCTGCTGCTGCAGCAGGGCCAGCTGGCGCTTTTCTTCTTCCTCGTGCGAGGCGGCCATGGCGCGGATGGCCTTGCTCATGAGGAAGGGCAGGCCAAAGGCGGCCAGGACGAAGAAGAAGAGCGGCTTGCGGCTGGGCTTGGGCGGCATGCCGGCGGCTGGGCCGGCGCCGGGGCCGGCGGCCAGGGCGCGGCCCTCGAAGCGCGCAAAGGCTGCCGGCGTCAGCGCCGTGGCGTCGGCGGGCAGCGGGCGGCCCGTCAGCTTGGCCAGCAGCGTGCGGATCCACCGCATCAGGGTGAAGATGCCCAGGATGGAGCCCAGGGTGTCGCGCAGGTTGCCGAACTGCTCGGCGACCGAGACCATGGCTAGGCTGGTTAGCAGGAGCAGGCAAAGGGCAGAGGGCAGAAGGCAGAAACAGCACACAACTCACCGAAAAAACTAGAATGCGTGGCCATGTACGTGCTCTCCAGCATCTGGGCAAAGCCGCCAAAGGCGCCGACAATGCCCTCGAGCATCTGGAAGGTGGCCTGCGTGCTCGTGTTGAAGCGGTTTGTCAGGCTGTTGGGGTCGTTGGGGTCTCGTTGCATGCCGCCGAAGCCGCCGCCGCCGTAGGCCCCCATGCCGCCATAGCCGCCCATGCCGCCGTATCCGCCGTATCCGCCGTACATGCCGCCGCCGTAGCCGCCGCCCAGGCCGCCGTACCCGCCATAGCGATACGGCGGCGTGTAGCCCGAGCCGTAGGCGCTGTACGGCGAGCCCGTCGCCAGCCGGCTGTATGCTGCGGCGTTCTGGTTGACCGATGCCGTCAGCGAGGCGGGCAGGGGCGGGATGGCCGGCGCCGCAGAAGACGCCGAGGACGACGCAGCGTCTGCTGCGGCTGTTGTGGCTGGCGCTGTCGCCGCCGGTGAGCTGGACGACATGGAAAATGCTAGAGGGAGGTCAGCGGGCCAAGGAATAAGAGGAAAGCAGAAGGCCACGGTCAAAAAAAGATATAAGAGAAGCATAAAGGCAACAACCACAAAACCACAACCAACCACAACCAAAATCACAACCAAAACCACAAAACCAACCTGGTGATGCCGTGGCGGCACTGTTTCTCTCCCACGGTTTGGGCGGCGATGCCATTAGCAAGCCCACCACCCCAGAGCGATTTTATGAAAAGCTTTTCGCTTCCGCTCAACTTTTGCTGGTGCTTCTTTGCAGAGTGCGATGCTCCTCGGCTATGAGGTGTTTTCCACCAGTTTTCACTCTTGCTCTCGCCTTTGGCTGTCTGATTCTTTGTCTGTCCAGTCGGTTTTGCGTCTTCTCCTGGCAATCTTTGTTTTGCTTTGAGGGTTGCCGCGTTCGCTATTGTTTCTACGATGCTCCTCCGCGTTTGTTGTTTTTCAATGCGTCTCCTCCGCGTTCCTTGTTGTCTCAATGATGCTCCGCCGCGTTCGTCTGCATTGTTTCAATGCCTCTCCTCCTCTGCCGCAATGTCTCCGGCAATTTCGCGGCAATCAGCTGCGACCTCTGCGACGTCTTTCTTCGTTTTCTCTTTCGTTTGTTTGGCGCGTGATGCGGATCTCGGCTCGACCGCCTTCTTTGGGTAAAGACTTGCGCGCCGTCACCGCCAGAATGATGCGACAGTGATGACAGCGGTTCCAGCAGACGCAGACGCTAGACGCTGGCTTTTCTTTGTTTGGCCGATGGGTCTGTCTCTGCTGTTGTCTCTTGCGTTGTCTCCGAGTCTCCGACTTTCGCTCTTTTCGTCTTCGTGTCTTTTCGCTCGCACTTTCTTGCCTTCGCTGTCTCTCTCTCTCTCTCTCTTTATCGCTTTTTCTTGTTTTTTGCTGCTGCGCGCCGCAGTTACGGTGAGAGGTTGCGCAAACAGACAGGGCTGATACAGAAAAAGAAAAGGCAAAAGAAAGGTAAAAAAAAAAAAAAAATCGCAAATGCGAGAAAAAGGACGCGATGCGGCGAAAAAAACAGAAGGCGTGACCGGCGATCGTTAAAGAGAAAAGCAGTTTGGCTTGGGGTGGCTGTGGAGTGGGCCAATCACTTGCGCAGACCGGCGGCTCTCTGATATTGCCTCGGCACCCAGCGTCATTCGCCTTACGGAGTCCACCGCAAGCGTTGCCGAGTTGCGACGCACGTGACAAAATACAGTATAGTATGAAGGCACTGTGTATGGCAGAGCTGACACTGTATGCAAAGCGAGTATGGATATGCTTAGTTGATAGGGCCATATTTGCCAGGCCAGATAGTTTTCACAACTATGTTACGAGTATGCTCAGTTGAATTTGTGGTCATATTTATGCAGTACTATTGCCAGCTGTTTTTACGAGTATGAGCCTCTCTTGCACATTGCCCAGTATGTACATCGCCCAGCTGTTTTACGAGTATGAGCCTCTCAGAGCTGCTCGTTTCCTTTGCTATGCTGCCATTATGTCCATCTTGCCGTTCACTGGCTGTCAGCTCTGTGCTTCAGTCTTGCTCCAGGCGTGCCTCAAACGCCACGCCACTGCAGATGAGACGATGTGAATAGCTTGGCGACACCACTGCCTGGCAATCCAGTGCCACTCTCACAGGCAGGCAATGAAGCCGCTGCCTAACAGTTCGTTTTAGGGCCACGCTGCATCTCAAAAAGAAAGGCTGGCCCGACTCTATATAGACGTAGATGCACGTAGATGTTACAGCCTGCAGGCCGGAGACGAGGGCCAAACCAAAGAGCATGACGCCGGCTTGCCTTGTATTGGCGTCAGGGCCAAGTGTCTTGTCCGCCAAGCGAGTCAATACTTGGTTCGCAGACAATACTGCTCTGGTCCAGCAAACCAAGCGAGTCAATGCAAATGCTTGGGCTGGCAGTCTTCTTCCTCGGGAATCTGACTCTCTTGCACAGAAAGCGACCATCTCCCAATCTGACTCTCTTGCACAGAAGGCGACCATCTCCCATTCTGACTCTCTTTGAGTAATTCAAAGTGTTCGGTGGACACGTCACGCACCACTGGCAGTCCTGGCCCTGTCGCCATCGCTACCGCTGTCGCTGCCGACTCTGCCAGCAGCCTTTCGCTTGCGGCTCTTCCTTGGTGGCTTCGATGGCTTTGGCTGGCCCGGCTTGACGCCCGAGTCCGCCGGAACGGCCACATCTGCCTCGCCAGCTGCCTCGCCAGCTGCCTCGACAGCTCCCTCGCCAGCTGCCTCGCCAGCCGTACCCGATGTGAGCCTCAGCCGGTTCACGGCTGCTGCCATGCGGCGACTGCGGGGGCCGCGGGGGTGGTTCCGGGCCGCCGTCTGGGCCGCTGCCTGGACCGCCTGGGCCGCCTGAGCAGGTGTCTGGGCCCCCTGGGCCTTCTGGGCACTCTGGGCACTCTGGACGGCCTGGGCTTCGGTCAGGCGCACGCCGGCGCCGACGCCGCCAGAGAAGAAGCGGGTGATGTTGCTCTGGGTGCCCTCGGCGGTGCGGCGGTTGAGGTCGCGGACGACGGGGACGAGGACCTCGTCGGTGCGCTGCTGGGACCAGCCGACGGTGGCGCTGAGAAAGGCGCGCAGGCCGTCGAGGTCGAGCACGCCCCACTGGAAGGGCTCGGTGCTGCGGTCGACGTCGGGGTGCAGGTAGGCCTCTTCGACGGCGCGGCTGGGAAAGCCGGGCGGCAGAAAGAGCTTGGCGCCGTGGGTCTTGCGGAACTTGCGGCGGAAGGGCGTCGGCTCGTCGGCGGCGGCGGCGGCGACGACTTTTGCTGCCGCCGAGCCGGCTTGCCACCAGTCGCGGAAGGCCTGCAGGCCGTCGGGGCCGGGAAACTCGGACAGCAGCTCCATGGCGGTGACGGGGCCGATGCCGGGCAGGCCGTCGGCATAGTCGGAGCCCAGCAGCTGGGCCAGGGCGATCAGGCGCGGCCGCGACAGCGACAGCTCGCGCTCCAGGTCGGCGCCCACATAGCACTCGACAAACTTGTTGCCGTTGAACACGTTCTTGTACACGCGCGTGCCGCCAAACAGAAAGGTGTCCGAGTCGTCCGTCACGATGCCGTCCACCAGCCCGAGCGCCACCAGCTCGGCGCACTGCGCCTCAGCCTCCATCGGCGCCGTGATGTACGGAATCCCAAACAGCCGCAGCAGCGCCTGGCACTCGGCCACCATCACCTGCGTCACCTCGTCGGCGTCGCGCCGGTCCTTCTTCTGCTGGTTGCGCAGCTGCTTCAGCTCCTGGTCGAGGGTCGGCGGGGGGGCCGTGGCCGATCCGGGGGCCGTGGTCGATCCGGGGGCCGTGGTCGATCCGGGGGCCGCCGCCGCCGCCTCGGCCGTCGTTTTGCTGTTCAGCGAACTCGCAAACCGCGCGTGCTCTTCGGCCTCCTCGGCCATCTGCGCCAGCAGCTCGGCCTCCTCGTCGTCGCTGAGCCCAAACTCGTCCTCGACGTCGTCATTTCCCGTGAAAAGACCAGCGTCGTCGGCGTCGTCGGCGTCGTTTGCGTTTGCCTCGTTGGCCTGCCTTCCTTCGCCAGTCCTGCCGTCGCCGCCCGCCTTCTCGCCAGCCCTGCCGTCGCCGTCCGCCTTCTCGCCACCCGGAACGCTTGCCACCACGTCTTCCAACTCTACATCCGACGACGCATCGCTGCCATTGTTCGCCGCAAAACTCTCATCTGCACCGTCTGTCCTGTCCAACGCCACTGCAGGCTCGCCCGTGACAGCCACCCCCTCGTTGACCCCCCCAGCTGGCACGCTTGCTGTCGGCGGCGCGTCCAGCAGCTCGACGTCGCTGTCACTGCCGTCGGACGACGCAATTTCCACCACATCGTCTGGCCTCTGCGGCTGCTGCTGCTGCTGCTGCTGCTGCTGCCGCCGCCGTGACTGCCAGAGCTCCTCTTCTTCCAGAGCCATGGCGCGGTCTTGTGCGTTCATCTGGCTGTCGTAGGCCTGCTGCTGCCGAATGGCCTCGCGGATGTCTGTGTTATCGGCCATCCACGGTGGCAATGGAAGGGGGCTCTGTGTGTTGTCTGTGTTGTCGCCGTTGTTGTCGCCGTGGCTGCTGTCGGGTCTGGTCTTGGCTGTGCTCTTGCTGTTCGCATTTCTCGCCGTCTTGTCGCCCTTGCTGTTGTAGTCATGCGCTGCTGCCGGCTCTCGATAGCCACGAGCTGCTGCCGGCTCTCGAACAAAGCCACCAGCCAATGCGTCGTCGTCGTCGTCGGTGCCGGCGTCGTTGTCGGAGTCTGGCTCGAAAGCCCCAGTCTCCTTAGCCGCGGCTGCTGCCGGCGCAGCCGGGCTGCCAGCCTTTGCAGCTGCAGGTCCTGCGGGTCCTGCTGGTCCTGCGGCCGCCGGCGGCTTCCTGTCGAAAATGGACGTTCGCCATTCCAGCTTCTCAAACGGCAGTGGGCCGTCAAACGGGTTCTTCTTCTGAGGCGCTGGCGCCATGGTGCTGTTGATGCTGCCCTTGGCAGCACCGCCGCCATTCTTCTTCTTGCTCTTCTGCATTGCCGCTCGAATGTCCAGCTCGCTGTCGTCGCTGCTGTCGTCGCTGTGGTCGCCTCTGTGGTCGCCGTGGTCGCCGCTGTGGTCGCCGCCGTCGCCACCCACGTTCGGCTGCACCACCGCCGTCCTCTGGCCCTCCGCCGTGCGTCCTCTCTGCTCGCCGGCTCGGGCTGCTGCCGCAACGGCCGCGTTCGATCGGTTGTTCACAATGTGCGCAACCATGGAGCCGCTCTTGGTGGCAATGGGCCGTGGCGCCACGGCGGCAGCTGCTGCTGGCCGCTGCGTCCACTCTGGCGGTTTGCTGCTGCCGCTGCGGTGGTGGTCAGCATTGACGCCATCGCCGCCAGCGCCGCCATCGCCGCCAGCGCCGCCATCGCCGCCAGCGCCGCCATCGCTGACACTGCCACCGCCGTCGTCGCCGTCGCTGCCATCTCCGACCACCACGCCATGCTGGCTCCGCAGGGACATGGCTATGGCACGGCGCAGGTCTTCGTCTTCGTCGGCCGACAACGAGTCGTCGACGGCTCCCGGCAGCAAGCCAAACAACGCGTCGCCGTCGCCGTCGTCGCCGCGGTCGTTCTGATGGCTGGCGACGAACAGAGAATCGTCATCGTCCACGGCATCAGCACCGGCAAACCGGTGGTCCGGGCCCGGCGGCTCCGCGCCAGCTGGCCTCTGCAGCCGGGGCAGCCGGTTCAGGCCCTCGATGGGAACGTCTTCAAACTCGAGCTCGTCGTCATCGTCGTCGTCGTCGTCGTCGCTGTTCTCTCTGTCACCGCCGCCGCCGCCGCCGAAGCGCAGCTGCAGGGCGTCGACGTCGATGGGCTGGTCGGCGTGGCGGCCGCGGTCCTTGTTTTCGCGGCTGACGACGCCGAGGGCCCAGCCGCCCTGGGCGCCGTCGTTCTTGACCAGAATGTACTCGCGGTCCTTGTCGCCGGCGACGCGGGCAGCGCCGCCGTGGGCCGGCATGGTCAGGTCGGTGCCGGCCATGCCGGCCTCGACCATGAGGCGCTGGGTCAGGTGGTTGCGCTCGCGCACGCGCTCGATCTGGAAGCGCGAAAAGGCCATGCGGTCGGGGAAGAGCCGCTCGAGCTGCTCCTTGCTCAGGCCCATGCGCAGTCGGCTGCGGATGCGCGCCGCATTGAGAATGTGGTAGCGGTCCACCGCCGGCAGGCTCTGGAAAAAGTCGCCGTCAAAGTCGATCTTGCTAAAGTCGTACAGGTTGATGTCCTCGCCCGCGTGGAACTGCTGCGCATACGCCTCCAGCTCGTCGATGCTCATGATGCGCGGGTCCGCCGCCAGAGCCCCGCCGCCGCCGCCGCCGCCGACAATGCCGCCGCTGCCCAGCTCCGGCAGGTGGTAAGCGTCCTGCTTCGTGAACTTGCGCGCCCGCTGCCGCTCCTGCGCCGTCATGTGCACCTCCTCCGCATATACGATCTGGTCCGCGCTCGGCAGCTGCTCGCCCGGCGCCACGCCGTCCACGCCGTCGTCGGCGACCTTGCGCCGCTTGTTTCCTGCTGCTGTTGCCGCCGCCGCCGCCGCCGCCTCTTCTTCGGCCAGCCGCTGCATCTGCACAGCCAGCAGCTTGCCCGCCGTGCGCACCGCATCTTCGCGCCGGCCCTCGCGCCGCCGCCGCCGCGCCTGCAGCGTCGCCCGCTTCAGCGCCGGCGCCCCGCCATCAAACACAAACACCGGCTGGATGCCAAACCACAGCAGCTTGCAGATGCGCCGGAAAAAGCCCACCACGTGCGAGCTGCGCAGCGCCTCGCCCTCCTTGTCGCGCACCGCCTTGAGAAACTGGTAGATCCAGATCGACGCATCCACCGCCAGCCGCTTGCGGTTCAGCGTCGCCAGGTTCGTCGGCCGCGCGCACGGCTGCAGAACCTGCCAGAGACCATTGACACCCATTCTGGAAGGGCGGAGGAGGAGAAAAGATTGAAAACGTAACTCGACCGACTAGAAAAACACAAAAAACCAAAAAAAAAAAGGTTTCATCCACCTGCTGCAGCACGTAAAAACGCCCTCGTCTTCTGCATGGCTCCACGTGGGATCATGTCCAGCCGCTGGAAGATGAAGACTGGTGAGAATGTGAAATACTCGTAGACATTGGAACAGTTGAAAAGTGCCGAGAGTTGGGAAATGGCTGCCTGTCGAACCTTCCCCATTTACGCGAAGAACACCGCCACGCAAGTGGCGCGTAGTCACGTTGGGTTGGCGTGACTAATGGCCTGCACGTGATAAAGCTAACTGGTATACGAAGTATTGGGGCAGTGTACGGAGTAATACGTCGTACTCCGTATAGAGTATGGATATTACGACAGATTCTTATATGAACAAAGAACTCGTTCAAGATACGCTCTTTCGTCACCCATTCGTGTCTTTCGAGACCAATCGTGATACCCTGGACAAGTCCTGTAAAAGTAGCTCATCCTGCAAATGTAGCTCATCCTACAAGTACCACATCCATTCGGGGCAATATAGAATCAGGGTTGTGAGACGGCACTCTATTATTGTATGATTGTTTTACATGTTATTAGTAGTATTAGATTCTCTTGCTGCCTTGTCCCCTCACTTCTCCGCTCCTTCAAACCCTACTCCGTCCCATTCCGGTACCGTGCTGGCTTCTGCCGCTGACGCCGGCTGCGCACCCTGCCGTCATCGACACTATCGTTGTCGTTGTTGCTGTCGTCGTCGTCGTCATCGTCGCCGCCGCCGTCGTCGTCGTCGTCGCTACCGGCGTCACCGGACCGTTGTTTGCCATGACGGCTGATGTCGCCGTCGCTGCTGTCGCCCGCCCCGTTCAGCAAGCTACCGTCGAGATCGGCGTCCGAGTCCAGGACCGTCATATTCTGGCGCGTCGCTCCAGCGCTTCTGCTTCGCGTCGGTCCGTAGAATTGTTGCGCCGAAAATACCTGCTTCGCGACGTGGTGGTTGTGGTGGTTGTGGATTCTATCGTTGCTGTCGTCGTCGTCCGGGCCTCCTCCATCCGTGCGGCGCCGCTTCCGCCGCACAGAGTCCGAGACCTGGCTTTCAGACTCTGCCATGCCGTCCCGGTCCCGGTTGCCAGATCCGCCGCCACCGCCACCGCCACCGCCGCCGCTGCCGCCCGTCGTCTCCTCGCGAGGCCGCTTGCGGCGCAATTCGCGGGTACTGCCTGGAGGACTAGCTGGAGCTGGCGCTGGCGCTGGCGCTGGAGCTGGCGCTGTGCTGGCCTGGCGGCTGACGGATTTTTGGCGTTTGCTTCTCCTCGTGCCGCGCTCGCCATGGTCGTCTTCGTCGGCCGTGGCAGCAGCGGCGGTGGCGGCGGTGGCGGCAGTGGCCGTCTCGGTGACGGCACCACCGTTGGCACGGTTGCTTCTGCCTCCGCTCCTCGTCCGATGGCGCAGGCGCGGCTCGTCGTCTGGCTCGGCCTCGTCGTCGTCGGCATCGTTGTAGACGTCGTCATGCAGCTGTTGGTGGTTGTCATGATTGTCATGATTGTGGTGGTGGCTGTGGCTGTGGTGGTTGGGCTGCTGCATCTGCATCTGCGGCTGCGGCTGCGGCTGCGGCTGCGGCTGCGGTTGCTGTTCGAGTGCGTCGTCCGGGCGGTGGCGCCGGCTATGGCGGCGGAGCAGGGGCCGGTCGTCGTCCGAGGCCCGGCCGGGCCTCCGGTCGTCTGCTTGCCGCTGCTGTCTCGTTCGGCTGGCTGGTGTCGTTTCCAGCACTGCGCTTTTCGCAGGACTAGCCAAGTCGGCCAAGTCGGCGGGCGGCTCTCTCAAAGTGCTCTCTTCCGACCGCTCCTTTGCAGCGGCCGCTTCCGGCGGCCATCGGCGCATGCCGCTGCCCCGCAAGACTCGCCGGATAGCCACCGTCTCGGCGTCATCGGCGACATCGGCCTCTGAGTCCTCTTGTGCATCGCGCACTCTGTCCTGGCTTTCCCTGCCGCCGTCGCTGCCGCCGCTACCGCCGCTGCCGCCGCTGCCACCGCCGCCACTACCAGAGCCGGCGCCACTTTCTCTTCGGCTGCCCCGCTCGCGATGCCGAACACGGTCACGAACGCCTACCCCACTCCACTCGTCTTCGTCCTCGCCGTCCTCGCCGTCCTCGCCGTCCTCGCCGTCCTCGTCCTCCGACACCTGTCGTCGCTTGCGCTTGAGCTCTCGCCTTGCCGGCCGGAGCAGGTGCAGATCGCCGGTGGCCTGTGTTGGTTTGCGCGCATTGCCGCTGCCGTCCGCCCTGGCCGCACCCGAGGCGTCCACTTCCACATAGGGCGCAGGCGCCTCCTTGCGGGAACCCCGGTCCGTCGTCCTGGTCCTGCGCGTACCGACCGGCGCTGGCGCGCCGCCCGTCCCGGCTGTGCTCGTCTTCGTCGGCGGCTGCTTGTTGGCGTGGCTGGTGCTGCTGCCGGCATTGTTTGTCTCGATGCCGCTGTGCCGCGATGCCCGGCTGCGTCGTTGCCGCTTGCTCGGCCGCTTGCTGCTGCCGCCGCCGCTGCTGTTGGCGGCACGTCCGCCACTGCCGCCGGCCCTCGCCCCGTCTTTGGCTTTGGCTTTGCCGCCGCCGCCGCCTCCACGCCGCCCGACCTCGTCTCCGCTGTCAAGGCCGCCGCCGGCCGCCGCATCCTCGCTCATCACCGAGGCCTTGTCCTCGAGCAGCTTCTTGGTCAGGTTGGGAAAGTTCTCGCCGTAGTTGAAAAAGAGCTCTTCGCCGGCCTTGATGTCGCGCATTGCGGTGAAGCGGATGCGGAACTCGCCGTTGACATAGAGGATCTTGGGCATGATGTTGCAGCCGCGCTTGTCGCTCTCGGAGGCGTGGTTGATGTAGCGCGACAGGTTGCCGTAGACGGCGGCGTCGACCCAGATGCCGTCCTGCTCCAGCAGGGTGAAGAGATAGGAGGCCGAGGACTCCTGGTTGAAGACGTCGCCGCGCCGGGCCTCGCGCCGCACGCCCTCGTCGTGCGTGATCAGCTCGCCGACGTACTCGATGACAAAGGCGTCGCTGGCAATGTCCTCGGCCGTGAAGAGCCCGTAGCCGCAGCCGTCGAGCTGCGACTTGCCCAGCAGCACCGTCTTGGGCCGCCCGCGCTGCAGCGCCACGTTCTGGCAGCCCGTCGCGTGCAGCGCCTCGCGGTCGCGGTTGGCCGGGTCCGCCCGCTCGCGCGCCCCGCAGCTGCCGCACAGCACCGGGTCGCACTCGCGGTTCAGCTGCACGCAGATGCACGGCCGGCCCTCCTTCTGCCGCGCATAGCACGTCTTGCCCGAGCCGTGGCACGCGCACCCCGTGAACTTGTACGCGCACGAGTCCGCCGTGCACAGGCAGAACCGCTCGCACAGCACCCGCGCCTCCACGCACGGACACCCCCGCGCCGCCGTGCACGGCCCGTCGTGGTTGCACGGCTCGCGCTGCTCGCGCAGCGCGTGGATGTGCGTGTATGTGTGCTCCGACCAGTCGCCCATCAGCACCTTGCGGTGCCGGTCGTACCACGACACCGCCTTGACCACCGCCGGGCCCTCGCTCGGCCGCTCCGGCAGCGCCAGCGGCCGCTTCTCGTCCAGCCCCAGCTCCTTCATCCGCCGGTACACCTCCCAGCAGAACCGTCCGAGGATCGGCGCCGCGTTGCACGGCACCCTGAGCGTCCGCCCCGCCCACGTAAAGTGCAGGCTGCGCAGCAGGTTCGTCTCGTCCTCCGTCCACTCCTGGTGCGCAAACGCCAGGTCGCCAATGTCGTAGCTGCGATAGCATTGGTTGTCGCACATCTCCGCCGCCACCACCGCCGACGACGACGAAGCCGTGCTGCCGTCGGCTGATTCTGTTCCTCCTCCTCCTCCTCCTTCGCCACCGCCTGAAGCCCCTCCCCCTGCTTCTGCGCCTCCCAATGCGCCTCCCAGCTTGCGCCGGCTGGCTTGCTGCTGCTGCCGCCGCGCTTCCGCTGCCGCCTGCTGCTCGCGCCGCCGCTGCACATACATCCACAGCTTCCCGCCCAGATCGTCAATGGAGAAGCAGCGCCGGATGTTTTCGGCATCGTATTCGCCGTGGTCGCACGAGTGCGCGTGGCAGATGAGACAGCCCAGCGTCGTGTATGTGCTCAGGTACTGCTGGATCTGCTCAACCATGGCCATGTCGTCCTTGGGCGGCGGGGCCGCCAGAGCCGCAGCCGTGGCGGAACCAGCGCCGCCGCCGCCGCTGTTGGCAGCTGTCGCGGCACTGTCCCGCGTCGCCTTCTTGGGGTCCACAATGCTGTCGACAGCCTCGTCCAGCATGAGCACGTCGCGCAGCGTAATGTGCTTTTTCTGGAAGACGCGGTTGAACGCACGCGTGAACATGCTGGCCAGCCGCATCGCTCGCGGCGTCGCCGAGGCGCTGTCGCCGTGCGTAGAGTTGAGCAGGCTGCTCTTCTGCTGGGGTGTCAAGGCCAGGGACGGTTGTTGGTGATGATGGTGGTGGTGGTGGTGCTGGTGTGGCGATGACGGCGACGACGCCACGCCTGCAGACGGAGACGACGACGTTGACGGCGACGACAACGACGGCGGCGACGACAGCGACGGCGACGAGGACGACAAGGACGACGAGGGGCCTGCGTCGCCGCCCGAGGAGGAGGCGCCACCGGCCATGTATCGCACCAGCGTCGCCCGCGAGCAGCCGTCTAGGCCCAGGCTGGCAATCCAGGTGTCCAGGTAGAGCGACACCATGCGGGCGAACTCGGCTGCGCGAGTCGACGCCCACTTGTCCGAGCGCTTGGACGTGTCGAAGCCCGACTTGAGCTCCATGCTCTCCAGCTCCTCGATCCACTGGTCGAATTTTTTCTTGTCCTCGGACCCGTCGTCCAGGTCGCGCAGGTGCGGAATGAACTGCAGCGGCGTGTTGGGCGACAGAATGTTCTTGTGGATTTCCACGTGGTGGAAGCGGTACTTTGGAACGCGCTCGTGCGGCGACTTGAGCGAAACCGTTCTCACATACTGCACGTGCGTCTCGGGCCGCCGCTGGCCCTCCCGATACACCTGCAAGTGGTTTTGTCAGTCATCAGCGCTGCGGGACCAGAGATGAACCCGTGGGTTAAAAGCCTTTCCCTTTTTTCGCAACGTACCTTTGTCCGCAGTTTGAGATGGTCTCCGGCCTCGGCAGCCGAGTCAAAGGCCTGGCTAGAGAGCTCGGCAAACGGGTCGACAGAGCTCACAAACCGTCGCTTGGGAGGCTTAAGCGTGCGCAGGCAGTACTGTGTGTAGCGGGCGTGGTCTCTGTATATGGCTTTGGAGCACTCGGAGAGGGCTACTTCCATCTTGGCGACTGTCCAGTCTGTACTCGTAACCTTGGCAGGCGTCTGCATGCTGCTTCGCGCGGCATTTCGGGATGCTTCGTCCTGGACGGAACCAGAACCCTGCTGCTGTACCCCCGTGTCTTTTCGTGCTTGTGTCTCCTCGTGTAGCTTGGGGTCTGACTGCAGGCCCCGCCACCGATCTGCGTCCAGTGATACGTCAGACCGCCGCGGCACCACGGGCGGCATCTTGCTCGAAAAATACTGCAAGTGCGGTGACTGCGGCGGCGAGTGTGGCACAGCCGCAGCCGGGGCAGGTCGGGGAGAAGAGTGGCGAAGATGGCTAGACCGTGAGTCGTGGCCGCGGTCATGTTCCGACAACCTTCGTTGCTCTGGCTGCTCTGGCTTGTCTAGCACTTCTGCTTGCGAGGGCTGCCCTGGTTGCGTTGGCTGCTCCGGCTGCACTGGCCGCTTTGGCTGCTCTTGCTGTTTTGGCTGCTCCGGCTGCTCCGTAACCTTTGCAGCACGCCGGGGGGGAGAGATGGGCGGCCCCGGCACCAAGGTCGGCGATGGCGGCAGCGGAGACCCGGACGAGCCCGAATACAGGGAGAGCGGCGACGAGGCAGACTGTCCAGACTTGGCGTTTGGCGACGACTGCGGCAAGGCGGTCTTGTTGGGCGGAGTTGGCGGGTTCCCTCCTCTCCGAGGCGGCGGTGGCGTCGTTTTTTCGCCCGGCTCTTCCAAGGCAGGCGGCGGCGGCAGCGGAGAGGATACAGAAGCGGGCGGCGCGCGTGGCCGATCGGGGTTGTGGTTTGCGAGATGGAGCTGGAACTGGGGCCGCCGGGCTGGCGAGGTCTCGACGCCGCTGGTATGAATCGAAGACAGCTGGGCTGAGGGGGAGGGCACTGGGGAGTGTTGTGCTTGGGGGTCTGGCGGGGGCGGCGACGACCGGTTGGCAGGAAGCGCAGTTGTCGTCTGCTTTGGCGGTTGGGGCTGTTGGGGCTGTTGAGGCTGTTGAGGCTGTTGGGCCTGTTGGGCCTGTTGGGCCTGCTGCTGCGGTAAACGCGTGTGTGGCTGCACGGGTGCATACGGGTGTGTCTGCTGGCTTGCGTGCTGGAACATTTGCAGGTGTGGAAGCATTTGCCTGTGCAGTTGTTGTGTATGCTCGTGCGAATGCTGTTGTCGCTGCGGGACAAGGCCTGCTGCTTGGCGTAGAGGCTGTTCCGTGTCTGTGCTGTTCTGCGGCTTCAGTCGCCAAACTCGGAACTGTTGTGGTGGCGGTGCCGCTGACGCCTCCCGCGAAGATCCAAAAGCCTCTCTTGCAAAGGTCGGTCTCGGTGATGCCCGTCCTGTGCGAGTGCCATCCGAGGACTCGCCTTGTGGCCTGTGCTGTCCCGGGGCGGCTGGCTGTTGTTGCTGCTGTTGCTGTTGTTGTTGCTGCTGATGAGATGGGTTCTTTGAGGGCTGGGATGCCGGCAAGGATGAAGTCGCGCGAGCAAGAGGGGACTGTGCATCCGTAGAAGCTCGTTGAGAGTGCGGACGGTCGCCAACAGACGGTGGGTGTTGCGGGGGCGATGATGTTTTAGTACCGAATGCCGGTGATCCCGGCCCGTGATGGCGAGCGTGGGCGGCGTGAACCTGACCATGTCCATGGGCAGATGACCGCTGCCCGTCCACGGACGGAGGCGAGGGGAAGAGGGGGTTGCCTTGGACGCCATGGTGGTGAGGCGACTGAGGAGCTGGAGGATTTGTGTGAGGTGCCGGGAAGTGGTGAGACAGCTCGTGGTGGTGGTGCTGGTGGTGCTGGTGGTGCTGGTGGTGCTGGTGGTGGCTAGCAAACTGGCTTGACGCGCTGCGAGGCTGCTGGTAGCGAGCGGAAGCAGCAAAGCCCGGGAAGGGCGACGGCAAAAAGGTCAGCCGGCCATCGACCGAGGAGCTGCGCGGGACCACGACCGGCCGCCCGGGTTGGGCCTGAAGATGCTGGCGCTGGGATTGCTGTTGCTGCGAGGCTGTGCGCCAGGCCGACGACGGCGGCGGTTGTTGCGGCGGGATTTGCCGCGGTATGCGAGGAGGCGAGGAAGGCGACGCAAAGGCGGGACGAGAGTTGAGCTGCGATGGAGGGCAGAGCTCTGCAGAAGAGGCCGTCGAGAGGGTGGCTGTTGTGGCAGTTGCGGTCGAAGGTATGGTTGCAGCGCTGGCGGCAGTCGTGGTGCCTGTGGCTGTGGTGGCAGGGTTGGTGGCAGCGGAGGACGCAGTGGAGGATGCAGCGGATGCAGCGGTCGGCGGAGCTGTCCTGTCTGCGGCTGGCGGCGCTGCGGCTGCCGCATGGGATGCAGACGGACTCGCATCCATGAGGGAGTAGCGAGTGTAGCCCTCTGGGGCTGGTGGATCTCGAGCGGTTTGCTGGCCGGTCGGTCTCTCGGCGCGTTGTCCGCCTGGCACGGTGGCAGGGCGGTTGGCCGATGCCGATGCTGGTGCAGGTGCCGATGCCGATGGCGGTGTGGATGCCGGGGCAGATGTTCGGGGCAAAGAAGACGCGGGTGCACTCGGAGCAGCAGAAGTCGGTGGAGACGTTCTCTCAAGCCGCGGGTCATTTGATCGAGGCGCGCGCAAACCGGGTTCGAGCGACGGGATCGTCAAAGCACGCGTTGAATGTGGCGGTCGCTGAGGCTGGTGCTGCTGCTGGTGCTGCTGTGGGTCGCGTAGACTGTGTTGCTGCTGCTGTTGTTGCTGCTGCTGCTGGTGCTGCTGAACTGGCACGTGGTGGGAGGAGCGCTCGTTGCTCGCGCGAAGGCCTCCACTCGACACGCCGTTCATTCCTGGGCCGTGGCTGCTGCTGCTGCTGCTGCTGTCGCGGCCGGCCGTTGTCGGTTTCGGACTGCCCCGAATTCCCCAGTCGTACACGCCAAAGCGCAGGTAGGCATTGGTGAAGGCGTCGAGGTCCGCAGTTTTCGACCCGTCTGTCTCGTCCGTCGTCGTGGTCGCCGAGGCCCTTTGGCCATTGTCGTCCTCATCGCTCAGAGTGAGGTCGATGACGTCGGAGCGCCTCGTGGCAGACATTGGGCCGCGGTCCAGTGGTCGTTGGTGCAGACAGTCTCTGTGTTTCGCGAAAAAAAAGAGTCGCATGGAGCTGCAGCTGGCAAAGCAAAACAGACGAGCAACCCCATCTACCGTGCTCGGTGGTACGGCGTCATACAGAAAAGCAAAAGCACTGACAGAGCAGAGAAAAAAAAAATGGCACGCGTCCTTCACCACGGTATCATGGCAACCGGCAAAACATACATGACTCCTGATGTTCCCGAAGAGAGCCAAAGCCAAACCCAAGAGCTATTACACTTTTTGTGGTCCTTGTCAAGGTAAAAATCTCGCCGACTCCTTGGTCTTTTGGAAGGCCGTCAAAAAAAAAATAAATAAACAAATAATTAAATAAACGGAGCCGGCTAGCAGATTACGTGACAGGCCAACAGGGTTCGCATCTTGAGGCGGAGAAACGCTGTTGTGGGCAAAAACCTTGGGCAACGCGGTTTTTCTTTATGGAATATGTCGACATCGCAAGGCCGATGCAAAAACGCGTTTTTTGGGGCCGGCTGCTCGCAATATCCGTAAGGATATATCCATAGCGTTCCCTGGCAGCAAAGACGGAAAGAGCTCTTGGGATGGCTGCGCTGCTAATTGGCTGCTGCCAATATTTACGGAAAGTGCGATTCAATAGCAAAGACTGTATTTACACGGTTTTCGCACGGTATCAGCGAGTTGGAAATCATCACGATTCGGTTGTAGTAAACGTCTTTACAGCGCTTTTGAACCCAATGGGGAGCAGACCAGACCAAATGGCCGAATTGTGCACAGGATGTGACACCTGGCGTTTTTGCGACGAGCGAGACAAGGCAAAAAGCATTCTATCTGTTCTGGTGGTGCAGCAAACATGCCAGCCTCAGACAGCCAATGCCCCAACGTCACCGGCAAGATCAAACAAAGCCCCGTGTCAAAACGACTGGACATGACGCAGAGGAGAGCCACAGGTCCAGGTTGGCTAGTAATAACACGCCGGCTGGATACACGCCGGCTGGATACACGCCGGCTGGAGATACGCCGGCTGGAGACACGCCGGCTGACAAGCTTTCTTCTGACAGCCCAGGGGACAGAAGCTGGTCATCGGAAGACTGGCGGGCAACCCAGCAAATACCTCTCACCAGGACCGCAAGGTAGTGGTGGCTGTGCTCCGGCAGCAGCTCGGCATTAGCATCATAGCCATTGGTACTAACATGAAGCCGGCGATGGGGCTCGTCATGTTAAAAGGCGCGGCTCGCCCCATGGTTCCTCGAGACACGGCGTATTATCACGAGATTGTGGGATTATGCCCACGTCCAGGGACTGGACGGCCGGGCCTTTCATGACCTTTGAAAGTACACAGAAACCCAAACTGCGCGTTTTGCTGTGGATAGTGGGCATTTTGACGTCAGACGCGTCTAGGGAAACAAGCTGCCTTTCCTACTGCACGGCTATTCTGTCTGCAGTGCTAGCGCAGCAGCAGAGACGAGTTCTCTGGGTCTACGATGCGCCGACGGCGTTTTGTCTACGCGCGTCCATGCTTTCTTGACCAAAGAAGGCTCTATCTACTTTTAAGGATCCAATCTTGGGGATAGGAAACAGAGTATGGGGAAATAAATCAATACAAAGAGACTCCAAAAGTCGTCAATTTCGTCATAATGTCCAACAAAGCAAGCACATGTCAGTTGGCCGCCTGCCCAGCCCCGTTGAACTGTGTGCGAGTACCAAAATACCGAAAAGGACAAATGGGGCCGATAAGCCGCCAAATGCTCGTAATAATACTCGTTTATGGACACACAAGCCAACAATCGAGACAAGACTCAGCGGCCTGTTGCTAGCGCATTTTCCAGCTCCCGTGCTCCGTATTACGAGTAATAATACATGGCAAGACAAGAACTGCAACGTGTGGTGATGACGATACGAGTACGGCAAGGAATGCTGCGTACGGAGTTCGATGTACGGAGTACGGTGTACGGAGTACAGGTAGTAAACAGGTAGTAAACAGGTAGGAATATTACTATGGATATACGTGTACACCGTACTCCGTAGCGTGTCGTCAATCGATGCTTTCGTCCACAGTGCTCGCTCGTCCTCCCTGTTTCAGTGGCGCTGTACTTTGTAATACCAGTGTGCGCTAGGCTGGCGCTAGCGCCCAATCTGGCCAACTTTGGCTGGCCACAGGTGTCCACAGCCAAAGCCAAGGAAGACCCCAAGGAGGACAGGATGACGTCGCTGTCGCAATCTTCAGCACAAAGAAGCAAAGAGCAACCAAGACCTCTCTGCCCAAGCTATGCCAGCTTTTGCGGGTCCCCCGCCTCCCGCACCCAAACACTCGTAAGGAAAAAAAAGTTCCGTTCTTTGAAGGTCCATCGACGAAAGAGACAGGCCAGAACAAGCAGGATAAAGAAAAAACAGTATCCCCAATTGTGCGCTTACAAGTCGTCCCTCGTTGTTCGCCCAAGTATATAAAACAGCCGCCCATCCTTTTGGCTACTTTCGTCATCGACCTGTTTCGGGCTTGGTTCTTGCCTTTTCCATTTGCTGCCTGTCTGCTTTTGCGTGCCTATAATAGCTTAATTGCCTGACATCTCTCTCTCGTTTTCCCCGTCCCTCTTTTTTTTCCTCTTTTTGATCCTCTTTTCTTTTTTTTTTTGCCCCGGCTCTCCCTCGTGCTACAAAACCATTGCATTCCACCTCTTCGTGCTCCCTCAGCCTGCATAGCCAGTCTTGTGTGCCCGAACGTTGAAAGAAAACCGCTCCCCCAAAATCAAAAAAGAAAGATAGCCACCAACGGCGCAAACAGCTGTTCTCTACAACCAACAACAGCGAAAAAAAATCTTGCACCATGCATCGCACCTATTCCATGCGCCAGACGCGGGCGCCCACGGCCTCGCAGATCCAGGTACGTCGACTGTCCCGAGCCGATGCGACCGTATTTTGGGTTTCGTCGCCTTTTTGGCTTTGGACCCTTTTGGCCCTTGGCTTTTGGCCTTTGGCTTGTGGCCTTTGGCTTTGAAGCGTTCTTTTCCAGGCTAACCAAAGCTCCATAACAGAACCCGCCGCCGCCACCATCGAGTACCAAGTCTGGCCGTCTTTTCGGACGCGGAGGTTTCGGTATGGCCGCCTTTTTGTCCTCGTCTGTCCCTTTAACCTGCAACCAGAGCTCCAGAGCATCAGATGACGGAGCAAAAAGTAAACGAAGCATTGCGAGCTAACAAACAAACCCCACAGGCCATGCTCTTAGAAGGAACACGGCCGGCGCCTTCGGGCCAGATCTGTCGAAGAAGCTGTCGCAGCTGGTCAAGATGGAGAAGAACGTCATGCGCAGCATGGAAAATGCAGCCAAGGAGCGCATGGATGTCGCGGTAAGTTTTTTTTTTTTTTTTCCTTTCTTTCTTTTTTTAAAACGTTTTCATTTCGTGCTTCCGTTTCAGGTGCTAATCTCTCTTGCAGCAACAACTTTCTCTCTGGGGCGAAGGCTGCGACGAGGACGTTTCGGATGTGACGGACAAGCTGGGCGTTCTTCTGTACGAGATCGGCGACCTCGAAGACCAGTATGTCGACCGCTACGACCAGTATCGCGTGACCATAAAGAGCATCCGCAACATTGAGGCGTCGGTGCAGCCCAGCAGAGACCGTATGTGATTTCCCTTTGGTTTCTGTTCTTTGGTTTCTGTCCTTAAGCTTTTGTGGCGGCGGCGTGCCTAGCCCCGAATGCAAACCAGTGCTGACCAAAAAACAGGCAAGCAGAAGATCGCGGACCAGATTGCGCACCTCAAGTACAAGGACCCGCAGTCGCCCAAGATTGTGGTGCTGGAGCAGGAGCTGGTGCGGGCGGAGGCGGAGTCGCTGGTGGCCGAGGCGCAGCTGTCCAACATTACGCGCGAGAAGATCAAGGCCGCGTATGCGTACCACTTTGACGCCATGCGCGAGCACGCCGAGAAGGTGGCCATCATTGCCGGCTACGGCAAGCACCTGCTGGAGCTGATCGACGACACGCCCGTCACGCCCGGCGAGACCCGCCCGGCCTACGACGGCTACGAGGCCAGCAAGGCCATCATCCAGGACTGCGAGGACGCCCTGACCAACTGGGTGGCCCAGAACGCCGCCGTCAAGGCCAAGCTGTCCACGCGCGCCCGCACCCTGTCGACGCGCCGCCGCAACCTGATCAAGGCCCGCGCCGAGAACGCCGGCACCGCCAACGGCGGCCACGACCTGTCCAACCAGGATGCCCCCCTGAACGACCGCGACCAGTGGGTGTCCGCCGCCGAGCACCCCCACCACGGCAACGGCAAGTACGTCGACGACGACGACGACGCCGCGGCCGTTGGCGACGACGACGACGACGACCTCGACCGCGTCCACGACGAGGACGAGGAGCTGCCCCAGTCCGACGTCGGCCTCAACGGCGAGAGCCGCGGCCGCACCCAGGAGCCCGTGGCAGCCTAGATTCTAGATGGCCTGAGCTGGCAGCCTAGATTCTAGACTTGGTCTGAGCTGTCTTGCAGAGTCTCGACTCGACCAGCCGTGTCTTTCTCTTTAAGCCTTCCCTCCTGTTCACCCCAATCTTGTTTTTCTTGTATGTCTTTACAACGTATTTGTCTTTGCCAGTTCACACAATATGGTGTTGTTTGAGGAGTATTTGTGTATAACTTGTTCCTATTCGTGTTCTGTTCTTGTCTTTTTTCTTTTTTTTCTCCGTTTTCCGTTTGTTATTTCTTTGTCTTAAACCGCCCAGGGACTTTTGGCAAGACAACAGAACCGGCCTTAATAATGTTTTGATACACCGATTTCGCAGTGGAGGGATAGGGGGGCTTGGGCAACTGGGGGGAGGATCTCTTGAAAAAAAAAGATTTGCTTGTATATCAAAGGGGTATTACTCTTATGTAGCCGTTCTCTAGGTAAGGGACCATAATTAAGCAAGGCCCTTAAAAAAAAAAAAAGACTTGAAAAAAACTATACTCTGCAGTGGCACAAAAAAGTGTCACCAACTCCCAAATGCCCAAATGACGTCGTTGCAGAATCGAATCTTTGTCTCCAGATGTCTGCGGATAAACGGCCCCATGCCTCGTCATCTCTGCCTCATCTGACTGGCAAACTGCTCAAGCTTGATGTTGACAATGTGCTGGCCCGGTACCACGATCAATCCGAGATACCGCGCCGTCATGTCCAATACGACCTTGTCGGCTGCTCCAGCCGCCGCCGCCGCCGCCGCTTTTTGCTTGGCACGGGCCACTTGCCGGGCCGACGGCTGCCGGTACTCCGTCGCATGTGCCAGCACGATATTGCGGTCCTGTTTTTTGTTTGCCAGTGAGCGCAAGAACCACAAAGCGGAAACTGGTCCAAGTCATCTCTCTCTCTCTCTCTCTGCCTCTGTCTCGCTCTCGCCCACACATTCTCTGTCCTGGACCTGTGGAGAAACAGCCCAAAACCAAAACAGCCCGCCTCCGGTCTGCTCACCCCGGGCAATGAACCTACTGGATCTGTGCACATCAGCTCGCCCCGGAACAGGCGCCCGTCGGTCGTCTGCACCTGCAAACTCTTATTGAGCAGCGACTGCAGAAACGCAACGGCTTCCGCCTTGGCCGCCATGTCGGCCGCCGATTGTGCAGGCGCTGCGGCTGGAAGGACGGATGACGACGGGTCTGCCATGCCAGCAAACAAAACGCCAGCCTTCTTGGCGGCAAACGGGTGGGCCCTGCTCTTGTTTGTTGAGGCTGTAAACGTACTCTCGTAAGCCGTAACTATTATTACAACGTGCTTTTCGTCGGCCGTAGGGATAAAAAGACGAGAGGGTGGTTTTTTTGGTGGCAAGTGGCCTTAGTCAGCAACATCGAGCTCTAAAACTTTTCCGTCGCAGAGTGTCTTTAGCATACGTCACTTCACAGTGACCTTTACAGTGCTCCACATTTACATCTACAACAAGAACTCGAGCAATACGATGTTCAAAATCAAAGCATTTGTTCTTTTTGTGCCAGCTAAGAAATAGAATAAAGAAAAGGCTATTGCTCTTTAGACAAGGACCGCCTCCTTTTTTCTGTATGTGCCTTTGCTTGTGCGCGCGCCCTGAGGCTCCTTTCTTATTTGCAAAACAAAGTAAATAAGGTAAAGAAAAAAAAGGAAAATAGTAAAATAGCACTGGAAAGCACACTGTTGCAAACACATTTGCCGATGAGTCTCCTTTTTGGTGCCCTTCTGGGACGAAAAGGAAGTAGAGTAGACTGTGAACGAGAAAGAAGAAACAAAGAACAGGCAAGCCACGAATGTCGTCGGGGCAAAAAAAAAAAAAAAAAAAAAACAGAGATCAAATAAAAAGCGCCGAAAAGAAAAAGAATGGTATAGCAGCCGAGACAGCTGAGACGAGTACATATTTTGCCTCCACAATACATTCGGCCACTGCGCATCCCGATCCGAATCCATATCAAAATAGAGACTCGGTCAGACTGGCGGTGCACGCTTCGCTCAGGTCGTCCTGGCTGAAGAGCAGGTGGTCGAGGATTTGGTCCAGAGACATGGCATCGTCTAGGTCGACAGAAGCACAAGCTGCATCCGACAGGCCCGCAGACAGGACGGTGTGGTGGTGATGGTTGATGCTGTTGACGTCACTGCTGCCTTTCTTCATCGCTGCTGCTGCTCCAGCACCCTCGGTGTTGGTGGTCTGCCCCGGCCGATGCTGGTGCTCGGAAAGCGGAAGCCAAGGCCCGAGGGGCAGCTCGGGCGTCGGAGGCATCATGACGTTGTTGACAGACAGGTCCCACGGCTGGTCGGGCGTCGTGGACAGCTCTGGTTCTTTCCCAGCAGTGCCAGCACCACTCCTGTCAGGAGCAGGAGTGGTTCGGTCTACGGCACCGTCAAAGTTGGCCCAAAGCATGGTGGAATTGTCATCCTCGTCGGTATAGCTGTCGCTGCTGCCGGCGTCCCCATCACGAGTCTTGTTGGCTTCCTTGGCTTCCTTGGGGAATGGCCGCTGGTCGGCTTTGTTGACCTCTTTGCCGTCGCCGTCTTGGAACTCGCCGCCATCGGTACTGACATCGTCCTCGTCACCAGTGTGGCCGTTGTGGCCGTCGTGGCCGTCTGCTATGATGTGCGACGATGCAACGCTGGCGCCATGGATTGCCTCGGTGGTTGCTTCGATGCGTCTGCTCTTTGCTGATGCCGGTGGCGATGTTTTCGGCGTAGTAGACGAGGTCGACGGAGAGGGCGTAGATGCAAGTCGCGTCGTAGCCGTGGCAGTGGCCGTGGCCGTGGCCGTGGCCGTGGCCGTGGCCGCAGAAGAAATATCGTTCAAACCCTGTGACTGCGATGCCTCAGCCGATTGCTGTCGGCGGCCTTCTCCACCGCAGCCAGACAAAGCAGCAACGTGTGAAGGGGCCCTTTCTCCGCCAGCTGGGGCTGATGCCTCATGCAGAAAAGACGGTGTTGTCACCGGCGGGTCAGGGTAACGAAACGACGGCATCATTGCGGTAGTTCCCGCTTGCGCAGTGGTTTTGAAAGACGACGACGACGACGTCGCGGGAGCTGTTGCGCCTTGGGCTAACATGGCCAGCTGGAAACCTTTGGCCGCATTCTGAACACCACCGCACTGAGCGGCGGTGCTATTCACCGTGGCATGAACAGCCGAGTTCAGGCTTCCGCCAAAGACATTGCTCGAGGCTGCCTGTCCGAAATGGATTTCGCCGTTGGCATAGTGCCAGTGCGGACTGGCAAAGACACACATGTCGTGCGGGCCATTTTGCCAGGTGTATGCAGCGCCCGTAGGTGAGCAGGCACTGCTGGCGCTGCTGAACGCAGGGTTGCTGTAAGCAGCAGGCTGGAGAGCAAAACCAAAAGGCTGGCTGTTCGCGACGCCTGCTGTAGACCTTTCAGGCATAGAGAGGCCGGACGGAGAGAGACCGGACGGAGAGAGGCCGGAAGGAGAGAGACCGGACGGAGAGAGACCGGAAGGAGAGAGGCCCGAGGCAGCAGCAGACAAGCCGAGCGCAGACATGCCAAAATTGGACGACATGCAGTTGTTGAGTCCAGGGGGTGCGGGCGAAGGCGTGGACATTGCCGCCATCAGAGCCATGGATGGCGAGATCATGCCCTGGCTCTGCGGCATGCTCGAAATGCCATCGCGGGCTGCTCTGAGGGGAGTGCTAAAGTCATATTGACCGCTGCTCTGGGTTGCTGCGGCTGTGTGGCGTTGATGAGCTTGGGGCGTCGTCGCCGTCGTCTGCGATCTCCCACTGGGAACGCCGGGTCCAGTCCCTGTCCCTGGACTGGCTCCAGCTCCCGCTCCCGCTCCAGGACGAAGGCCAGTAATAGTGCCAGCTTCCGTGTCAGTGCCAGGGCAAGGGCTGGAGCTGACACCGGCGGGGCTGCTGCCGCTGCTGTTGTCGCTGTTATCGTCATCCGCCTCCGCCTGCTGCATGTTCGCGTCCACGGCCGGCCGCTTGCGCATCTGAGAGCCAACCGTCACCCGAATGCGCTTCCGCTTGGAAGGCGTGACGCTACCCTGCACCGTTGCCTGCGCAATGAGCAGACCGTCCTCTGGTTTTCCGCCGCTGCTGCTCTCTGTGGTCTGGCTGCCGGGCAGCGCCACGGCGCTGGAGATGGCAGGACCGGGACTGCTGGTGCCAGCGTGAATCTCGGCTTCACTAACAGTGTCAGGACCAGCACCGGTGCTGGAGTCTGTGCTTGTCACCACCACGCCCTGGCTTCTGCCTTTGCCGGCAACCGGGCCACGCACTATGGGTCTCCGCCTCGCTGGTGGAGCAGCCTGAGCCCCCTTGACAGAGGCTGCCCCGGCATCCGCCAGGCCGCCGGGGTATGGGGCAGCAGAAGAGCTGTTGAAAGGGGTCGAGGCCGGTGGCAGCTCACCACCACCCAAGTGCTGGAACGATGTCGTCGTCGGCACAAACGGATAGCTTGAGACCAACGCGTGCGCAGAATTTGAATTTGACATGCCTGGCGAGCCCGTCAGGCCTGACCGGCCGGCGATGCCCCCCGACTGAGCCACCTGGTTGCCCATGTCCAACATCTGCTGACCACCAAAGGCAGAGCTCTTGGCTGTCGCGTTGGAGGCCAGTGAGAAAGCATTACCAGTTCCAGCTCCAGTTCCAGCTCCAGCTCCAGCTCCAGCGCCAACCGCAGCCTGCAAAGTCTGAGATATTGCCCCGTCTGACAGAAGCGGGGGCATGACCAGTGAAGAGGTTGCAAGTGGCAGATAGGGGCTGTAGGAGCCGTTCGAAGTGAGCGCCATTGACGCGGGATATGCATACATGCTGTTGCTGTTGTTGTTGTTGTTAACAGTGTAGCTCATGCTGATTCCGCCGTCGCTGCTTTTGTTAACAGTGTAGCTCATGCCGCTGCCGCCGTCACTGCTTTTGTTGCCGTCCGCAGCAACGCCGCTCACGCTGGGGTCCATGGCATTTACACCATAGCTGAGACTGTTGGGCTGCCCAACCATGCTGCTGCTGTGGGGACGGGCTCGTCGGTTGATGACGTACGAACCCCGACCAGCATATCCCGCTGTCGGCGTGGGAGAAGACTTTTTAGACGCGCTCTCTCGAGGAGAGTATGGCATGGCCGGAAAGATAGAAGAGAAGCCGGCGTTGGCCTGGCCGCCGGCAGAAGCTCCAAAGTGTCCCTGGAAGGAAGACACAAACAAGGCCGGGGAAGAGTGGGAGGCATACGTGGGAGATGATGCCACGGCGGACGTGTTGGCTGGGGTGCTGTCAGATGCGTAATTTGGGCTGGACGAGCCGGGTGGACCCCGAAATGTTGCGCGAGGCGGCTGGAGAGGAACATGAGGCGACTGATAGTTCTGGGTTCCGAGAGCTCCAGGGATAGCACCGGGAAAAGGAGGGTCATTCAAAGGGGCCCTAGAAGACAGAATTAGGCAAAGACAAACTAGAAATAAAACGAAGGAGGGTGTTTGTCTATGTGAAAAGGGGGAAAGATTAAAAGAACTTAAAAGAGAGAAGAGAAAGCGAGTATATATTTGTGTATATGTGTGTGAGTGTGGCAACATAATGAAGAGAAAAACTACTCACCCCCATTCTGCTTTCAATCCGTAATGGGTTTTCAACCACTGGTATTGACTCTTGCCAAAATTCCGGTCGTTGAACATTTGATGCCAGGCCTCGATCATTTCCTCACGAGTGTATCGCCAGTAGTTGCGCAGGAACCACAAAATCTCATTGGCGTCATAGTGTCGGTGTATCATTTTCTAGACTCTCCCACTTTGCGGGAGTGATTTTATTGAGTCTGGGTGTTGTTGTTCTTGTTCGTGTTTTATGATCTTCTTGCCTATTGTCTTGGTCTCGTTAGCTTTTGAATATAAAAAGGTAAAAAAGCGCAAAGAATAGAGAGAGGGAGAGAAACGAAAGGAGGAGAAGCGGAAGAAGTCAATAGAAAGGTGTAAAAAAGCAGGCAAAAAGAGCTGGCAAAGAAAACAATAGGACAATAGCATTTGTTAAAAAAAAAAGAAGAAAAGAGGTAAAAAAAGACAATAATGAACAGCATGCCGCATTGCAAACCTTACGTCGACTTTTCACAGAGTTTTCTCTCTGTCGATGTTTCTTTGGAGCAGTACCGTTCCAGTCTCGGGCTCGATCGACAACCATAAAAGCAAGACGGCAAGATCACCGGATCGGTCTTGTGCGAGGAAACGGACCTGGCTCGAATGGCCTTCTTTCGCCTCTGGAGGGATGGTGCCTAACGATGCGGTTGGATGTGATAGCAGGACGTTCTGCGTCGTGAGAGCGGTCTGAATCAAGGCTTTCAAAGAGTGCTCAGTGCAGCCAGACGGAAATGGGCTGGGAAGAAGTGGAAGAGCTGTCAAAAGTTGAAAGGAGACAGAGAAAACAATTGGTGACAATGAGAGGGCTCAGAAGAAGCAAGAACATAGATGGCCGACTTTAAGATGGAGAGAACGGCATACAGATGTCGTTTACAAAAACATTTCTGTCATATGGGGAGGAGGGGAGGTGCATAGATGTCAAAGAGAAAAAGGACAAGAAAGAAGTGAGATGTAAAGAGGGTAGAGAGGGAAGACGGGAAAAAAAAGTGGGAGAGATGGGTTTGTGGGGGAAAATAGTTTGAGAACACAAAAATCTTTGGGTGACTGTGAGAGAGCGGCAGAAGACCAGTGAGTTGGGTGTCTTGTGATAGGAAGAAACTAGAAAGAAAAATAAACCTTGCAAAAAAAATTGTGAACAAAGTCAAGGACAGAAGGGGAAATGGTCTCGGTTGAGAGAGGTAGTTTGGGAGTTTGGGGTTTTTTTTTTTTTTGTTTTGCCGTTTCCTTCTCTCCAAAGATCTTCTTTCCTTTATTCCGCCCCTTTCCCTTTTTTTCAAAGCTTTCGTTGTCTTTCGATTGCAACCTATCGTGTCACTCTTCCACACCTCTTTATTTTCCTCTTCTTCTTTTCTCTCTCTTTTTTTGTTTCCTTTCTTGTTCTCATAACCCTCAGATTTTCTTTTTATTTATTTAATTTTTTTTTTTTGGGGGGGGGGGGGGGTTGAAGGAGTTTGGCGTCATAAGACTTCTCTGACTGCCTGCTGCCTGCTCAACGAATTCAAACCTGCCCCCCAGCCACTTGGTATTTCTTTGAAAACCAAGTCTGCTATTGTTCGCTGCCATTGGTGCTTGGTCGTTGCTATTGTTGATCTCGGCGCCTTTTTTTTGTTTTTGTCTCCGAGCTGCCTATTCACCAGGTAACACAAAGTCATTGAGCACCGACCTTGCCAAGATGTCTCTACTTTTTTTTTTTTTTTTTTTGACAGCTTTGAACGTCATAAAACGTCATGCTGCCACAAGACTCTCGATTCTTTTGCTCAGAACCCTGGTCATGTGTATTTGTGACTTCATCATCCACCCAGAGACCACCTTCTCACGAGTCCGGCTTGCACCTCATAAAGAAACCAAAAAAGACAAAACTCGAGTAGACAACAATATTCAATGCTCTCTCACACGGTAAAAAAAAGGGGGAGGCTGGGAAGAGAGCGCAGAAGGACCAGACAAAGAAAGACAAGAGAATTTTACTGCATCATTTTGACTCACGAGGTGTCGAAGGTGAGTTTGTGATATCATCATGATGATGCTGATGAAAAAAGGGGGGGGCTGGGAGTGTAGAGAATGAAAATCTCCAAAAAACCGAAAAAAAAATATGAAAACAAGCACGATATAAACAAAGGCAATTCTCTCATAATAGAACAAAAAAACAAGCCTCAATTATCGGGGATTTCATAGGAGAAAAGCCAGAATAAATTAAAATAAAAGCAAGCGCTGGGCAAACCATGAATTCGCGATGCTGGAGAATGCATGGGGGACAGAACCCCAGAGTTCGTGCAACACAGATCTGACATGACACTTGGCACATTCGTGACAGCTTTGTGACAGTTGACGAGGGCGTCAGAGTCAAAAATATGATAGGAGCACCGGCGCACATTAGCAATCCCGTTAAATTCTCCTTGTCATGCCTTCCTGCCTGGAGGGACCTTTCTGGGGAGCCGCCCTTGCCATCTGCACGTTCTCTCTATTTCGTGTTACACGGATTACATAAAAACATTAATCAGTACATCCAAGGACAAACTCAGAGTAACCGAGGACAAAGGCTCTCTGATCTGAAACTTGTCACACGCATCGTGTTGAGCCACCCAGAGAGAGACAAACGAACCGATGGGACAGACAAGCGTCTCTGAACACAAGCTTGTATTGTGACCCCTAGAATCTCTGTCCCCATCACTCCCGTTCAACAGCGAACTGTGCCCATGGATGGGCCGTGGTCGGTCAGAATTGTGAGACGGTTCGGGTTGGGCAAGATCGCAAGATTGAGTGGTAGAAGTCGCCTAAAAGGCAGAAAGGGACGGAACGAGGAGAGGCTGGTGAGCAGCTAGAAAACGCCTACAAGATTGCTGTATTACCGTTGAGAAAACAATCCTCCATAGGGAAAAGAAGAAAGATTTGAAAAAAAAGAAAAAAAAAACTCTGGGTTTTAACGAACAATGCAAAACTCCAAGCAAAAGCCCCTCTTCCGTTGCCATTCGGGTGTAAAAATGGAAGATCCCATTTTTCAAAGAATTTTTCGTCATAAACGAGATAGAACCATAAACCCATACCTTCGTCTCTTGAGCAAAACGCTAAAACACCAGACATGCCCCTGTCCCTCTCTTTCACCAGCCTCTGTATTGCTTGCTTTTTTTCTTCTTTTTTTTTTCTTTTTGCCTTAGCAGATCGCCGTCAAATTGTTTCTGTAGACGTAGGTTTCGTAAAACGCGTCCATGTCGTCGTCTCCGCATTATTGCAGACCGGGGCCGGGCTTGCCGTTGATAGGCTATCACTTTTGGGAAATACGCAAAAGGCAAAAGCGCCATTCCCAATCATGACGCCTCTCCAGTCCTCATGTCCGAGTCCTAATTCACCTCCATGCTGTCCTCGTCTTCCATGTCTGACTCGGCCATCTGCGACGGCTGGCTGCTGATGCTCTCCTTGCGGCCGCCCGACACGACGCTGCCGGTGTCGTCGCCGTTGGCAAACCGCGTGCCGCCGTCGAGCGCCGAGCCAAACAGGTCCAGCTCGTCGCCGCCAATGACGCGGCCCTCGGTGTCGATTTCTTGCGACAGCTTGACGAGAGCGGCGCGCGGCAGGCTTAGGAAGCCCGACGTCCGCACGATGCGGCCCCAGTGGGTCAGGCAGAAGCCAGCCGCGCGCTTGCGCAGCCAGTCTTCGCCGGCCAGGCTGGCGCAGTGCCAGATAATGCAGGCATGCTCGACGTCGAGCTCGCGCGACAGCCGGTTGACGCACAGCAGCCGTAGCTGCGGCATGTTGTAGATGTTGGACATGACCAGCAGGCCGGCCACGTCCGAGAGATCTGCCGTCACTGGCCGGCGCTCCTGGCCGGCACTGCCGCTGCCGCTGCCGCTGCCGCTGCCGCTGCCGCCACCATTGCCTCGATTGCCTCCGCGATGTTTTGACCCGGCATACCGGCTGCCGCCACTGCCGCCACTGCCGTTACTCCTGCCTCCCCCCCTTGTGCGTGAGCGTCTGGGATAGCCACGGCCGCCCACGCCGTTGGCGGCGATGCCGTCGTCGTCGTCGTCGTCGTCGTCGGCTGGCGGGTCGATGCGGTCGGTGTACAAAAAGTAGAGGAAGGCCCGCACAACGCTGTAGGGCTCGGGAATGTGCATGCGCTTGGTGTGGAACTCGGCCATCTGAGACGCCCACAGACGTGCAAAGTGCGGCCAGCGCGCTTGCAGAATGAGCCGGTGGACGTGGATCGGGGGCGATGTCGGCGTGTCAGGCGACAGCCAATTGCTACCAGTAGCCCCCCTGCTCTTCTTGGTGGCGGCCGACAAGGCAGTCTCGCCGCCGCCGCCGCCGCCGCCACCGCTGCCGCCACTCCTGCGGGCTACTGAGACGGCTGCTTCGTTGTCCTCGTCATACTCGTCGTCTTCGACGTCACCATCGTTGATGTCGTCGTCGCAGACCCCGTCGTCGCCGTCGCCATCGCCGCCTGTGCCATTGCCTTCCCACTGGCCCGCGTCGGCGGTGACGATAAAGTCGGTGCCGCTGCCGGTCTCGGGCGGCTGGTCGAACAGCTGGGCCAGGTCGAAGCCGAGGCCCTTGGACGGAGAATGAAAGGCGTGGCGCGTGCCGGCCGACGGGCGAGCAAGCAGCAGGTCGGAGCGGGTGGCGTCGTCGGGCACGGTGTTGCCGAGGAAGCCGTAGCGGCGCAGGTCGATCTCCATAATGTCGCTGAGGTACTCCTCGAGGCCGTTGGTGCCGAGCTCGATGGAGCCCGGGTCGGTGGGACAGCCGAGCAACCAGGCCTTTGTGCCGTCCTCGTTCATGGTGCAGTAGTTCCAGCGATAGCCGGTCTTGAAGATCTCGCGGCCCTCGGCCAGTTTCTGCCAGCGCAACGACGCCAGATCCAGCGTCGACAGCGAGCACTCGCGCGACGAGATGGTGGCGGCAGGTGTGACAAAGTCCAGCAGCATGCCGGAGGCGTAGACGTGGAAATGGATGCCGGAGCCTTGGTTGGGAATGTTGGGCCCGGAGCAGAATTTGAGCGCCGAGATGGCGCCGGGGGCCATGGGGGCGTAGGACTTGAGCTGGAACGACGGCGGGTTGACCTGGGCCGTGCGAGAGTTGGCCGCATAGCCCGACGCGCCCACGGCAGACGACTGGGACAGCGTCGCATAGCCGGGTCGCGGCGAGCCCAAACCCATGCCGTCGCCGCCACCTGGTCCACCTCCGCCCATGCCCCCGACGCCGGAGACGCTGCCAGCTCTGCTGCTGCCGCTGCCCAAACCGCCAGCGCCGCCAAGGCGGTGGCCGAGCAGGGACTGGCGGTCAAACGAGCCGACCTGGGGTGGTGCCTGGAAGGCCGGGCTGCCCTTGAGATCAAGCCACCACAGGTCGCTGACCTTGTCCATGTCCTCGCTCAGGCCGCCGAATACCCAGACCCGATCGTTCCTGGTGGTGTCAATACGAGAAGGAGAAGAGAAGGATTCGAGTGCGCGCGCAACACACACACATAGAGGGGGAGAGACAGATAAAAAAGCAACGGAAAGTTGGAACCGAGGAAACACCCACCAAATATATGCAGAGTGGTCGAAGCGGCCAACGAAGCGCCAGGTGCGCGACCATGTAAACGTCTTAAGGTCGAGGTAGCAAATGTCATCGAGGACGTAGTTGTCGTGGCCGGTGATGCCGCCAATGATAAAGAGCCTGTCCTCGTGGAGGACGGCGGCGTGGCGGGCGCGGCCCTTGGGGATGGGTCCGGAGACGGCGGGCTGGGTCCAGTGGGCGGTCTTGAGGTCGAAGACGATGAGGTCGGACAGGTAGGTGCGGTGTTCGTTTTCGCCGCCAAAGACGAGCAGCTTGTCGCCCTGGTAAAGGGTGGCCGTATGGCCTGAACAGGGTTAGCAACAGGGACTCCATCACCGACCATTTCACCCTCGCCATCTCCGCTTCACCTCGCCCTCACTCACCCATGCGGACGCCGGGAATGTCGCCGTAGTTGTCGACCAGGCTCCACTGCTGGCTGACCAGGTCGAGGCGCAGCACGTGGTTGTACACCTCGTCGGTGTACTGGTCAAAGCCTCCAAACGCATAGATCTGGTTGTTGCCGCAATAGGTCACAGAGGCATTGACCAGACACGCCGGCCGCTGGCCCAGGGTGCGGATGACCTTGGGGCGGTAGTGGCCCTCGTTGGCGCCGCGGTTTCGCATGGGCGAGCCCGGCATGATGTATGTGCTGTTGCTGTTCTGGCTGTGGCTGTTGTTGGCACTGCTGATGCTGCTGTACTGACTTTGGTTTCCGCCGCCGCCAAAGATCGACGTTACAGGCCCGGAATGAGACCCCGACGCCCCGCTGCCGGCAATGCCTCCGACCCCTCCACTACCGGCGGCTGTCAGTGTTGTTTGCAGTCCTTGTAGACCGGGCTGGGCCATTGTGCGGCTGAGCCTCCTCTTCTTTTCGCCTTTTCTTTTTGTTTTTTTGTTTTTCGCTCTCGAGGCTGTTCCAACTGCTTGTCCGGCTTAGTGTCGCTCCGCTGGCGCTGTGGCCCGCTCACTGGCTTCTTGTACGGTCGCTGTCGTCTGCGTTGTCGTGTAAGTAGAGCAAGAGTTATTTCGACATGGTCGAATATCCCTGGAACGGAGAAGTATCTCGAGGACAAGAGAGAAAAGAGGAAAAGGCTGGATTCAGGACTTATTTTGGGGGACTTTTAAATTTTTCACGAAACAAAGGCACCCGTTTGCTCCTGCCGTTTTGTAATTGTAGCAAGTAAATAATACTGTGCTAAATTGCATCCGTTTTCAGACTGGCATCACGTGCAAATCACCCCACACAGTGTACGCTAAGCAAAATCTGGCACAGTCTTACTCTGAATCCATAGTAATACTCCGTACTCTGTATCAATAGCTATCGTATTTCTTTTATGTAGGGATTCTTTACCACTCATCACCTACGGAGTATTCACAATTATAAAAATTCACAATTCCAACACGCTAGACTCGTCGTATTTTTCTTTCTTTTTTCTGTTTTCCTTTTTTCTTTCTTTTTTTTCGCTAACCGACGGCAGACTACGACAGACATAGGACAGACGTGACACTCCTCGTCAGACCTGCTCCGTGCCGAAACGTTCGAGGGGTTTTACTTGGACAAAGGACAAGGGCCCTACCGAGACATCGCTTAGGTGTTGTGAAGAGAATGCGCAGTCTCTGGGCTAGTATGTTGCAGCTAGACGCTGTACGAGGTACTGGCCGCTGTTGATTCCGTCGTATTTCTTCTCCGACTCGGCGGCGTAGGTGCCGGGGATGGCCTCGATGTGGCTCTTGAAGTTGGGGTTGCAGAAGTAGCTGGTAGGTTAGCAGGGGGGAAGAACAGAGCTGCGCAGGAGACAAGAGACAGGAGAGGGGAGAAACATAAGCAGCGAGAACAGAGCGGCACAGGAGACAAGCGACAAGAGAGGGGAGAAAACAAAGCAGCAAGAAGAACAGAGGAGTCAAGAGACAGGAGAGGGGAGAAACAAAGCAGAGAGAAGAACAGAAGTGCACAGAAGCAAACGTACGCAATGCTGTAGCGGGCGGGGTAGACGTCTTGGTCCGGGTTGGCGGCCGGGGGCTCGACGACGCGGTGGATGGTGCTCTTGATGGTGTCGTTGCTCCAGCGGGCGAGCAGGTCGCCGGCGTTGACGACGATGGTGTCGTCGATGGGGGTGGCGTTGACAAAGGAGCCGTTGGGGCTCTTGACCTGCAGGCCGCCGCGGGCGTCCTGGAAGAGCAGGGTGATGGAGCCGTAGTCGGAGTGCTCGCCGGCGCGGACCTGCAGCGGGTTCTGGCGGAAGACGTCGCGGCTGACGGGCGGGTAGTGCAGCAGGCGCAGGGTGTTGTCGCCGACGTCGACGTAGCTGTTGAAGAAGGCGGCGGGCAGGCCCATGCCGACGGCGATGGCCGACATGACCTGTTCGTGCACGGCCTTGCACTGGGCGTGGAAGTCGACCATGGTCTCGCGGAAGCCGGCCACGAGCGGTGCCAGCGCCGGGTCCGTCTCGTCGGGCCAGTGGTTCGGCATCCCGGGCTCGTCCTCGCGGCCAATCTCCAGGCTCTCCTTGATGTCCGGCACGGCCTCCTTGAGCTTGGCCACGGCGGCCAGGTCCTTGAGCTGCGTGACCTTTTCGCGCCCCGGCGCCGAGTAGCCGCGGTTGGCCTCGGGCGTCGTCCAGCCCAGCTGCTCCTTGGCCTCCAGCGGCAGCTGGAAGAAGCGCGCCGACATGTCAAACACGTGCTGCCGCGTCTCCCGCGAAATCGGCGTGTTCTTCAGGTAGATGAAGCCGGCAGTCTGGAAGCCGTGCAGGATGGCCTTGGCCGTCTCGGCGCGCTGGGCCTCGTCGCCGTTGAGGAATTTGGACAGGTCGATGAGCTGGCGGTTGACGTGTGAGCAGCAGCGGGCGAAGAGAGTGGGAGTGGCAAGCCAGAGGAGATGGGGCTCTGGGGAGGGGGGCTTACCGGAATCAACAGTCCATCGTCAGAAACGGCCGCTTTCTCCATGGTGAAGAGGATGTGAGATGTGGATAGGAGAAGAAGACAAGACGGGAGGAGAAACGAAATCTCAAGTCAGAAGACGAGAGGGAAGAGAAACGAAATCTCAAGTCAGAAGACGAGATGTCAAGATCAAGAGGGGAGCGCAACAGAAATGAGTCTGAGAGACTGAAAGGCGATACAAGAGCAAATAAAAGAAAGACAATCACAAAGGAGCAAGAGCAAAAAAAAATACAGCGATGAGTCTGGGCGAGGAAGCAGGAGAAAAAAAAAAGGAAAGAGAAAGAAAAAGACAGAAAATCATAAGATAAGGGTAGCAGCCAATGCTCGTCTGTCGCTCTTCGGGCTACTATTGCCGTTCTCAGTTGACAACCAACCCACCACTTTTTCTTTTGGTGACGTCGGACACCCCCGTTAGTGGGGTAGTCTGTGTTCTCGAAGTTTGCTGTATCTCATTGAATAGACTAATGCAGTGATCTGAGCCTTCTGATAAAGAGAGGAGTGGAGAGCCGCGGTTGACCAAGTGGTATTATCATGTCGCCCGCTATCTTATCACTTACAGAATATGACGGCTCTTGGCGAGTGCATGAAGATCTTCTAACCAGAAGTAGCCCTTTTAACGGTCTGTTACCTATATGGAGGTGATCTGTGGTTTTCTTTTGCTTTTCTCTTCTCTTCCTTTGTCTCTTCTTTCTCTTTTCTTCTCTTCTCTTTTCTTCTCTTTTCTTTTTCTTCTCTTTTCTTTTCTTCTCGCCTTTCTTTCTTCTTTCTTCTTCTTTTTGTTTGCTTGTTTGTTTAAAAAAAAACACCCATTCGTTGCCTATCCAAATGACTTCGAAATTACACCCACATCCCCAGGGCACAAACCCGAGTCTCGGTTGCCGGACATGACCCGGGTCTCGCTTTATCGGAAAGCCCGGAGTGGTGCGTAGTGGCGCATGTGGTCGCCGTCAACTCGTCACAACCTTTATATGCTTTGTCTTTTGCCGAATTCGCAAGCTTGAAAATGCCGTTGACACGGCCGTGTTTGTTCCGGACGACGGACCATCGTGGAGGGCATACAAAGGGCCGGCGTCCTCGTCTTGGCCCAAATGCAGCTCCTTGTAGCCCGTATATCCCCAATGCCTTCATAAACTGTGACTTGCGGGGCTTGTGCTCTGCCAAGTTGAGGAGCTGAAGACTGTCGCAGCCGCAATGCAAACAGGTGCCAGTGCAAGGCTCGGCCTGTCTAAGCGGGGATCGTCCTCGCCGGCTTGAAAGTGCTTGTTGCCTCTGCCAAACAGGCATCGTAGATGTCGTCTTTGTGCGGCGAGGAGACGCGTGAGTGACAAGAGAGCGAGCCGTGACCCAACCCACCCACGCATGCCGTAGCGTACGCCAGAGTTGCAGCATATTGTCACTCGGTGCTGATGCCGTAGAGCCTCAAGAGGCGAAGAAAGTGAGGCCACATCTCGTAGTGCCTCCAGAGGCAAAGAAAGTGAGATCACATCTTTGAAGGTTGAAGGCCGCTTGGGCGTGGATCGATTTCCTTGAAAGTGTGTGCATACAACCTGCTGCCCCAAATGAGCTGGAGAATTGGAAACAAGACGGGAAAAAAGACATTGATTCTTGACGAACAGACTGACGGAGCATGTTGAAGTGAAGGCATACGAGTGTGGCAGACGGTGTAGCAGATCATGGGACGAGTCGTCGCTGGAACCAATGGCCAGAATCGAACCACTCCAGTACCTGCTATTTTAGGCTTTGCCGCAGACGGCAGGCAGTAGGAAGCGGATGTTGGATATCATCGAAGAAAAGCTCGACAACCAACGCTATGCTGGTGGGCCACTCGTATCGTAAATCAGTGCTGTAGGGCGGGGTCGATAAGCTCTCCTGGCGGCGAGCGCCGGAGGTGGGCTGCTCAGGCTGGCTGAGAAGGCCGCAGCGCCTTGCAGTGTCGACACAGAAGACGTGCCTGCCTAGAGCGACCGAGGGTGTATTAGTGTTAAGACAGCCTGGCCAGAGCGACCGTAGTGAACACAGAAGTCGAACGTGCCTGCCGAACGTGCCTGCCAAACGTGCCTGCCCAAACGTGCCTGCCAAACATCTCTGCCAAACGTCCCTGCCAAACGCGCCTGCCAGAAAGAGCATTTACAGACGCTGAAAAGTGAGGAAGGCACCTGCCCAAAGAGCATTTACAGACGCTGAAAAGTGCAGGAAGGCACCTGCCCATTGGACATTCAAGCCGACGAAAGAAAGAGCAGGCTGCCTTTTTGTGTGTCTTTTTGGTTTCTTCCTCTTCTCTTTTCCATTCCTTTCTTCTCTTCTCTCTTTTTTTTTTTTGTTTCAAGCCCAGCGTCGCCCAGCGTCTCGCCATGGCGACACCCAAGAAGACGGTGGTGGACGTGCACACGCACATGTACCCGCCGGAGTACATTGCGATTCTGGAGAAGCGCTCGGAGATTCCGATTGTGCGGTCGTTTGCAGGAGCCGACGATCCGCGGCTGATTCTGCTGGCGACGGAGGTGGAGGGGTTGAAGAAGGCCGAGGCGGCGGCGGCGGCGGCGCAGACGGACACGCAGACGGACACGCAGACGGCCACGCAGACGGCCACGCAGGCGGGCTCGCTGCCGGGGCGGCCGCTGACGCGGCACTACTCGTCGGTGGCGCAGAAGCTGCATTTTATGGACACGCACGGGATCGACGTGTCGGTGGTGTCGCTGGCGAACCCGTGGCTGGACTTTGTGGCGGCAGAGCAGGCGGCGGCGCTGGCGACGCAGGTGAACCGCGGCTTTTCGGATCTCTGTGCAGGGCGGGAGCAGGGCCAGCGGGGGCGGCTGTATTTCTTTGCGACGCTGCCGGTGACGGCGGCGCCGGAGGCGATTCTGGCGGCGGTGGCGGAGGCGCGGCAGCTGCCCTTTTGCCGGGGCGTCGTGCTGGGCACGGGGGGGCTGGGCCGCGGGCTGGACGACCCGGCGATGGAGCCGGTGCTGGCGGCGCTGGCGGCGGCAGAGCTGCCGGTGTTTCTGCACCCGCACTACGGGCTGCCCAGCTCCGTGTGGGGCCCTCGCGGCGGCACGACGGGAGAATACGGCCACGTGCTGCCGCTGGCGCTCGGCTTCCCCATGGAGACGACCATTGCGGTCACGCGCCTCTTTCTCGCCGGCGTCTTCGACCGCCTGCCTGCCCTGCGCCTGCTGCTCGCCCACAGCGGCGGCACCCTGCCCTTTCTGGCCGGCCGCATCGAGAGCTGCATCCGCCACGACGCCCACCTACACGCTGCCGCTGCTGCCGCCGCCGCCGGCGGCCAGCCGCCCCGCCGCTCGCTCTGGGACGTTCTGCAGCACCAGATCTTCCTCGACGCCGTCGCCTATGCCGACGTTGCCCTGGCTGCCGCCGTCGGCGCGGCTGGCTCTGCCGACCGCATCCTCTTTGGCACCGACCACCCCTTTTTCCCGCCGCTCGACAGCGACGAGCAGGGCCCCTGGGAGAGCGTGACGCTCAATGCCGACGCGGTGGCCGCTGCGCTGGGCGCCGACTCTGACGCCGCGGCCGCCGTCATGGGCGGCAATGCCGTGCGCATCCTGAAGCTGATCGAGGGCGAGCAGGAGGGTAAGTGAGGGAGTGTATAGAGGGGCACATGTTTGTAATTGCGCCAGATAACACAGGGCAGTCATGGAAAGGTCGCGTACAAACAGGGCAGTCATGTTATCATGGCCTCAAAGGTTGCATGCAAACAATGCAGTCATGTTTTTTCATGGCCTCAAAGGTCGCATACGTCAATACAACTATTCTGTGTTCACCTGTTTGGTCTTCTCTCGTCTCTTCCTATTTTTGCCCCTCTCCTCCCATTTCGACTGCTCTTCTGTCACTTCTTTCCTGAGTTTCTTCTCCCCCTCAACTCCCAAAATTCATCTTGAGCGCAATCGTCGGCTGGCCGCTGCTGGCCGCCGCCGCCGCCGCCGCCTTGGCTGCGGCCTCGTCGGCGGCCTGCCGCCCGGCCTGGATGACCGTCTCCATAAAGGCGCGCTGCGACTCGTTGAGGCCGGCCACGACGCCGCGGAAGACGGCTGCGTCGGCCGAGGCGAGCTCGAGCAGGCGGCCGCTGGTTTCGCGGTAGATGGCCGTGCGGGCTGCCGATGAGGCTGAGGCTGTGGCTGTGGCTGCGGCTGCGCTCGTTGTTGTGAATCCCGCCGTGGCTCCCGCCGTGTCGGCCGGCCGGCCCTCGTACCCGCTGTTGTTGTCGGCCTTTTCGGCCTTTTCCAGCTCTGCGCTCGCGCGGGCCAGCAGCGCCGGCACCACGAGGGCCATGGCGACGGCGCCGGCCGAGTTGGGCGTTGTCGTCGGCGCCGGCGCCCGGGCCTTGGCCACGGCAAAGGCACACAGCGTCTGGGTCACCAGGCTGCGGGCGTGTTCGGGGTCTTCCGGGCCGGCGTCGACGACAAAGGCGAGCAGGCGCGGCAGCAGATAGCGGCCGATGCTCTGGTCGGCGGGCGAGGGCGTCTGGGAGCGGAGGAGCAGCGAGCGGCAGCAGTTTGCGGCAATCTTGGCGGTCTGGGGGTGTTAGGGGGAAGAGACAAAAAAAAAAAAAAAGACGAAAACAAGAAAAGACAAGAAAGACAAAGAGAAAAGGGGAGAAAGGAAAGACGAAAACAAAAGACAAAAACCCACCATTCGGTCTGTCAGACAGTCCAGCAGCTCGTCGAGAAAGCGGACGACGAGCGGGTCCTGCGTGCTCAGGCGGTTGTGGGCGGCCGCGGTAAAGAGCATGGTCATGGCCAGCAGGCAGTTTTTGACGCAGGCCAGCGACGTCGGCGCCTCGCGGCGCTGGGCGTGCAGGTAGATGGCCAGGAAGCGGCGCAGGCAGCTGCGCATGTTGGCCGAAGAGGTGGAGTGGCGGTCGTCGGTGGTGGTGTCGTTGGAGTCGTCGCCGTTGGTATCGTCGTTGGCGTCGTCGCCACCCCCCATGGTGGCCACAAAGCGCTTGAGCGTGGGCAGGGCCTGGGGCACGGCCTCTTGCTGGCAGGCGGGCGTGGCCAGCAGGGTGGCAAAGATGTGGACCAGACAGGCGTGCAGGTCGGTGCGGATGACGGCGGGGAAGACCTCGGCGGCGTCGACGAGGGCGGCCAGGGCGGTGCGGACGAGCTGCAGCACCGGCTCTTCGGTCATGCGGTAGCGGGAGGCGGAGGCAGACAGAAGTGTGGACGACGAAGAAGACATTGCCGGCTCGGCCGGGTCGGCGGCCAGGGCCGGCAGCAGGCCGGCGAGGACGAGCACCATGATGCGGGTCAGCTCAAAGAGCTGCTCGATGTCGTCGGACAGCTCGGCCGAGGCCGGGCCGGCCGAGCGCACGCGGGCGGCGGCCGGGTGGGCCAGGCACAGGGCGCGCGCAATGTCGACAATGACGGCCTGCACGTCGAGGCCCTCGGTCAGCACCAGCCGGTCCAGCAGATCGACCGTCTCGGCAAACACGGCGTCGCGGTAGATGGCCTGCCCCGACACGCTCGGATGCAGAATCTTCTTGAGCGCCCGCAGAATGTCCAGCGTCTGGCCCTCGCTCGGCAGGTCAGCCAGTCCGTCGAGAAGACCCCCGCCGTCGCCGCCCTCCAGGCCGTCACCGCTGCTGCCGCCGCCGTGGCCACCGCCGCTGCCGCTGCCACCGCCGCCGTTACCGCTGCCGCTGGCCTGTCCCTGCCGGATGGCCAGGGCTTCAAAGGCGATGCCAAACAGCACAAAGAAAAAGGCGACGGGCTCGTCGCGGTAGTTGATGTCGGAGGTGGCGCCAAGCTTGCTGCCAGGCGGCGTTGCGGCGGCACGGCGGCCAATCTCCTGGCCCTCACCGCCGTCGTTGCCGTCGTTGCCGTCGACGCCGCCACCGCCGTCGCCGCCGCTGCCCCCGTCCAGCGCCGCAAACACAAAGGCGCTGTCCTGCTCGATCAGGCTGGCAATGGCGTCGACGAGGCGCAGCCAGGCGGCCTGGTAGAAGACCAGCAGGGTTTCGCGGTTGAGGGCGGCATAGACGGCGTCGGGGCTGCCGGCCAGCGACGGCGGGCCCAGCGTCAGCGCAATGTCGGGCTCGAAGCGCAGGCGGGCAAACTCGCGCAGCGACGCCAGCCACACGGGCGTCAGGCGGCCAATGTGCGGCCGCAGCACGTCGGCCAGGTAGCGCTGCTCGGGGCTGGTGCTGGCCACCTGCAGCTCGGCCCAGGCCGCCAGCACGGCCATCTTGACCATGACCTGGGCGTTGGCCGTGAGGCCGCGCAGCTCGCCAATGGTGGGGGTGCTGGTGCTGCTGACAGTCGGGGCCAACGTCGGCTCCTGTTCCTGTTGAGCCGCCGCCTCCCCCCCCGCAAACGACTCGAGGGCGCCGACGAGGGTCTTGAGGATGCGGCCCATGCGGTCGACGTCGGTGACGATGCCGGAGGCCAGAAAGGCGGCGCACACGTGGACGGCCTCGGCGGCCAGCTCGGGCGACGAGTCGGCCGCAAAGGCCGGCGTCAGCGCGGCGCCGATCTGGGCCTGGTACTGCTCCAGCAGCATGGCCTCGTCAAAGTCGGGGTCTGGCGTCTTGCCAAACATGCGCAGCACGGCGCCCAGCAGCTTGAGCCCGCCGATCCGCTGCTCCAGCACGCTCGCCGTCGAGGCCGAGAACGCCATGCGCACCACGTCGCCCACCCGCGCCTGCAGCGCCAGCCGGCCCGGCGACGCCGGCTTGTCGGCCACCGCCATGGTGCTGTCTCCGTGGCCGCCGCCGTCCGCCTGCTCCACCAGCACAAACAGCTCGAGCAGCAGGCCCAGCGCAAACGCCGCCACCTGCCAGCGCAGCGGCTCGACGTCGGCCGAGGCAGCGACCGTCGACGCCGACACTGCGAGAACGCCGGCGCCGCCCGTGGCCGGATTGCCGCCGCTGCCGCCGGCCGCCGCCGCCGCCGCTGCCGCTGCTGCTGCTGCTGCTGATCCTGCTGGGCCACCGCCGCCGGCATCCTCGGCGCCGCCACCGTCGCCGCCTCCGACAGCGGCGGCGCCCAGACCGGCCACTTCTTCGTCCTGCAAATCAATGACGACGCCGCGGCCGGCGCCGGCACCGCCGCCGCGGCCGGCCGGGCGGAAGCCGGCGGCGAGGCGCGTGGTGTCGGGCAGCCGCGGGCGCGTCATGCGCAGCACGCGCTGCAGACGCACCAGCCACAGCGCCGTGTGCGCTCGTCCCGTCTGGCGCAGCCAGTCGCGCAGAATGTTGCGCAGGCCGTCGTGGGCCGGGTGGCGGTCGAGCGCCAGCCACAGCTGGGTTTCGAGGTCGGCGCCGGGTGTCGCAGTAGCTGCTGCTGCCGCCGCCGCCGCCGCCACCACGTCGTCGGCGCCGCGCTTCATCAAATTGTACAGCCCGTCGACGGCGGCGTCGCGTACGGCTGCGTGCTGGCAGCGGCCGCTGGCCACGACGGCCAGGTCGGCGTCGGCGGCCAGGTGGCGCTGCAGGCGGGCCACGTAGGCGCCAAAATCGACAAAGCCCGGCGCGTACAGCGACAGGTGCTCGAGACAGGCCAGCACGGCGTGCTGCAGCTGCCAGGGCCGGCCGCTGAGCGTCACGTGACCACCGTCCGCGTTCGTCGCCGCCGCCGCCTCCGTCGCCGCCGCCGTCTCCGTCTCGGCGGCAAAAAACGCCACGAGCGCAAAGACGAGGTCGCGCGTCTTGGCCGTCTCCTGCAGGTCCGGGCCCAGCACGTTGATGAGGGCGTCGACGCAGCGGGCCAGCGCGGCGGCCGTGCAGGGCAGGTGGTCGAGCTCGAGGTTCATGGAGGCGGCGGACGCGACCTCGGCGTGGTGGTGGTCGCCGGCGTAGAGGGCGGCCAGCATGCCGAGGGTGCTGGCGACATAGCCGGCAAAGTTGAGGCCGGCGGCGTCGGAGGCGCGCGCAAACGCCTCGAGCGCCCAAAAGTGCACGGTCGGGTGCGGGTCGTTGCAGAGCGACATGAGGATGCCCAGCACCGTCTTGAGGTGCGCGCCGGCGGCCAGCCCGCCCACGCGCGTCTGGATGCAGCCCAGCGCCATGGCGCAGCCGGCGCGCGCCGCCGGCTCGCGGTTGACCACAATGGTGTCGACGAGGAAGCGGATCTCGTGGCCGGTAAACGCCGGGCCGGCCGCGCTGCACAGCCGGGCCAGCGCCGCATAGCCCAGGCTGCGCACCGCCGCGTCGCCGTCCACCACAAAGCCGCGCACCAGGTCCTGCAGCAGCCGCTCCACCGCCGCCGCCGCCGTCACGTCGCCCGCCGCCGCCGCCGTCTCGCGCGACGCCACCTTGAGCGTCAGCAGCAGCGCCGCCGCCACGTTGACGCGCTGCGCCGCCGCCCGCCCCGGCTCGCGCGCCGCCGCCGCCGCCGCCTGCACCAGAAACGACGCAATCTGCTCCAGCAGGCTCTCCTGCACCTTGGCCGGCGTCAGCGGGAACACAAACGCAAACAGCTGGATCGCCAGGTTGACCACCTCCGTCGCCGGCGGGTCCCGCCGCTGCCGCCCCACGCCCACGCCGACAATGCTGCGCTGCTGCTGGAGGCGTCGCCCGCTGTGCTTGCCGCCTCCGCCGCCGCCGCCAATTTTCTCACCCGCTGCTGCTGCTGCCGCCGCCGCCGCCGCCGCGTCTTCGTCTTCGTCCTCCGCCTCGCCGCCCACGTACAGCACCGTGGCGGCGTCGTGCTCAAAGGCGCCGCACACCGGCCGCAGCAGCACGCTCTCCATGGCGCCGTCCGGCCCGGCGGCGCCGTCGTCGGTCGCCGACACCAGCTGCTGCTGCTGCCGCTCGGCCGCGTCCGCTGCTGCGTTGGTCACGTGCTGGCCCGGCAGCCCGCGCACGCGGCTGCCACTGACAAGTCCCGTGACCCCAAAGCCCGCATTGTCGCCCACGTCCCAGATGGCCTCGAACGCGCCGGCGGCCGCCGCAATCGCCGTGCCCAGCGCGCTGCTGCCGCCGCCGCCGCCGCCGGCGCCTCCGCCGCTGCCGGCGCCCGGACCGCCGCCGCTGCCCACGCTGCTGCCGCCGGCGCCCACGAGCCCGCCGGGCCCGCCGAGGCCGCCGCTCACGTGACGTCCGGCGTCAAACTCCGGGTCGGCAAAGAGGCCGACGGCCAGCGTCAGCAGGCTGCTCTGCACCAGCGCCTCCGTGCCGCCCGCCGGCGCCACGCACACCAGCCGCCGGTAGCACTGCAGCACGCGCCGCTGCGCCAGCAGCGCCAGGTCCGCCAGCCCCAGCGCCGGCGCCAGCCGCGGCTCGCCGCCGCCACCGTCGAATCCGCTGCTGCCGCCGAGGCTACCCCCCCCGCCCGCCGCCGGCGCCAGCGTCTTGAGAAAGGCCGTCGTGTGCTGCAGCATCGCCGCGATCCGCTTGCTCACGTCCACGGTGACGAGCCGCGCGTTGTGCTGCAGAAAGGCCAGCACCGCCCCCAGCGCACACTCGCGCACGTGCGTCAGAAACGCCACTTCCAGCAGCCGCCGCCCCTGCGCGCCGCCGCCCACGCCGCCGTGGTCACGTGCCAGCGGCTTCGGCAGCGCGTTCTTCCACAGCAGCAGCATCTGCGACAGGTGCAGCTTCACAAAGCTCGGCCCCAGCGCCATCAGCGCCCCCATCAGCGTCCACGCCACCTGGATCTGCACCGCCGCCACCCGCAGCTCCAGCTGCCCGCTCTTCTTCAGCAGCTCCGTCGCCAGCACCAGCACCCGCCGGTCCACCTCCACCGACCCGTACAGCCCCCGCTGCGGACTCGCGCTCAGCACCGCCGCCAGCCCCTGCGCCAGCCCCACACACCGCCGCTGCAGCTGGACTGCGCTGCCGCCGGCCCCCGGACCTCCTCCGCCGCCCCCCGGACCTCCTCCACTGCTTCCTCCCCCCCCCAACTGCCGCAGCTCCCCCTCCAGCCGCTCCATGCACGCCGTCACGCTGCCCAGCAGGTGCTGCGGACACGCCAGCACCACCGCCTTGAGCGCCCCCGCCGCGTGCACCTGCACGCTGTACGTTCGGTGGCCCAGCAGCCCCAGCAGCGTCTCCACCGCCTCCTCGGCCACGCCGCCGCCGCCGCCGCTCGCCACCGCCGACCCCAGATCCGCCACCAGCGCCGCCAGCGCCGCCAGCGCCGCCACCAGCGTGTGCTTGCTGCGCTCCTGCTGCGCCAGCAGCGTCTTGAGCTGCGCCTTGCTCAGCCGCGCCGCCGTCCGCTCCGCCGCCGCCTCCGCCCGCGCCGCCGGCCCCAACACGTCCCGCACCAGCGCCCGCGCCGCCGCCAGCTGCCCCGCCTCCCCCAGCACCCGCCGCCCCACCACGTCCTGCACCAGCGTGTCCACAATCCGCCGCGACACCAGCAGCCGGTACCGGTGGTTCGCAATCTGCCCGTGCCCCAGCACCTCCTCCGTCAGGTGCTCCACTATCTGCACGTAGTGCTGCTCCACCGCCGCCTCGCCCAGCCGCCCCAGCACCCGCCCGTAGCACATCCCCAGCGCCGTCCGCGCCCGGTTGCTCGTCGACGACCGCACATACTGCGACGACAGCACCTTGAGCATGTCCGCCAGCCGCTGCGACTGCATGTGCTGCTGCCCGTGTGGCCGGCTGCCGCTGTTGTCCCCGCCTCCTCCTCCGCCGCTGCTGCTGCTTCCTCCTCCTCCTTCTGCTGATGACGATGTCGCTGCTGCTGTTGTCGTTGTTGTTGCTGTCGCTGTTCCTGGCGTTGCTGCTGCTGCTGCTGCCGCTGCCGCTGCCGAACGCGCCCCCGGACTGCTCGACCGCGATCCCGCCAGCGTGTCGTCAAACTCGTCGAGCGCTATGCCGCCGCCCGGCCGCGTTCGCCCGCTGCTGCCGCCGCCCTTGCGCGTGTTTCTGCGCGTGAGGCCGCCGCCGCCGCTGCCGCTGCCGCTGTCGCTGTCCACGGCGGCCGCATAGCTCTTGACGAGGGCCTCGGCCAGCGCGTCGGCGGCGGCGCGGCGCACGTGCGGCGACGCCGACTCCAGCGCCTTGAACGCCGTCTTGGCCAGGCTGTCAAAGTCGCCCGCCCCGTCCAGGTACGCCGTGTGTCGCTGCAGCGCCTGCAGACACCGGCACGCCGCCACCGCCACCAGCGCGCCCTTGTCGCTGGCCGCGTGGCTGCGCGCCTGCTTCCAAATGTCCCGCGCCACGCTCTCGTCCATGCTCGTGCCAATGCACCCCACCAGCTGCTCCAGCGCCCAGAACACCGCCGCCCGCAGCCCCGCGTGGCCCGCCGCAGAGCCCCGCAGCTGCTTCAGCAGCGTCCCACACGTCACCTGGTGCAGCCCAATCGCGCTGTCGCCCGCCGCCCCCAGCACCGCTCCCAAACACACCACCGCCGCGTGCCGCGTCCGGCTGCCGTCGTCCGCCGCCGCTGTCGCCGCTGCGCCCGATTTGCTGCTGCCGCTGCCGCTGCCATCCGTCGTCGTCGTCCCAGATCCGCCGCCCGCCGTCGCCGTTCCCCCAGCAGCTGCTGCCGCCGCCGCCGCCGCCGCCGCTGCCGCTGCCGCCGCTGCTGCTGCTGCTGCTGCTGCCCCTCCCACCTTCGCCTTCCCCCCCTGCGCCACCAAGGCGTTCAGGTCGTTGATCGTCTCAAACAGCAGCTTGCGGTCTCCCAGCCGGAACACCCGCGCCAGACACCGTCCCAGCGCGTTGCGCACCACCCGCGTCGGCCCCGCCAGCCCTGCCGTCCCCAGCTGCATCACCTTGAAGACCTCCTTCTTCACATAGTACTGCTGCGCCGTGCAGTCGTCCGCCCCCAGCCCCTGCACGTGTGCGCTCAGCCGCCCGGCAAACTGCATCACATACAGCTCCTGCTGCTCCGCCGGCAGCCCCGCCACCTGCCCCACGTCCAGCTCCGGGTTCGCCTCCTGCCCCGCCGCTGCCGCCGTCGCCGCCGCCGTCTGCCGCGTCGCCGCCGCCGCCGCCGCTGCCGCCGCCGCTACCGCCTCCACATCGCCCGCGCTGCCGCCGCTGCCATGGCCCGTCGCCGCCGACATCCTTTGTGTGTGTGAGCGTGTGCGTGAGCGTGTGCGTGAGCGTGAGCGTGTGCGTGAGCGTGTGCGTGAGCGTGTGCGTGTGCGTGTGCGTTGCCTGCAATGTGCGTCGATATGCTCGTATTCCGTAGTGTTTTATCTGTGTTGTGGCAAACGGTCCGGTTCGTCCCAGCGCTTGCCTGCCAACTGCTCTTCGTCTCTTCCTTGATCAACAATTCCTCCCGGGCTCAAGAATTGCACTGCCAACTCGAGACAAGCTTCCACTTAAAAAAGTTTCAATGCTCGAGACACCTTGAGATGCTTTTCGAACGATACACAAAAAGGCAAAAAAAAACAAACAAACAAAAAAAGAAACAAACAAGAGAAACAATAAAACCAGCGGGACAAAGTAAGAGCTGTTGCACTTCCCCTGCAGCCCGTAGCTCGTCGTATCAAAGAGAAGCTTTGCTCGTCAATCGTTCCTGTTTGTGGGATTTGTTGTCAAAGAGAGATGCATGCCCCCTTATTTTAAGCAAGAACGTCTCTTCTTGTTTTGGGGGTCGTCGGTTTTGGACATGTGGGCGGCTGCTGGCCAATCAGCAGCCACGCTGCCTGGAGCTCTGGCTACGAGCCTCCCAGATTACTCCGTAATTAGTGCGTGTTCGCTGAAAATGCCCTAGAGCCGGCCGCTGTTGCCCTCTGTAATTTGTGCCGCTGCGAAATATCCATATTTTTTCGTTTTTTTGCCTGTCCCATTCCTCTGTCGCCTCCATGCTGCCATGCCGAGAATCACAGCCATTGCCACGGCGGGTCTCTTCCGCCCCAGCCAGCCGGTGGCGGCAACAACGGCTGCTGTCTTGATGCGGCCAGCCGGCCGGCCGCGTCGGCTGCGCTGGCCGTGCGGCTGCTGCTGCTGTCCCGGCCTCCGCGCCGCCTTCTCCGGTACTCCGGCGCTGGCCAGCGGCCACAACCGGTGGTCCAAGATCCGCCACGGCAAGGGCGTGGCCGATGCCAAGAAAACCGCCGTGCGTGCCCAGTTCACAAAGACGCTGACGCTGCTGTCTCAAAGTAGGTTGTCCTTTGCTCGTACTTTTCAAGTAGTCATGGTCCACGTTGTCCTCTGTCCTCTGTCCTCTGTCCTCTGTCCTCTGTCCTCTGTCCTCTGTCCTCTGTCCTCTGTCCTCTGTCCTCTGTCCTCTGTCCTCTGTCCTCTGTCCTCTGTCCTCTGTCTCCCCTTGCTGACTGCCTAGTGTACGGCCCCGATGTCACGCTAAACTCCCAGCTGGCCGCCGCCGTGACGGCCGCCAAAAAGGCCGCCGTGCCCAAGACCGTCATCGAGGCCGCCATCGCCCGCGGCCAGGGCCGGGCCGCCGACGGCGCCCGCCTCGAGAGCCTCACCTACGAGATCATGATGCCGCCGTCGGTCGCGCTCATTGTCGATCTCGAGTCCGCCAACAAGGCCCGCGCCATCCAGGACCTCTTTTCGCTCGTCCGCAAAAAGGGCGGCGCCAGCACGTCCACCCGGTTTTTCTTCACCCGCCGCGGCCGCGTCGTCTTGGCTGACGACGGCGACCCGGCCGAGTCGGCAGACACAGACACACCCACAGCCGCCTCAGCCGCCTCAGCCGCCTCGCCCGCCTCGCCCGGCCTCGCCCGCCGCCCTCGCCCCGCCGTCACCGTCGACGACATCCTCGAAGACGCCATCGAGGCCGGCGCCGAAGACGTCGAGGCCGACGACGACACCCGCCACATCATCGTCTGGACGCCGCCGCTCCAGACCGCCCCCGTCGTCGCCGCCGTCGCCCAGAAGCACGGCCTCGCCGTCCTCAGCGCCGACACCATCTGGGCCGCCAACGACAGCTCCCGCTCCTCCATCGGCCCCGGCCCCGACCTGCGCCGCCTCGCAGACCTGCTGGCCGCCCTGCGCGCACATCCCGACGTGCGCGCCATCTACACCAACGCCGTGCCCGCCGACAATGCCGAGGACGACGACCTCTGGCTCCAGGCTGCCCAGGATCTGGACTGGTAGAGGAGCGGCCAGCACGGCGGCGCTCACCAGAACCGGCAACGGCAGTCCGGGCTGTGAAGATATACAAGCATTCGTGGGAGACTGGCTATGGAATATATACAGCCATTCGTGGAGACTGGTTGTGGAATACATACAAACATTCGTGGAGACTGGCTGTGGAATAGATATACATATATACAAGCTTTCTATATAAAACTCGTGCATGGAAATAGACCTCTTCATAGACTCATTGGTCCGCCTAAACAACCCTGTCCAGCCCTATCCTGCCCGAAATAAAAATGAAGCCCATTGTCAGCCTTTCCAACGCCTTGTGCCTTGTCTTTTTGTGTCTTTTTTCGCCGTACTCTGCAGCAGGCCTCGCTTTACTTTGCAACAGGCCTCGCCAAACAACCCCAACTCCCCTTGTCTCCGCTTCTCTGGCTACTTGCTCGCTTCGTCGCTATCTGTCACCGCCGTCTGTGCCTGCTGCTTCTCCTCTTCTGCCAGCCGCCGCTCCCGCCGGTACAGCCGCCGCGCCCGCAGCCGCTGCAGCTCCGCGTGGATCTCGTCGCGCTCCAGCGGCAGCCGGTTGGCCTCCTCGGGCTTGGGCCAGAAATCAGGCACGGCAAACCGCGAGTCGAGATTCGTGCCAAAATAGTACATGATGCCAATCGGAAACATGACATACATGCCAAACTGTGCTTGTGTTAGGGCATGGTACGCAACAAAAACGGTAAAGTCGGGAGACGCTATAAAATGGCAAAGTCTGGAAATGCTGTCCAGAAGGCCAGCGAGCATCATACCTTGAACACCTCAAGATTAAGACCGCCCATTGTGACAAACACGACAGCTCTGCAAATTTCGTTTATGTGTTTGACAAGCCGACGCACCGTGAGACTGCTGGGACTGTCGTCATCTGGGCAGGTTTGCTGCCGTTGAAAAAAAAGGCCCAAAAATATCTGGAGGACCTTTGGGGACTGGCCCACCAATCAGTCCACTTTGGATTACTCTGCAAAAGCTATTTACAGTGTATATATGGTCATGTTCACACTGTGTTGTGTTACATACTGCGTATCCATATTCATACCTCCTACTCCAAGTACGACATACAAACCTCAAGAAAAAAGAATGCTTTACAATCTGTATACTAAAAATATCTATGTCTATATATATATTTGCCACGCAGCAGAAAGAGAAAAAAAAAAAAAAGACACTGGGGAGGGGGGACAAAGAAAATCAGCTTTTCCTTTGCCCCGGATCGTCTACCTCTTCCCCTTTGCCGGACAGCTCTTGGTAACCCGCCAAGCAGCCAGTCCGCGCCGTCCCACTACGCGCTGCAGCGTGCCCCAGACGCCATCCTCGGCCCAGTCGAGGTCGTCCAGGTTGAGGTGCTGGCGGTAGCGCCAGACCTCGCGGAAGCGCAGGCCGTCGAGACCCTTGTTGGGCAGGAACGGGTCCAGCCAGGTCGCCGACAAGGGCGCAATCAGATAGGTGCCGTTCTTCTCCTTGAGATACTCGCTGTTGCGCCGGTCGGCCGGCGTGTCGCACGTGGCCAGCGCCGCCAGCTGCGCCATCAGCTCGTCGCCGGGCAGGCCCATCACGTCGCGCGTCTGCAGCACCTCGTTCTTGCCGTCCAGCAGCCAGATCGGCGGGCTGTACGTCTTCCACCACACCGCCTGCGTCGCGTCCGGCTGGCTGCTCATAAAGATCTGCCCCGGGATCACCCCGCCCTGGTGGTACACCCCCATCAGCACCCCCATCACGCTGTTGAACACCACCCACGAAACGACCCAGTAGCGCAGCCGCCGGGGGCTGCGCGGCAGCTGCACCGACGACAGGATCAGCGGGATCGTCGGCAGCAAGAACCGCGCCTCCTGGTGCTGGAAGAGCGACAGCACGAAAATCCCCGACACCGCCGAGTACAGCCGCAGAGAGAAATGCGGCCGCAGCACCAGGAGGCCGGTGGCCGGGCCCAGAAGCAGCGGCAGGTTCGCCAGCAGGTGCTGGTACCACGGGTGCAGTCCGTGCTCCGCCAGGTTCGTCGGCGAAATGTTGTAAAGGAAGTTGTTCAGCGGTGTCACCACCGGGTGGAACACAAGATCGCTCCAGGTGACCGGATGCGCCGCGTAAAACGCCGTGTCGCACGCTATCGCAACAACCGTCGTAAGGAGGCCAGACAATACCATCGCAGCAAAACACAAAGGCCTTGAGTGAATCAGTCAGCAATGCTCACTTTAAACCATTCCACCACCCCCCCTTTTAAAGAAATGGCCCCAAACCCAGGGCCCAGCAGGCCTGAGGGCTTCAAAACAACAAGACACAAGGCATACCTGTTCCAAAAATAGGGTATCAAACGGAATCCGGGAATGAGCAAAAAGGCAGGAAACGTAATTCTATTGAACACGCCAAAGACAACAACAATGCCGAGAATCGTCGGTGCCAAAAGGGAAGCCCGTCGCGGCTGTGAAAATGTCAGTAAGGAAGCAGACAGCAAGGACGGCGACAAAAAATGAAAAAAAGAAAAAAGAAAAAACCCACCGGAGGCCCATCGACGATGCGCTCAATCAAAACCAAGCTCCAGGCCACGGCAAGCGTCTCCACCGAGTTGGAAAAGGTGTGCGCCTGGTACGTCCAGGTGACATAGGACGACGCAAGGAGCAAAACAGCCGTCTGCCGGTGGCGCTTCGACGACACCAGCTCGTAGATTGCCCAGTCCTCCAGCACAAAGTTCATGATGAACATCAGGAAGCGCAGCACCCAAAACACCACTGCCGGCGGAATCTCGCCATCGCCGCCGTTGCCGATCCACAGCCAGCGCAGGAGAACCATTGGCAGTCCGTACACCGGCCATAGCGGGAACACGCTTCGGATCGGATACGTGGACGTGAACTCCCAGGTCCGGCGCACCGGATAGCTAAAGACTTCGCCTGCACGGGTCAGCCCAAAACGCGAAGCAATACAAAAAAAAAATCCATCCGCCGGCCCCCCATTCCGCTTTCTTGTCTATTTCCTTTTTTTTGTCACCCCCGACAAGCCGGCAAACGAGACCCAAAAAACGTACCAGCAATGACTTCGGGTCCTTGGAAGTTCTCGTCCGGGTGGAGATAGCTTGGCGACAGCGCAAACCAAAACCGCACGAGCACCAGCAGCAAGTACGTGCGGCGCCACATGACGGCAACAAGAATCAAGAAAGCAGGACGCAGAACTGTCGCACTCTAGGGTGTAGGGGAGGGTCGGCAAAAAAAAAAAAATAAAAAACGACGACGCCGAGACAAAGAGGACGAGGGACGAGCGCAAGAAGGGAGTCTCGAGGAGACAAAACGAAGACGACGTTAAGGTGAATATGATAAAAGCGCCCGCTTGATGACGGAGTCGGGGTCGGCGATTCGGGAAAGGAGCGTCAAGAGGGAATCGGCCAAAGGTATCGTCGCCGAAGGCGTCGCAAAGCCAGTAACGGCGGCCGGTCTCGCTACGGCTCGTACTCGTTTATCACGCACAGCGCCACGTGCGCAGGAGAGGAAGAAGCACTCGGGGCGTCATCCACAGACAAATCAAGCTCTATGAGCGTCGTGGAAACAGCAGACAACAGCGCTCGTAATAGAGAAGAGTGCCAGCGCGCTGCTGCGGCTGCGACTGCAAAGGCATGGCTAGCTGGTCAGGAAGCCTTTTTTTTTCTGTTCGGCTGTAGACACAGACCTCATGCCAGTGATTGTCCCTTTGTTGACATCAGGCCGGTGAGGAAGACGACGAGCGCAAAGCGGAGGCGAGAGAAAAGAAGGTAGGAAAAGGGGGAAAGAAAGAAAAAGGGAAAAGGAAAGAAAAGGCGAGAGAAATGGAAGAAAGAATGGAAAGAAAACAAAAATGATCAGTGACGTAGGAATAAGGGCAAGCCACGACAGAAGCAGGAATGCAGAAAGATGAAAGAACAAGAGAGAAAAGGAACTGCTGCCCGAATATGTCGTAATACAGATAACGAAAAAAAAACTCTGTGTACGAGTAGGAAGCCTTCTGCTCGCAACAAAGTAATATGGAATGAGCAAAGTAATATAACTCGACGGCATTTGTTGGGGGAGGAACAACACGCGATTTGGCTGTTTCCGGTGGCCGCGTCCGCTGCGAATATGTCAGCGACCCCTATTCAAGGAAAGCTATTTAGCGTAACATTACGAGCATCCATAGAGCTGCGAAGGACTTGAATCAGCTACAAAGACTCCCTGGCTACACACGTGTTCTACAGAGTCTTCGGAAATAAAGCGCAATACCGTACGATAGACAGAAGAGCCCTCAAGCACCTCCAATCTACCATTTAGCAGTAACAGTCCTGGTCCGTTTGAAAATCGAATGTCTATGCTGTAATACGGAGTGATGTGACTCCGTCTTTCGACTAAAAGAGCACCAAGTTTTTGCGACCGTGTCGCGATCGCAATACGAGTAATAATCTGGAGCATTAAAACAGCCCACAGCAGCTCCACACCATAGTTCTCCCGCTAGAAGACATCGCTAGAAATCGAATAGCTCCACTGCCCCTGCCCTACTCGAATGTCCTGGCCTGTTTTGCTTAGCCCCCGTTTTCCTACATGCACACTATTAACAGCAGAGCATCTCGCGAAGCCTGGAGGGCCGTCTGTGCTCCCAAGAAAGCAACACTGAGCAGGGCTTCAACTGCGGGTGTTCTTCCTCGCGCATATACGCACAACTAGCCTGGCGGCTAGAAGATGCAGGCATGCTACGACGTATTATTACGAGTACTTCCGTATTGTTTTGCCCACCCCTCTCCAATACAGACATTAACCCGCAAGGAAGGTCGTTTGAAGCATGCCGAAGGGCTGTTCTGAAAGTGTAATTCGGCTCCGATGTTTTCAAGTACTCTTTGCTCTTTGCTTGTATTTTGTAAGACATACTCGTATTTTCCTTTTTTGCTGATAAAAGGTAGGCAGTTTCGGCCTGCGTACGAGCGCTTCACCGCGACTTTTAAAAAAATGTAAATGCCAAAACAGTGAGACTTTTTTTTTTGCTCCGGCGTAAGGGGTCCCTCGTGCAGCAGGCCCTTTTCTGGCTGTGATGAGCAGCGCAATTTTGTCATTTTTGTTTGTGACCAGGCCTCCAAGGACTCGTACGAGTAGGCAGAACAACTCATAGATCGGACCTGCGAGCTGAACCAACAGAATGGTGGCATCGTCAAAGTGGGTCTTGTGTGGCTGATGTGCCTGCCTGGACTTATGAGTAGTAATTCGACTGCACAGTTATTTTAGACTCAGCTCTGAGCAGGCACTCACATACGAATATCCATACGAGTAATACTCCGTACTCTCGCACCAACAAAAGAAAAAGGCAGCAACGTCAAGTCTCTTGTTGGATTTCACTCTTTTTGTGTGTGTGTGTGTGTGTGAAGCAGAGCTTTTGTGTAAGTTTGCAATTTGATGTTTTTTTTGTTCATTTTATTTTTTAACTTTTTTTCTTTCTCCTTGCGCCGTGTGACGTTTGTTGGCGGCCACTTTTTGGGCCTAACACTTTTTGACATTTTTTGTCCTTAAGTGCACATCTGCCCCCCCCCAATTTGTTTTGCGTCTTTCGGCCGTGGACTCTTTTGCATCAACGACAGACAACAAAACCACGCTTTGCATAAAAGCTCGACCACTTTCTCTCCATCGCCTCCTTTTCTCTTCTCTTCCTTTCATAATTGTTCTGTTTTTAACTGTCGCAGAATATCTCGTTTTATCGTCGGATCCTTTGGAGTCCGCACCCCATTTCACCATGACTGAAGACGGCAAGAAATTCGAAAAGATCCCGCTGCAAAGCAACGACGGCGCCATAATCGTTGTCGACTACGATGTCGCCATCCGCTCAGCGCTTCTAAACACCATGCTGGAGGATCTCAAGGGCATGGGTGTCTCTGACCTGGGTCCTGTTCCACTACAGAATGTAAATGCCATTCTTTTTTTTCTTTTTTGCTGCCCCTCTCATTGTCCGAGGACGATGCCCTGTGCGATGTTGTCGGGCGCTCTCCCCTCTGTCTCCGGTCTATCTCTATACATGCTCACGACTGATTTTACAGGTCAACGAAGCCGTGCTACGAAAGGTCATCGAGTACTGCGAGCACCACCGCAACGACCCGCTGACGACCAGTGACGACGAGACGGAGAGCCGCAAGAAGACCACAGACATCGACGACTGGGATCAGAAGTTTATGCAGGTCGACCAAGAGATGCTCTTTGAGATCATTCTGGTATGTTTGTCTTTTTGACGGACGGGCGGTTCGGCGGTTGGGAGGTTGGGGTTCTTTTCATCTGTGCACGGCACCAGCTGGCTGTAGTGCACCAGCTGGCTTCTGTCACGTCAACCTTCTCGCTTCGTTGCTAATGTGTTTCAGGCCGCGAATTACATGGACATCAAGAGCCTGCTGGATGTCGGTTGCAAGACAGTCGCCAACATGATCAAGGGCAAGTCGCCGGAGGAGATACGCAAGACATTCAACATCACCAATGACTTTACGCCGGAAGAGGAGGAGCAGATTCGGCGGGAGAACGAATGGGCCGAGGACCGTTAAGGCAGGCCGTCGCAACAAAGAAGAAAGACCTTTTCTCGGCCACGCAGTTGTCTCTGCGACGAGCCCGTCTTGCAGAGGGAGAGCCCTGGGTTTCGTCTCCGGTCTCTCCTTTGCCTCGTCCTGGCTTTTTTTTTTTTTTGTCACCTATTTCTTACCGTCATTGTTCGGACTTTGCTTGTTTGTTCGCTGTTAACACTTCGACCCCAGTGTGGTCGTGGATTATGCCGAGGTATTGTTTTGGAGTTGCCGTCATCGTTAATAAATAAATATTAAGTACTTGTAGCAAAACAACAGCTGGTCCGGGGCGTGAATCTGTATGAGTATGAGCCTCTTTTCTTATACCAATGTCTCTAGCCTCTCGACAGTCGGCTCCTCGCAATGAGCAGTCTTCTTGTAGCAAGCATCACTTGTCACCTAGCCCGGTTGACGTGATCATCTTGGCAATACACTTCCACCATCAATGAGGTCCACGTCACGCAGGTGCATTGAAAGTCACATGTGGAAAAATAAAAACCCATAACAAGCCTACATAGAGCAGTGCTTTACGGCATTGATATACTGACTGCAGAAGTAGAGAAGTGAGCAAACGAGATAATACCCCACCGACACAGTCACACAGCCAAGAACCTCTTTATGTTGTTCCTGTATTGAAGTTATTTTGTTTAAATATTCCCTCCTTATGTCGGGTACATGCCCTACCGATTTTCAGAGCTGACAACAAAAAAAAGCTACTCATATCGCTCCCAAACCTGCTGGCATATCCCATCACACCACATTGTCTGTAGTCCCACTCCCAGTCCCTCCATCTCACACAGTCTAACGTATAGCCATTTCCGCATCCCAGATTCGAGGTTTTTATGGTGAATCGTTAAATTTTTTTTGAAGGCGGCGACAGTCAAATGGCCAGTTGAACAGTCAAGAAAAGAGAGAGAGGAAAGACCAAGCGCAATCGATAGACGACAAATAACTGGCCAGGCCGTCCCATTCCGAGAACCATTTTGTGCCAGTATTCGTTTCTTGTCGAAAGGTTGTAGTGCTGTGTTTCGTGCTTCTCATGTCCCCCGCTTCCCATCATTCCCTTCTTTTTCTACCCCTATCCCGTTCCTCGAAATGCAGACAGTAAAATGCAGAGAAAACCAAAGGAACAAATTTAGATGCCCAGACGGGTCTTGCGCCAGTGTCTCCGCTTCGCGTTATAGCTGGTTCAAAAAAAAATAAAGCATTAGCCATCGAAAGCGCCTCCTTTGAGACATTCTCGTCAAAGGGAGGGGGGAGGGGAGAAATTCGTACCGAATGGTGTTGCCTGTCCGAAGACGAATCCATTGGGGGATCGGGCGGTTCTGCTTCTGCGCCTTGGCGAGCTTCTGCTTTGTGCGGAATGACTTGTGGCTCTGTAAGATGCGACACTTTTGTTAGCAATCCCAGCGCTTCCCTAACACGTAAGGGGAATTCCCCGATATCTGCAACTGCTTTTCGCGTGGATGAATTGCCCAGTTCAACGGGCAGCCCATCCATCCAAGCATCCGAAAGACACATTTGAGATCAAGCTGAACTCAGAGGCCACAACAACGTTCGCCCTCCCGCCGTGTCTTTCTTGTCATCTGCTTAACTTCTCGGCTATAACGTACCGGCATCTTGACTGATTTAACGTTAGTCGTCGTCGATTCCGGATGGTTGAGATATACGTGGTATGCGGAGAGAGATGGGGTAAATGTCTAGAGATCGCTTTACGATTTTTCTTTTTCACTCCCGCACACCGATTTTTTTTTGGTGCGCATCTTGTGACTAATCCCCGCTCGCGTTCTCGGAAAAAATATCTTGCCGGTCTTCGTAAAGGGCTTGTTTTGCTCCTGGCCTCGGACGCCGCCTGCTTTGTAATGACTAATCTCTCCAGCAGAACCGCTGCGGCACGTGAGCGAATTAGCCCATTTTTATATTAAGCTCCTTTTTTTTTGAAAGGGGCATAAGACATGCCGGCAGCCAAAGAGCGTGCCGAGACAAGCCAAACAACGGGACATAATCAGTGCCGATCCTTCTTTTAATAGTCGTGGAGTTTGTCTCTTTTGCCTTTTTTTTTCTTTATTGTGGTGCTTTGCTGTCTCAAAAGTTACGCTTCCGTTACACAACGACTACTACGATTTACTTGCGGGTGAAGCAACCCAAGAGACGATTAGCTAAAACAGATCTACACCCAACCTTATCTCGAGAGAGGGAAAGAAGGGGAGGGCAGCAAAGAAAAACACGACTGTTCTCGCCCGTTTTCCTTCCGTGAGAGGCCACAATATCGATTTCAGCCTGGCACACTTTGTCATCTAGATAGCAGGGGGGGCAAAGGCGACAGTCCACCCTAGACATCTACAAGGCAAGCTCAAGCTGAAGCTGCAAAATCGCGACCAGCTTGCCGTCAAGTTGTGCAACGTCTGCAAACCCAGCTGTTCCAGAAGTGCTGCAGCTAGGCAGAGAGACGAAAGACACAAAGGCACGTTGAAACGACGGGCCGGCCCAAGGGTGCTGGCGGAATAGCGACAACCAGAGACAACGCAACAAGCCGAGTGGAGCGACAAAAGCAGCCTTGCTGCAGGCGCGTGCAGGATGGGTCAGAGCATGTCATGGTTGAGCAGTTTGCTGTGGGCGAAAAAGGAAATAAGGATATTGATTCTTGGACTAGTAAGTTTGACGAGGAAATCAAGGCAGGCGTTTGGCGGCTTCGACTGGGGAGGAGGGGGGAGGGAAGACAAGAGGGGAGAAGTTGGGGATGGGCCGGGGAGCTAACTTTGGCAGGACAATGCAGGCAAGACGACACTGCTGTACCGGCTCAAGATCGGCGAAGTTGTGACGACGATTCCGACGATTGGCTTCAATGTCGAGTCTGTGACGTACAAGAACCTCAACTTCAATGTCTGGGATCTGGGCGGCCAGACCTCGATCCGGCCATACTGGCGCTGCTACTATGCGAATACGGCGGCCGTGATTTTTGTGGTGGACTCGACCGACATTGAGCGTCTGCAGACGGCCGCCGACGAGCTGGCGGCCATGCTGAACGAAGAAGAACTCAAGGATGCCGCGCTGCTGGTGTTTGCCAACAAGCAAGACCAGCCCGAAGCGCGCGGGGCGGCGGACATTTCGCAGGCGCTGCGGCTCGGCGAGCTGCGCGACCGCAACTGGAGCATTGTCGCCTGCTCGGCCGTGGATGGCAGTGGTGTGAACGAGGGCATGGACTGGCTGGTGGTACGCTCCCTCTTTGTCTTTTTTTCGCTTTTTCGCGCTTTTTCGAGCTTTCTCGAGCTTTTTCGCCCTTCTCTCACGTTGCCTCTTACGCATTGTCTCTGCTAACAAAGCCTTAGCAAACGGTATCTCAGGATTGACGCAGTGGTCTGGTTGCACCAAGAACTGCAGAACGATAGCGACGGCTCGGCGAATAATGACATGAAAGGTCTATCTCCACAATACCCCCTCGGTTTCTTTGACATTACGAGACTCTCTCCCAAGAGCTGTGAATAGAAGGATTCTGTCTCTTGCCCGCTGCGACGTCATGCCCTATTTCTTTGCAGAAAAGACACCTGCCGGTTCCTCTTATGGGGAAAAAGGGGAAACGTCTACACGATAATCACAGCTTGAAAGGGTGCATCATTATACATATGTACAAGCGAGGAGTTTTTTTTTTTTGATTTTTTGTTTTGTGGACTGCACTTTTGGGGAGTGGGCTTTCTTCTTTTTCCTGTTGCACAGAACGGCGGCAGTTGTACAAACAGGCATGTATTGATGGAGAAAGTGGATGGGGGGAGGGGGGGAGAGTAGAAACTCTCCAGTGAACATATGATATATTAATAATTGCCTCTTTTTTTTGAGATATCTAGAGCAAAGGAGCAATTGCAGTTGGAGTGTGGGCAATCGCTGTTTCACATTCTCATGTCTTTTGCTTCCTGTCCTTTTGTCTGGCTGTCTTGGTTAGCTTTTTGTTGCTCTGCAGCCTTCGACAGCTCGATGAAATGGCCAACTTGGTTCTTGGTAACAAATATGGCAGTGTTGCCGCACCTGGAGGCCAAGGAAGGGAGATACAGAGAAGACAAGGACAGAACAGGACGCTACGAAGTAGCTTTGGTGGTCTTCTCGCCACTATCTGTTCCTTCGTACAGATGTGGGACACAGGGCCCCCCTCCTTCGTCTCTTTCTCTCGTTTGCCAATCCCACATCCACCCAGCGAGCTGGTCTGGCATCTCATCAGATGTCTTGGCACTGCTCTGTCGCAACGTGAAAGCTATGACGTGCTGAAGCGCAGGTGCCACATGGCGACACCAGATGTTTTATCTGAATATTGCGTCATGGTTTTAAACCACGTGCGGCTCTTGCTCTCTTTCTCTACAACGTATCCATACTAATATATAACGACGTCCGTCGTACAATGGAAAGGGAATCCTCGACGTCAGATCCAAACCAAAGTCTCTACGCAGCTCCGACAAGGTCTAAACCTTCTCCATGCGCGGATAAGGACTGGGACATTCTGAACCGGTTTTTACGAAGATTCGCAACATTCTGAGCGATTCAGGTTTTTACGGAGATTCACAACATTGCCCAAGAATGCATATGAGTGAGAGAGCCTTCGTTGCTCAAGTGCAGGATTTATGAAAATGGGCAAAAAAAAGTCAATTACACCTTCAACTGCCAACAGGCATTGGGTATACAAGGTGGTGGTTGGGGGGGGCCGTTAAGATGTCTTCGAATGTTCCCCAAAGGCTCTCCATATGTTTCCAAACGTTGCCAAACGTCTCCAGACGTCTCCAGAAATGTCCAATAACCCCATGGCGTTTAATCCTCGTTGGCGCGCAGCTCTTTAGCAGCAGCATTTGCAGCACTCGAAGCAGGCCAGGGCAGCGCAGAGACCGCAGCAGATCTCCTCGCCGTCGCCGCCGCCGCGCATGGAAGCATCGGCCGTCATGGGCTCGACGCGGGCCTGTGCAATTGTGGCATGTTAGTGTTTTTTTTTTTTTTTCTTTGTCGCTCTTCTTTATTTTGCTAGTTGTGTCTTTTTTTTGTCTTGCATCCCCACCATCGGTGACGTCTGCCAAGCCCGCGAGGGGAAGGCGGGCCGCACCACAAAAAAGGAGAGCAAAAAAAAAGGACGGAAGACAAAGACAAGCGAGACAGCGCGAAAAAAAGGAAAAAAGAAAACGGTCAAACGTACCGGCTGATCCACAGCGGTGGTCTCGGCCTTCTTGGCAGCAACAGGCTGCATGGGAATGGTCTTGGTGGGAGCGTCCATCGTGATATACCAAAAAAGGACAGGATATCAAGAAATGTTTGTTGGGATATGCGGGAGATTCGAAAAGTGAGAAACTGAAAACTGAAAAGGTGGGTGGAAAGAGCGAGAATTGAGAAGGGGGGGGATGCAGGAAGAGAAGGGAAAAGAAAGGGAGGGAGAGGGCAAATTAAAGAGATTATAGGGCCAGAGAGGGGAGTGGGCTTGAGAGCAAGAGAGGAGCCAGAGAGAGACTGGGAGAAGGAGAGAGAAAGCCAAAAACAGGAGCAATCTCGATACTGTTCCGTACTCGCAAGGGCCCGCTGCCCTGTTTTTGTGTCGCCGAGAAAGTATTACGACGAGATATTACGCTGGACGGCCAAACCCTGGTGGTGACGTGCCGTGTTTCCCACTCGACGCTTACTCGTACGAGTATGATTACGACGGGAATGGGGAGAGCAAAGTGCTCGTTCTGCGGGCGCCCAAGTACGGAGTACTTACCTTACTCGTAGTTCTGCATGTCGTATTACATGCTCGTATTCCCGCTGCATGGCTTTTTCCTCCAGCCAATCGACGCTCGAGCTAGGTTTGGTTCTGGAGAGCGTCTGGCCTGCCACTCCGCAGTTTGAGGAACGTTCGCCGTACGTGGCATTTCCCTCGTCCGTCAGATAAGCTTGCCAACCCCCCCCCCCCCCGTTTTCCTCGTAGCGGCAGCAAAGATTCAGTCTTTGCCCTTGCTGAGCACAGGGGATGCTTGCACCAGGCATTGTTACTCGCTGGAAGCGGGTGGGCTGGGCCAGCTGACATTGGACACCGAAAGCTAGCTGATTAGGCCAAAAAGTGGAGAGAAAACACGGCAGCAAAAAGAGGCTAAACATGTCGTGTGTGTGAATGGTTTGCATGGTTTGCATGGTTTGAATGGTTGGAATGGTTGGAATGGTTTGATTGTACGAGTAAAGCTGGTTGTTTCTTAGAAATCTTTTATTCTCACGCTACTCTGGATGCACTATGGTTGACGACGAAAACTACGCGTTGGTGTATTTCAAGAGGTGCCTCAGGTTTCGGGTTGTTTCGTTGTTGTATGCAATATCGCGCTCCACTGCGTTATGAAGTCTTGAGCTTGATATAACGTATATCGAGGTCGTGATCATGAAGAATGATTCTTTCATATTCGTCGAATGTCATTAACCAGGTCCCTTTCGGTGCATGGTTCCATTCCGCATCTACCAACGCGTCAAGTAGGTTCTTAACCTCCAAGGTGATGGCCGTCATCTGGTCCTTTGTGCTGCTGAACATGTAGTCGTCTTTGCTTCCACCAAGCTGCCCAACATCACGTCAGTAATGATCTCTCATTGCATAAAGACACACGCCACATTAAGCTCTTACCCATTCTGCTACCTGTGTAAGAATCTGATCATCCGTCCAGCCATGAACGTTTATCATGGCTGTCGAAGCGACTTTAGTCTTGCGCTTGATAATATAACGAATATTGATGTCGCGCGAATGAACTATGAGTCGTTGGTATTCGTCAACTGTCATTAACCAGATCCCTTGCGCTACATTGTTCCATTGCGCATCTACCACCTGGTCGTCCGAGGTATTAATATCCAAGATGAGGGCCGCCGTTTGGTCGTCTGTGCTGCTAAACATGTAGTCGTCTTTGCTTCCACCAACCTGTCCAACATCACGTCAGTAATGATCTATTGTTTATATAAAGACACAGGCATAAGCTCTTACCCATTCTGCTACCTGTGTAAGAATCTGATCTTCCGTCCACTTCGCAACGTTTTTCATGGCTGGCAAAGAGACTTTATTTAAATACAAGTGCTTGATCGTAGTTATCGTAGTTATCGTAATAACCGTAGCTATCGTTGTTCTGAGTGCGAATGCGTCACCTTCTAGCTCTCGTCGAAAAGGAAAGAAGAAGAAAAAAAGGGGCAAAAGAAAAGACTGATGGCACGAAAGCCTGGTGCCGCTGAGGCCGGAGAAGAAGCGGTGGCTGATGAGTCTCGGAGGAGTTGCTACCAATTTGTGAATGGTTTGATTGTACAATGGATTGTTTATTGCAGGATGAAATGGATGCAACACCCTCAATCCGAAGGAGATATAGCTAATTACAACGTCATGTGACGGAGTGGTTGTCGCAATCGAGCGTGCAGGGTCTCGTTGAATAGGAATTGCAGAGTAATAATACGGGGGTAATACGCGGAGTATTGATACTCTCTGCCTCTGCAATGTTTGCCCGCTTCACCAAGTATTATTACCAAGTAGCCAGGCCCGGTCTGTCTTTGCAGCAAGCCGTAACTACGAGCAGAGAAGGGAGACTGAGCACATTGGCTGGCAAGATGCTTACTCGTACGATGTATGCTTTATATGACGACGTAGGCTGTGTTGACTTATCTTTGTAGCAGAGTCACGGTTCTTAAAACACCAAGATTCACGGCAAACCCTTGTAAGCAGTCAGAGGGATTGCTCTGTGTTCCCCCGCATTCACCGTGCATCCATACTTGTCAGGGTCCCTGAAAGAGTGCGTCCGGCCGTCCTAAAAATAAGTTTTGATTAAACGGTGCCAGCCAAGGGCGGCAGACAATGATTTACCTCTCGAGACTCCTGTGCCCGTATGGTGTTGTGAGCTCCAGCTACAAGTTGGGTGTGTTGATCGCCGCATAGTCTGACAGGCGTCGATGGCGACCGAGGCCAAAGAACGGGATGAAAATGAGGCATGACTGGGCACTATTGAATTGTCATCATATGACGCAATTCGTGAAACCCATGGTCACCCGGTCAAGGCAACGGACTGAGAAGGCTGGCACGAGTTGTGTTCATGGGGCCTCTCTTGTAAGAAAAAATATCAGACGAGCCAGCATTGCTCCCTGTTGTCAAGGTTCTCGCATGCTGTAAGCCCGTTTTTTTTTCCCGGTATGGGAGATGTGCACAAAGGCCGCCGTCGGTACAGCCTGGACTCGATGCTTGAGGCTGTTTTTTAATTTAGGGCCAGTCTGCAGACACGAGCGCCAGTGTCAAGCCAGGTCCTCTGGTTGTTTTTGTGTGTGGTGCTTTGATGTTATATAAAGAGGGCTCGCAGTTTTGAGGTTTCTTCGCATCGGCAGCAGAAACTGCTTTCTCGAGATGACGACGATAGATCAAAAAAAGAGAAAAGGAAAAGGAGAAAAGGAATTAAAAGAGTCCAGAAAGAGTGGCAAAATTCGAGGGTCACTTGCCATGTGTGAGTAGTCGAAACAGCGGAGAAGGCAAGAGCGAGTCGCGACTGAGACCAGCTCAGCAAATAGCCATGTGCTGCAGCCTGGTCGTATCCAATCCAGAAAGAGCGGCCACTGCAAGACTGCTTTGACCGCCTTTTCACAGCGCACTGCAGCATTGTGTGTTGCCGTGTTCTTGGGCATCTCGACAGGCGAACAACCTCTGTGGAGTGCACAGGTGTGCGAATGCAAGTGGCCAAGTTCCAAGTTCGTAATCCTCGTACGGTTTTGCATGCAGGGCGCTGTGTTATGTGCAAAAAATCAGGTTGTTGGTGACCTGTTGGTGTTCTGTTTACAATGTCTCACTTTTTTCTTGTTTACTGTTTTCTGTTTTCCTTCATTTTTTTTCATTTGCTTTGTCCGCTCGTTCTGCTCCGTCTTTTTTTCATTTGCTTTGTCTCGCTCATTCTTCTCCGTCTTTGCCCACATCTGGTTGACGACGACGGACAGATGACCCGAGACGGGAAAGGATGGCGATTGAGAGGGCCGAGAAATGGCCAGGAAGACGAGCAGGACTGCTGCGTGAAAAAGCGGCGACAAAAGCGACGAGGCCAGACCGACCACCAAATTCAGACAGGAATCTGCAAAAGGAGCCGCAAAAGGAGCCGCAAAAGTGCCGCCTTGTTTACGGAGCAAAAACGGGGTGCCCTTCCGAGGGCGGGCACCCCCGACTGGCCTGTTTTTTTTTGTTGGTTGATTCAGAGCATTCGCCCGTTCGCCCGTTGCAATAGGCCCAACAAAGCCGAGCATGCTTTTGCCAAGTTGCCAAATCCCTGACGCAAAATGCTGCTGCCTGGAAGCTGGCGGCATGTTTTTTTGTGGGCGGCGACAAAAGCGTGCGCGCCCTGCCGTGCATGCAGCATGCAGCGCCGCCTTGTGACCAGCCTGCTTGTGACTCGACCCTGTTATGTGGACGATATACGAGTACGGAGTAATACGACGTACGCCGAGTGCTTGGCAGTGATGTGGCAGTCTCGGCCATGTCCTTTCCAGACGTTTTAGTGGAGCAGGAAATAAGCGGAAAGCCTGCGCCGGAGATGTCACTGCGAGTCACTGCGAGAACATGGACAAGAACATGGACAAGAACACTGACATGAACACAAGAACACAAGAACACAAGAACACAAGAAGACAAGCAAGAATTACAAGACACAAAGTCTGCGACTGCAAACACTCACGATCACGATCTTTCACGAGATCCCCAGCCAAAACAAACGAAGCAACAAGTCGGCCCATCTCCGCGGACTCTGCCTCGCAGGCGAACATTCTTTTGCTGGTCTTTTCAGCACATCTGACTCTTTACGGCGATGGGATCCCGCAAAAACTTTGACTCAATACGAGAATATGCATATGCAACCGATCTGTATGCCCGCTGCCTGCTCCCAACGCTGCGAAGCGGCACACCTCCCACAGTCTATATGCATCATGCCTCGTCGGATGCGTCACAGCACTCTACAATGTACAAGGGTATCGATAGTACATAAAAGTACTCCGTACTCCATCCTCTGTGCACGGCTCGGCCAGGTAGGTCAGCCCTAGAAAAGTGGGCGGGTCCTACTCGTATGGATATTTCGCACCACTCTGCCGGATCCAGCGAGACGTCCTCGCAGTGGCCTTGTTTCTGGCCTCAATTCGAGGCCGTCTCCCGCACTCTGAAAGAAGCATTGTAGAAGAATGACCCAAGGTGGGGAAACAGGCGGAAAGAGGTGAGAAGACAGGCGGAAACACAAAGGAAAGACAGGCGAAAAATCAGACACAGAAAGTGGGAGTACAGAAATCAAGAAAAGAACACAAAACATACATGGATGTCTTCTCTTTGTGCCCTGATGCCCCGATTTGACCTTGTTTCTGAAGTCTTGCTGGGCTACGCTTGCCCTGCACGAAAAGGCGAAATGCAGCTATTTCGATCCTGCACCTGTTTGTTCCTCGCTGCATGCGCTTCGATGCTTTTTTCACTTGTAACGCCTTGTAATACTCGGTGCAACATTGCAGTTGCAGCCCCCCCCACTCCTTCCCCCCCCCCCCTTCTTCGTAGATGTCTTTCCCAGGACGACGAGGCCAATAGCGAACTTGCATGTCTGGTCTGCTCGTGCTGGTGTTACTCATGTCCCAAAGTATATCTATGCACCTCCTCTCCCGTCTTCCATCTTCCTTTGCTTTTCACACCACCACCAAAAAAGAAAACAAGCACATCGACCACTGTGCATTAGACACCACCCCAAAGACGATCCTCTCTGGCCTGCACCGGGCGTGCGTCTTCTGCATTTTCTTCTGCATTTTTGCACAGAGATCGAGAACGGAAAACGAGAGCTGCATCCCTCGTCGAGCATAGGGCCCTTTCGTCTACTGTCAAACTGTCAGCCATGTCTTCCAGCCGGTCTTTCTCGTGGTCGTCGTCGTCGCCGTCGTCGGCCTCGGAGTCTTCCGCGCCCACCTGGTTGACAGCACGGCGCAGCTCCAGCAGCAGCAGCAGCTGTGGCGAAAATAGCAGCACCAACAGCCGCTCCGGCTCCGTCTCCGGCTTCGGCTCCGGCTGCGGCTCCAGCAGCCACAAGAAAAACGTCAACGTCTACACGACCTGTGGCCGGCACAGCAACACATGGCTCTTCAGCGGCTGGACGTTCCAGCGCGGCGAGAGCAATGACCGGCAGTGATACACAGGAAGACAGAAAAATGAAAATGGGGGTGGAAAAATACAAGGATACGGATACCAAAAACGGATGCTGAAAAACGGATCCCGGCACCAGGCAACTTCTGACCTCTGCCTGTTTAATGTTTTGCTTCTTCTCTTCTCGCTCTTCTTGGCAGACAGACACATGATCGTGTTCCTCGACCGTGTCCTTTTGGATTCTGTTTCTCCTGACCGGTTCAGATTGCCAAAACCTTTTCAACTTTACGTTTTCCCCAGAGGCTGGCATTACACGGGGAGAAATGACTTTTTGTTTTGTAATTTTATGCGTTCTTTCTCTCTTTTGGCTTTGCGCTGCTTGAAGCACCGTTTGTAAAGGACCACGGCTATACACTGGCAGACCTGTTCACGATGTTACGCGTTTACGAAGGCAGAGAGACAAAGGCGAGGGGGGGGAAGTTGGTGTATAAAGCCTGGGTTTTGACGCATCACCACATAGATTGGCCAAACAGTTAATAAGAATATACTAGACGGTGCGCGAGAGAACATCTCTGCAATTCTGACTCTTTGTACATGTCAAGAACTTGTCTCCCGTAGATGTCGCATTCTGCTCTCATTGTAATACGAGTAATATGGTTAGCGCAGTCACCTGGAACTGCTGGTATTAACAACCCTAACCCAGTCTGCTACAGGGCATCCCCACTTCTAGGGCCCACGACAGCTCGCCCAGCGCTCTTTCCCTCGAAGCTCGCCAACATTTGATGCTCCACCCCAGCTTCACCTCTCTCTTTTTTTCAATCCCTCTATCCCCCCGTCTCTGTCTTCTCCAGTCTGATTTTATCCGCCCCCGTTTCTCTCGCGTTGCCTCCTATCGTGTGGGTGACACCGTTTCTTGCAGCTCTTGCTCTCATTCACCGTTTGTGTGTTTGTGTTTTTTGTTTTTCTTTTTTCGTTTCGCAACAGCGTCGACGCGTCGTTTTCCTTCTCGACCATTCGGCTTTTCGACCTTTTCCGACGATCCATTCCGACATTTCGACGGGAAACCGCTTTGGCCAGCCTCCACCGCAAGCATGGCGCGGTCCAAGTCGACAGGCGGCGCCATTCCCGGCACCGGCTCTGTACCGGCGTCGCAGGCCAAGTCGCTGTACCTGACGGCATACAACTTTGTGTCGGCGGTGCTGTGGACGACGGTGCTGGGCCGCACGGCCATTGTGACGGCGCTCCGCGGGCCGCTGGCGACGTTCCTGGTGGTGGACGACTTTTTGCGGTGGACGCAGACGCTGGCGCTGCTGGAGGTGGTGCACTCTGTGACTGGTGAGTGGTGTTTGGGATTGGTGGCGATGGGCCTGGATTGACAGGAGTGGTGGAGTCCAGGGTTGACAGAGGGGTGGTGGCGATGGTGCTTGTGGTCTTTAGAGGGGAAAGGACTTGCATTGTTGCTTTCTTGATCTGATCTCGGGCTCCTCCCCTGTGTTGCTTCTTTCTTGATCTGATCTCGGGCTCCTCCCCTGTGTTGTTGCTTCTTTCTTGATCTGATCTTGGGACTCTCCACTGGAATCTGATCTCGGGACTCTCCACTGGAATCTAATCTCGGGACTCCTCCGAGTTGTTGCTTCTTTCGCTGACCCTTCTCTCCTAGGCATCGTTCGTGCTCCCCTGGCGACGACGGCCATGCAGGTGGCCAGCCGGCTGCTGCTGGTCTGGTTTGTTGTGTATCCGTTTCCGCGGCAGACGGCGCAGGCCAGTCCGTTTTTTGCGTCGATGGTGCTTGCCTGGAGCCTGACCGAGGTCGTGCGCTACTCGTGGTTTGCCCTCAGCCTGGCCAAGGCGCGAGCGGTGCCGGCCGGCAGCAGCTCGCCGGCAGCAGTGCCGCCCGCCTGGTTTACGCGGCTGCGCTACAGCACCTTTCTGGTGCTCTATCCCATCGGCATCTCGTCCGAGCTGCGCCTGGTCTATCTGGCCGCGAGCACGCCGAGCGCCGCCCCGGCGCTGCACCCGCTGTACGCCTACGCCCTGTACGCCGTGCTGGCCATCTACGTGCCGGGCTCCTACATTCTGTACACGCACATGCTGGCCCAGCGGCGCAAGGTGCTGCGGCGGCTGGCGGCCGAGGAGGATGAGGCGGCAGCTGCCCGCAAGCGGACGGAAGCCAAGGCGGAGTAGTGGAGAGGGTGCAGAGCGTGAAGCCAAAGCAGGGCTGACCAGGTGACAGGGCTGTCCAGGGCCATTGCAGACCAGACCAGGGCAGAGAAGAGCAGAGAAGGGCGTGACGGCATTCAAGCGGAAAGAGGCACTCACAAGTCGAAACCAAGACGGAGCACAAAAAGACATACAGGCGTGTACGAGTATATTTTATGGGAGCATACAATAGAGAATGCCATCCTATTTCATTTCTGCTGATGGGTACACAGCCAGTGAGCGAGACTCTTTAGCCAACCATTATGGGCACATACAACAGCACGAGGCAGTGAGCGAAGACCCTGCAACCATGCAGCAGGCAGCTTCAGCCGGCCGCAGCTCCGGTATTCCCGCCCGCAGCTCCGGCATTCCCCCCTGCTTCGGCACTCCCCCCCGCCCCCCCTCCGTCTGGCCCCCCCCCACGCCGACTGCTGGTGCGGTACCACTCGGTGGGCTGCGTCCAGCGCACAATCATCTGCTGGGCGTCCGCCAGCAGCGCGGCGTAGTTGGGGTTTGTGTGGGGGTCGAACATGCTCATGTGGGCGCCGGTCTCGTCGACGGCGGCGTCGTTGACGGCTGCGCGCCACTCTCCGGCCGGCTCGCGCGTCGGCAGGTTGCAGAATGTGCGCAGGGGGGGAACAGGGCCGGCCGGCGGCCTGCGGGAACTCCCTCTGGCCGCCGCCCGGCCCAGCTGGGTGTACAGATTGCCAAAGCCGACGCCCAGCGCCTCGTGCACGTGCTGGACGCGCGCCATGCGTTGCCGCAGCTCGCCGCCGCGGGCCAGACAGCCGACAAAGGCCAGGTGCGACGTGGCCCAGGCCCAGCCCTCGGTCAGGTCGTCGCGCCGCCGGTAGGCTGCCGTCGCCGCCGCCGCCGCCGCTCCGCTGGCCAGAGCTCCGGCGCCGGCATACAGCGCAATCTTGCCCCAGCCCCAGGGCGACGGCGATGCCCGTCCCGCGTCGGCGTCTGCTCGGCCTCTGCCAGCGCTGTCTGCATTGGCTGTGCCTGCTGATCCTGTGCCTGCTGATCCTGCTGTGCCTGTGCCTGCTGCACCTGTTGCACCTGCTGCTGGCAAAGCGGCCATCGCTGGCCCTCTCTGTTCGCTCTGCGGCCTCTGCGCCGACGACGAGCCGCCCTTCTTGCCCCACAGGCCCTCCGTCAGGCTGGTGATCTGCGTCAGCGCCGCCGACGCCGCCACATAGTGGCCCTCGGCGCCGTGGGCCACCACGCCGGGCGCGATGCCCAGATACGGCGTGTCAAAGCCCAGCACGGCCTGGATGTAAGGGAACATGAGGCTGTTGAGCTCGGGCGGCGGCGGCGGTCGTCCCGCGCTGGCTCTCCCGCCCCCGGCTGTGCTGGCTGTGCTGTCCCCCCTCTCGGCTGCCCCCTCCGCCCCAGCCGCCTGCTCGCCGTCGTCGCCCTCGCCCACGCGCTTGTCGCCCGCCAGCGCCAGCAGCGCGTCCGCCGCCACGATGCCGCCCATCGAGTGGCCGATCAGCACGCAGCGCACCGACGGGTCGACGGTAGGCGACGGCGTGCGCGCCGCCACCTCGAGGTCGATGACGTGCTCGAGAAGCCTGGGACACGTCGGTTAGCAGAGGGCAGACAAGGCAAATGGGAACGAGGAGCGAGGAACGAGGAACGAGGGAGCGAGGGAATGAGGGAACGAGGAAATAAAAACGAGCCAAAGAGATCCATGGACAGTGGAGAAAGATTAGACAGAAAAGAGCAAAAGAGCCAAAGAGTCAAAGAGCCAAAGAGCCAAAAGACCAAAAGACCAAAAGACCAAAAGACCAAAGAGCCAGAAGACCAAAAGGCCAAAAAGCAAAAAGCAGAAGAGTCGCCCCTTGCAAGCCCACTTTCGCCATATCCTCTCCTTCTCCCACCTTCTCCCACCCTCTCTCCCTCTGCTGCAGACTTACCAATCGACAAATTGCGCCACGCAAGCAGCCAGGTCGCCGCGCGTCTCGTAGGTCGGGTAGACAGCAATGCGCACGTCGACGCGCGGCAGCGCCTTGGCCAGGCGCGCGCGCAGGTCGTGGGCAAAGCGCGAGTTTGCGCCAAAGGTGTCGGCATCGCCCTTGAAGCCGTGGATGAAGCAGAGAAGCAGAGTGCGGCGCATGCTTGCTGGTGGTGGACGTCGGTCGGCCGTGTGGTATCACCGCTGACGGGGACAAAGGCGCAAGCTACGAGGAACAAGCAAAAAAGACGGAAAAAAGGAAAAAAGGAAAAAAGGAAAAAAAGGCCAGAAGTCCGGCCAGATGAGCCCCCAGTGCCACTGCCGGCGCTGGCAGCAAGAATTGACGTCGACAGTGGCTGTGGAGGACTATTATTGCCAAGTAAAACAGCTGGTATATTGGTAGGACTGCTCGTTGTTCATATTTTACAATGGAGGATATCGAATAGGTGAGTATGGGTTGAGTGTCGTCTCTTTAAGGGAGACTTTGTCGACCGGAAGAAAGTGAGGACGTCGGACCATTCCGTTCTTTCGCCGGTTTTTATAAAAAAAAGGTGTGACAGGCTGGCGTCTAATGTGACGGACTGACGTCTATCACGGCTCGAGCTTTGTTAACTTCTACATCTTACAGCTTTTTCCCCTTCATCCCTCTCCCCTCCCCTTAACAACTGGATTAAAAACGAGAATTACGACAATATACGAATACATGATTTTCGGAACGCTGTGAAGTGGTGATTTTTTGGATACTCTTAACACAAAGAGTCAAGGCCAGACCGGTCACGTGTATCGAGACTGACTGTGGTCACGTGTCTATAACACTGTCACGACATACGAGTACTCCGTCTCCGATGACACGATCTTGTGGTTTAACGGCGACAACGAGGCCTTTAAGGATCGATGGAACGAACTCTTATAGCCCTTGGGGTATTCCTTTAGCATCCTCCAGCTCGTCTGGTTGACCAGGGTTGCTTCGTTGCCGGCTCCGTCGACCCTGTCGCCATACTCATCGATACTAGAATGACTTGTCTTTTTTGTCTATGGCCCTTTCATGCAATTCTCTCTATATGTGCCTATGGCCAGCTGAGCCAGCGTATGTACAGTTTTGGTAGTGTGCTGCCGTTCCTTCCTCCCTGTCTATTGGTGTCTTCCGAAAGTCTTAGCCCAGGACACCTAGAGCCCTGCGCCAAAGACAGCTCGCCCGCGCCATAGCACTAAAGCCTTGCACCAAAGCCCTAGAACCCCGCGCCAAAGCCCTAGAGCCCGCCCGCGCCGAGGCCCTTAAGCCCTGAAACTCTGAGCCTTGAAGCCCTAAAAAAAAAAGCCAGAGCCTTACAGCCTCTGAAGCGCTCAGCCACACCCCCCCAACTAAAACTCGTCTCCCCAGCCAAAGACGTCGGCGACGGCGAGGGTGTTGGAGCGCAGGCCGGCCAGGGCCAGGACAATGCCGGCCAGGTCGACGGCCAGCAGCGCGGTGGCCGCCAGCATGTAGCGCGGGCTGAAGACGCGGTACAGCATCAGGTGGCGGCGCAGGTGGCCGGCCCAGGCCATGGTGGCCAGGGCCTGGACGGCGAAGTAGACGGTGAAGCGGGCCAGGGCGCGGCTGGTGGCGGGCAGCACGGCCATGCCGCCCAAGCCGGCCAAGCTGCTGCTGCTGCTGCTGCTACTGCTGCTGCCGCTGCCGGAGCCCGGCGCCGGGGCTCGGCCGGGACTGCGCCGCGGCGCCAGCTTCCAGACGACGAGCAGCGGCACGGCGGCGGCGGCCAGGATGTGGCCGGGCAGCGAGTTGGCCAGCACCGCGAGCGCGCTCCACGGATAGCGGATGGTGGACAGGGCAATGAAGGCGCTGTCCCACTGGATGCTGCTGAGGGCGGCCTGGTGGCCGGTGGTGAAGAAATGCAGGTTGGCCAGCATGGCCAGCACGACGGGGCCGACGACGTCGACGGCCGGCGTCGCCGACCGCAGCAGATCCAGCAGCTCCAGCAGCGACAGCACCTGCCACAGCATCAGCGCCAGCGCGCCGCCGCCCATCGGCTTCGACAGCACCGCCAGCGCCATCAGCACGTTGAGCGGCAGCAGCAGATAGCGCGCGCCGTGCGCGTTGCCGTAGCCCAGCACGGTCACCTGGGCGGTCTGGGCGGTGCGGCCGGTGTTTGCGACGCCGTTTCTGCCATTCTTGTGATTCGCCGCCGTCGCCGCCGTCACTGCCACACAGGGCCCGGCCATGGCAAAGGCCACGGTGCCGGCCACCAGTGCCAGCCCCAGCGCTGTCTGGGCCACGTAGACCGACGCCGTCCTGACCGGCCCCGACGTCAAGGGGGACCCGGATCCGGTCCCGGCCCCGGCCCCGGCCCCGGACCCCGGCCCCAGATTCGGCTCCGGCAGCCACGCAGCCAGCCAGGCGCCGTTGTCGGCGGCATCCAGGATCCAGTAGGCGGCCGCCAGCAGGAGACCGCCGCGCAGCACGCCGGCCACCCAGGCCGGCGCCAGGCCCTCGTAGGAGCGCGTCGGCTGGTAAAAGGAGCGGACGACGGCAGGCAGCGCCACGGCCACGGCCAGCGGAATGGCCAGCTGCCACGGCGCCGACGTCGACGACGTGGCCGACGCATAGTACGTCGACGTGCAGAACGGCATCTGCTCCTCGCGACACAGCCGCGACAGCGCCGCCACCCGCCCCAGCACCACAAACACGGCCGCGTGGTAGACCGCCAGCGCCCGCTCGCCCGCCGTCGCCAGCCGCAGCCCTGCCAGCGCCGCCACCAGCCCAAACGTCGCCACCAGAAACACCAGCACCCCGTCTTCCCACACCGTGTACGAGTTGGACGCAAAGCCGGCCGCCGGCCCCGCCGTAAACACCAGCGCCAGCCAGCCCCAGCCGCTGCTCGGCAGCAGCAGCCCGGCCCAGTGCTGCCGCTGCCACCACTGCCGCCGTCGGCTCCGATTCCGCCGCACGGCCGCCACTGCCTGCCGCGCCGCCACCGCCACCGTGCTCGCCAGCGCTGCATACCCGGCGCCCGCATACAGAGGCACCGATCCGCCGACAACCGACCACGCCGCGCCGCCAACCAAAACCGGCACCGCGCTGAGCACGCCCGTCAAAACAAGCGACTTGTCCACCGCCCGGTCTTCTGCCGCCTGCTGCTGTCGCAGCAACACGCCCAGCCCGTTCGGCTCGCCACCGCCCACGTCCACCAACAACTCGCCCTGCAGCTCCAGCAACACTTCTGCCCGGTCCAGCTCGGGGTCCACAATGGGCTCAACGTCGTCGTCGTCGTCGTCGTCGTCGTCGTCGTCGTCGTCATTGTCTTTGTCTGCGTCCTTGCCAGCGCCAGCTGGAGAGCCGCCAGCAACACTGTGTCCTGCCGCCTCGTCAGCTCTCCCCCCCCCCCGTGACGCATACAGCAGCAGCGCCGCAACGCCCGACGCCATAATGGCCAGGCCCAGCACCATGTCCGGCACGTCGAAGCGCGCCCACAGGTCTTTGCACGTGCGCAGCGTGGCGGCCTGGTACTGCGACAGCGCTCGGTAGACGTCGGCCGGCGCCGACGCTGACGGCGCCGACAGCGGCGGCAGCGGCGGCGGCGGCGGCGGCGGCAGCCCGCGGGCGGCCACGTACGACGTCTGGTAGCGGTGGATGGCGGCAGCGGTGGTGGCGGCGACGGCAGCCAGGTTGGCCCAGTCGTCGCCGCGCGGGCCGACAAAGGCCTCCTCGATGGGCCAGCCCAGATTGTTGAAGGGGATGGGCAGGCCCAGCAGCAGGGCCAGCGTGGGCACGAGGTCGATCTGGTTGACGGGGCGCGTCTTGGCCGTGGCCGGCGGCGCGATGAAGGCGGCGTCGCTGCGGCCAAACACGGGCCGCCGCGCATACATCCACAGCGCCGCCTCCACCTCGTCTGCGCTCTCGCCGCCGTGGTCGCCCTTGGCGTCCATGCCGTGGTCGCCCATCACCACCAGCACCGTGTCGTCGTCCAGCGCCGCCGCCAGCCGCCGCACAAACCCGTCCATCTGCTGCAGCTTCGCCCGCATCGCTGCGTGGTCCGGCCCGTACCGGTGGCCCGCGTGGTCCACCCCCAGCAGATGGGCAATCACCACGTCCCACTGCGGCTTGCCGCCGCTGCCGCCGCCGCCGCCCTCCACCAGCGGGAAAATGTGCTCCTGCACGCCGTTGTCCACCGTGTGCAGGTCCCACACATTGAAGCTGTCGTACGCCCGGCTCAGATTCGCCGCAAAATGGCCCGGAAACAGCGCCGTCCAGGTGTCGTCGCCCAGGTGCACCACCGTCTTGCCCGCGTCCCGCAGCTGCGCCACCAGATTGTCCTCCTCAATCGCCGTCCCCGCAAAGTTGCTGCCCATGTCCACAAACGTCGGCAGCGTCCCCGTCGTCAGGCCCTTGAGCCGCTGCAGCGTCGTCGTCGGCGGGTCCGCAATAAACGGCCGCAGAAACGCCTGCCGCGGCTGCCGCACCGCCGTCTCGTACAGAAACGGAAACGCATTGTGGAACTCCGCCCCGTCCTCCGCCGGCACCGTAAAGTCGTACCGCAGCGCGTCAATCACCACCACAACCGCCCGCTCAAACGTCTTTGCGTGCCAGCAGCCAGCCGACCCCGGCCCTGTCCCGGTCCCTGTCCCGGTCCCTGCCACCGACGCCACACCCCCCGGCCGCTCGCCACACCGCGACCGCTCGTCCAGCACCAGCCGCGTCAGCAGAAATCCAGACGTAAAGTAGAATATCCCCGCCGCGTGCACCGCCAGCAGCCACACCCAAAACAACACCGTCCACAGCCACCGCCGCTCGTACTCCCGCTTGCACTCCGCCTCCCGCGCCGCCCGTCGCCGCTCAATCGCGCTCGTCTGCGCCGCCGCCGCTGCCGCCGCCGCCTTGGCCGCTGCAAACTGCGCCGAAATCGCCTTGTACTCGTCGCCAGCCACCGTCGACGACGCCGGTGCCGGTGCCGCCGCCTTTTTGCCTACACTCGCCGGTGCCATCTCACATGTGTTGCAAGAAAACTTTGAACGCAAGACCCGTCCGTTGCAAGAAAAACTTTTTAACCGAAGAACAAGAGCTAGAAACCAGTCCCCATCCCCTTCGAGTGGACAAAAGAACAAGAGAAAAAAAAAGGGGAACGAGACAAGCTAATTAAAAAACTCCCCTCTGATGCTGTCAACAAAGATAAAACAAGGTTATAAAAAAAAATCAACAAACGCCCCGGAAGGCAACGTGTGGCACCGCTGTTGGCCACAGGGCCATGATCGCCAGATGACTCGGTTGTTCTGGAAAGAAGACAATGTTCCGAGTGAAAAGCTCGAGGGAAATGGAGCAAGTTAAATTGTTAGCGTCCCAGCGCGAAACAATTCATACCGAGCTCTCCGTCTGCGTGTCTTTTTCTACGAGTAATTTTTCAGTGGCTTAAACCCGATTATGTAACCATCCTGGCCGCGTGCCTGGAACCACAAAAAAAAAATACTCCCCGTAGTCGAAGAGATCCTCCCGCAATCGTTGCACTAAAGACCCACTTTACATGGGAACTGGCACGCGTTTTGGTGCAATTTTTCACGTTGCCCAACGAACAGAAGAACGATTTTACCGGGATAAAATAGAAAATAATAATACTCCGTAGATCATGTTCTGTCAACATACCGCATGCCCAAAAACAACTCCCATTATATTACGCTCATAGTAAAGATATACAATTAATGTACAGGATGATTAATACCATATAAATCGCCAGAATTATCGCTCCATGGCTTGTAAAACTCATTGACTCGTCTTTTCTTCCCTTGCCTTGTTTATATTATGCGGGTCAGTGATCCTCCAGTTCCACTCCCCCAGTGAAATCAACGAAAGCGCCAATGATCGGCTATTCACCCCCTCCCTTTTCCTCCCCCAGGGCTGATGAAAGGCGTAGCCTCTCCCAGCCTAGTGGTAACTTGTCCTGGTCTTCTCCTTCAGACCGCCAATGTCGTTCATGTCGATCGAGTGAAACTGGGCCTTGCTCTCCTTCTCGTACGCTGGCAGCTGCTCTTCGACCTCTGGCAGCGGCTCCAAGCCAACTGTTGCGTCGCCCAAGCGCACCACTACCACGCGGCCGCTCTTGCGATGGCCCGTCTCGTCGTGCTCGTCCGGGAACGTAATGCGGATCTCCGGCACATTGTCGGGCGAGTGCGGCGGCGACTGCGGGTTGCTCAGCATGGGCTGTCCGTCGCGGTTGAAAACCACCACCGAATGGCGGCCGTTGGCACCGGTTGTCTCGATCTTCAGGCCACCACAGCTGGTCACCTTGGTCGGCGACTGGCTGTTGTTGTTGTTGTACTGGGGTAGACCCAACTCGCGCATCCGCTGCAGCTGCTTCATCCGGCGCAGCGCCACGAAAATAGACGACACCAGGAGAGCGACGAAAGCGACAATCAAGACGGCAATCATGCCTGTGATCAGATGGCTGTCCGACGACGACGAGTTGCTGTCGCTGTCGGCGTTGTCGTCAATCAAAGACCGCACAGCCAGGCGGCTGCGAGCCACAAAGCTCTGAATAGACGGCATGGCGAGCCTGTGTACTGTCTGCTAGGTCCAAAGAGACCAGAGGAAGGGAATGAAGCTGTCGTAGTTTCCTAGACGATGCTGGCGATCCGCCTTGCTTATATATTGATGTCTTGCCTTGAGAAGTTGGCTCTTTCGTTTTCGGCTATTGGCAAACGCGTAGTTGACACAGGTCGAATACAAACAAGACTCTATAACGTGAATGGTTAGCAATGTGTCCTGTCCACGTCCTTGGCCACGTCGTGGGCCTGAGGCCATGCGGCCAGCTTTCCCCGTCACGAAATGCGGTCCCGTCAGTGGCGGCCAGCCGGATCCTCGGAAATGGTCCAAAAAACAGAGATAATGAGGGTGTTTTTTGTCCGTGTGCGTGCTTTGTGCTTTTGACCCTTCTATTTGTTTCACTCGTCCTTCAATCATGGGCATTTACCTCTTTTTGTACCTGCTTCGACCTTTTTTTTTCTTTTTTGTTGTGTCTCCGCCCGCTCCCAAGCCAACGCATTCCAGCCAGAAGTGACAAACTTACCAGTTGAAACAGGCCAAAACCGGCGTATTAGTATGGTATTAAAAAGAAGAGCGAGATAAGATAAAATAAAACGAAATAAAAAGGAAGCTGCTAAAGGACGGAGAGAGAGGACAAGAAATTATTAAGAGTAGAAACAAAGCACAAAACTATTAAAAAACGACTGGACGGAGACAACTGGAACGAGTGAAAGTTGAATCCAAGAGAGCGTCAGATTGTTGTCATTACTGAGAAACAAATCAGCGCTCACGACAAAAAAAGAGTGTGTGGTTGCAACAAGAACGAAGGGAAAAAACGAGGGACGACTCTCGACGACGGGGAGGAGGTGAAGAAAAACAAGAAGGAGGAGGAGTCGAGAGAAAAGGGAGGAAGGGAAAAGAGAGAGGTAATACGGTAATATCCATACTAGTACGGTAATACGATACGACGTCGAAATCGGCAGACCAGATGGGACTGACTGCCTTGGCTGTGTGAAGGCAGCAACGCTACCCCCAAAATAACACTGGAGCTACGATAGTACGCAGCGCTTACTCGCGCTTTCCCGTTCAATACGAGAATCTGGGTCCTATACGACGCAAAATGGTGGTGTAATACGGCGGAGCATGAAAAACCTTTGTATTAGGGTCCCTTTTCGTTGCTTCCTCGCGCTCTCTATATCGCTTCTAGGAAGGGTAAAGTGGTGTTGGAGAAATTAAAAGCAAAGGGCAGCTTTGCCGCAATGGGCACTAGTGCTGGTCGCCATGGTTCTCCTTTCTCTTTTGGGGAGGAAGGTTCCTGAGCTTTTGTTGTGCTGTGGATAGGGGTGGATTTTGCGGTGGGTTTCCGTGGCTTTTGCGTGAGGGCAGGTCGCCTGGCCTAAGAGGCCGTCCTCAGGGGCCGCTGCACTTGGACGGCCCTGCAGCCAATCGCCAGCTCTGCACCTGAGAAAAAAATGGGCCAAGTTTAATTTGCAGCCCAGAAAAAGAGCTGCCCCGCAGCAATGTATCCATATCCATAATACTACGAGTATTTGGTATTGTTGTTGGCCCAAGCGCTGTCAACAAAATACGAGCATCCATATACTCGTAACAAAGTAAGCAACACAGAGCAGGTATCCATACTATTATGATGTACGAGTAGAGATTTGCAAAACGGGCGCTTAGTGCAAAGGTAAGTACGGACGGAGTATTAATAGCATTCCGGGATGCACAATATGACATGGATACTCTGTTCACAACGGCACTCCTACATATAGTAAAGTACTCCTCCCTACGAAAGTCACGATTTGAAAAGATGGATAAAAAATACGCCTTGCACTATGCCAGAGCTTCCACCACGAACTACGAGGTGCAAGTGCGAGACTATGGCCTCGTATTACGAAAATGGCTTATATCGCAATTTCGATACTTTGGGGCTCCGCAAACTCCCTTTCATGCGCCTGAGGAATAAGCTGGCTTACACAACACGGTTCACAGAACCAGCGAGTCATCTTCTCCGAGCCCTCCGCTCTATGGAAGTGCGCCGTAATAAGGGCTCCTTATGCGCCGTATTACAAGCACTGCTCGTCTGTTTGTCATGCGGAGTCTTTTGCTCAGCCCTCGGAAAGCATGGACCATCTGGCTAATTAAAATGATTCGGGGCTTTCACGTATGGTGAAGAACGCCTCTAGTCGGATTTCTTTTGCTTTCTGATCCGTCGTCTTTGTCTCTACGAGATTCTCTTTTCTGCGATGAAACGGGTCATCTTCCACATTTGCACCGTTATGTTTCGTTTCAAGTGTTTCTGCAGAAGCAGATACTATGGATAATACTCCGTACGGAAAACCGAGTGCTTTGGTCTGTATCGCACGAGGTCGGGGTGATGACAGCAAAGACAGGGGGAGGCCGAAGTCGCCACCTCCGAGTAATATGGATACTGGCACAGCCGCAGCCCCAGTCGCAGCCGCACCTCCAGCTCCGACTGCGAGGAGAGGTGTAATACGACGTATGGGATTCTCTCGATGCCGAGTACATATTACCCATCGGTTGCAGACAAACACCAGTGGTAACCAAAGTCTTTCAAAAGAGACTACTCGTATGCTTCCTCGACCAAGAGAAGGTAAGAAGAGATGAGAGAAGACGGGGGAATGAGAAGGGGAGGGTGAAGGGGGCCGGTTGGGGTTTTCAAAAATCACAAAAGACAAACACCCCACGGCCCGTCTAGAGTTGATGTATCGGCAACCCGCCGCCTCGTAACGTTTCACGGCGGCTTGGAGCCAGTAGCCGGGCCTGGACGGAAGACTATGCCGTTGGCCCTCTCTTGTCAGAGCATTGCAGCATTTGCCCCTGCGAGTGCGAGGGGCGCCATCTTGTGGCCTGACCTGGGAAATGCTGCAGCGTTCTTTGATTCTTCCTGGCTACAGAGTCCGTTGTACGAGTACAGCATATTGCGTCTTACTTTTCACTGTAGTGCATCATGCAGGCAGCCTCGTCGAGAAACACGAAAAAGGGGGAGAAAGGAAGGGAGGGTTGCCTCTCTTCTTGTCTTGTTGTGTTCAAGGGGCAATGCTTTACGACGTATTACAGAGTTACAGATTCTCTCTCTTTGCTGCGATCAAATTGGGGCCCAGCCAGGTCAGCATCTGACACACCGATGTGTTCGTGTATAGAACCACTGGGGACACGTCCTGGAGAGCAGAGAGTTCAGAGATGCTGTGATGTTTAGCTACCAGGAAAAAAAAATGGACTGTTGCTACTCATCAAAATTTTGTACGATATGGAAACCCGAAAGGTTTTTCGGCCCGGGCAGCGAGTCATACGAAAGACTCCGTTGTTCTTCCTGGACCGAGTTTGCGTCCACAGATTAATGCTTTTCTTTTTCTCTTTTGGCCGAGCCCCCAGTCCTCTCGGCTGCTCCAAGAAAGCATGAGATTGCCCAAGGCTTTTTCTATCGACGGTGCAGATTGCCAGACACGGTCAGGCAGGGCCGACAGGCAGGCAGAAACACCAGAAACACCAATCAAATGGAGCCACTGTGAAAGATAGGCGGACGCAGGGACGGACACAGAGCAAAGATGAGTCGCTCCCGTAGTACCCAGAGTGCACCAGAGACAGGAGGCAAAGACACACAAACCCCAAAACAAGGCACCGCCATACAAAAGGGGGGCTTGCCAGGCGACGTTGCGCCAAATAACGCTTGTCTCTGATCTCGCGGTCCACCGAGCTCTGTCTAATTTGAATTTGACACTTTTTTTGCTTGGTGTGTGTCTACGCCTCCTGCAACGCATTCGCCAAGCAGGAGCGGTGGCTGTTGCACGGCTTTCGCCCTTGTGGCTCAATGGCCCGCGGAAAGATCTTTTCCACAGACAGTGAACGAAGGACGGAGTAATACGACGTACGAGTACGGCGCCGCATGGGCTTTGTACTCGTATCTTGAATTCTCGACCTTTTTCCACCAGCCAATCAGTGCATGTGTTTGTTTTCGTCGCCTCGCCGGTTGCATGCTCGATAGCAGTGATACTGGTGACTGGTTAATGCAGAATGATACGGGGCATGACAGAGTGCAGAGTGCTCTGACGTGTCAACAGAACCACGAAAACTTTGCCTGGTGCGGGAAACGCGCCCAAAGGGAAAGGGGGGGGTGGGCTCCAAGGCCAAAGGCTCTGAATTCCCGGCTCGCCACAATTTCGGTCAGCTCTCAACGCTGCCTTGAAACCTACTCTGCCGCCTTATCAGCCTGCAGCGCCAGCGAGGAGCTCTTTTGAGTCTTGTATTTGTGAGGTCGGGCTTTTGGTTGCAAGAGAACAAAAAGACACGGCTGGCATTCGGCAGAACTGGCTGTTTTGTTACGACGTATTACAGAGTTTGTTACTCCTAGTGCTGCCAGACGCTGTCAATTTGAGGTGATTGGATATTCCTACCACCACCCTGAACCAGTCCCTCCTGGTCGTATTTTTGCGTGAAGCTTCTGTGCAAGCAACCTCGGCCGGCCTCATGTCAACCTCCATGGGGTCGATATATGGATAATTATCTTTATACTTTGCATGGTCAGGTGTGCAGCGACATGTGAGTCAAAGTGTGGCCGCACAAGATTTCGCCTCTGTCGGGGGGCCTCTCGTCGAGCAGTGCTTCTGAGCGTCTTTGCCTGGTCTTCCATTCACATTGTAATACACGATTCAAGCACAGCGGCAGAAGTACTGCTCGTAATGGACACCTTCGAATAATGCGTCTTATCGTCCCTCTGGGGCCGAAAATACAACACCAAAAATAAAAAAAAAAAAAAAAAAAAAAAAAAAAAACAAGAGCTAGCTGCAGAATTTCAACCAGGTGGTATTATCTCTGAGGTGCCTGCTTGCATGTGTTCTGAAACACGGAACAAGCATGAGAGGGAGGGGGGAGGACCAACTCGCCGGTCGCTGCTGTGTAGCTCTCACCGCAGCTTTCTTCGCTTCTGCACAAGCGCTTTTATAACACACGGGACGAGACCCTCGCCCTTTCGGCCCCCCAAATCGTCCCCCGTCGGGGAAGGAGAAAAAAAAAGCAGTTCCATAGTTACGAATCGAGAGATGGGAAAGGCGACAACTGATAATACTACTGAGAAATTTGCTGTGACAACTGATATTACTACTGAGAAATTGCTGTGTTTGGGCAAAGTGTCGCGTGATCGTTTTCGCCTTTTTTTCTGAGGGCTGTCTTCAAGCGGCCAGTTTATTGTTCTTCCTATCCATTTTGCGGGTTTAGTGTATTTTGGGGCTGGTTACAAAGTGTGTATTCGCTAGCTCCTCTTGCCCACTAAAGGGACCCCTCGACCTGTTCGCTATTGCTTCCTTGATCGTCCCGCCAGCTGGCGTTAAATTTTTAGTATCCCGTGCCCGCAACCCCATCCCAGGTCGGTGGGACGATCTCACTTCAATACTGGGTATTTTTTCGTTTAGCACCAGGAGAGTTGGTCGTTTCGTCGCTATTTTGACAACCCCGTAGTTGAGAGAGATCTGATCTTGACTCTAGATATACGATAAACAAGTAATGTCCTTGACTCGTGAGCTGCGACGGATTCACCGTAGGCGGAGAGTATTACGAGTGCTCGCTTGGGTAGTACAAGTATTAATATGGGATACATGATTCGAAACTTGACAAACTACTTGTAAACAGAAAAAAAAGTCATCTGGACCCTGTAATACTTGTTGTTCTGTCCTTTCTTTTACGTCGTAGATCATAGACGATCCAAACACACGCAAAATAGCACAACCCAAGCTTGACTCACCCTTGAAACCACGCAATCCATCCGTGTCGCTCAAACCGATCCGATCATCTGTTCTTTCTTTTTTGTTGGAGCCTTTTGGCTCGGGCTATATCACTCCTTACACTTATGTGCTTCTCTTTCCGCTTTCCGGGCTCCGTAGTTCCAAGCAGCTTTGGCCAGTTTTTGTATTGGGTTTTTATTGGGGGGGTTTTTTCCCTCTTTTTTTTTGACCCTTGCTCCTTCAACGCCCTGGTTCAGTGGTGGCTTGGCCGAGAATCACGCAAAAAAGAACTCGATTCTCTCGGGCTGTGCGACAGTGACTTTGCCAAACAGCTAGTACAGAGTAGTAAAAGAGTAACAGGGAGCAATACCCGCCACTTTATTCATTGCCTCTTCCTACCTTTCTTCTTCCTTCTACCTTTGCGCTCTTCTTACTTTTGTTCTCTTTTTCTTCCCCCGCTGCGCTTCTGGTTTCTGTCTTCTCTCATTTCCCACCTCTCTACCACATTCTCGTATTTCTTCTTACCCACCCTCTCTTTTTCTGCTCTCCACGGAGCAGGGTTTTATGTTTCGCTTCATCAGCATAGCTTAAAAGCGCGAATTTCTCACAAGTCTCGGTGAGTTTGTATTCTATGACCCGGGTTCCCTGTAATACGAGTTGCCCTTGGGTGTTCTATTTGTTGTTCCCATTGTGAAGTATTATACCCTTTTATCTCGCGTGCTATTTCTTTTTTTTTCTTTTTTTTTTTTTTCTGCTCGGCTGTTTGCTTTCGCATGTTTTTTCTTGTTTTTCCTAGCCTTTTCTTCTTTCCTTATCTTCCTTTTTTTTTTGTCTGCACTCCTTCCCTTCGCTCTGTTGAGCGCTGCACCTTCTCGTCCTTCCCACCTTACATAAGTGTGTGCTCTCCCCCCAATCTGCCCCTCAGCCTTACCACTGGAGCAGTCGTGGTAAAGTCCCATATCGCCCACCATCTCTTTTCTTCCGTTCCTTGCTACTACCTACTACGGAGTAATAAAGCCCTGCGTCACTGCGCTACAACCACCCTACCATCACGCTACGACACCGCGCTATACCGCGCTACATATGCCGCTGAACGGGACAAGCCTCTCCACTATTATCACTCCTCGCCACTGGCACCGCCAAATGCCCTGCTACAACAAATGCCCTGCTGCAACAAAGTACCGCTGCCCGTGCTGCGCTAAGAGCCCTCGGTTGGTGATAGTTACACCATAATAGTGGGCGGAACGCTTCCCGCAGTCAAAAAAAAGTAGATTGCTTTTCCCCTTCCCTCTCGCCCCATCATCCCCCCTTCCCCCCCCCCAATCCCACGCCCTCTCAAAATCGCTATTCCCTAGGCAGCACTGGCCTATCCATACTACCCAGCTCTCACAGCCGCAGTATCCACCTCCTTAAACTCCCCCATAAAAAAAAATCCCAGTTCTCAATAATTAAAATACATTACAAAAGTCGACATCGTCACAAAAGGGAGCCTCGTCTTGCTTTGCCTGCGTCCTTGCTTTTTTGCAAGCCCTCTTTGCTTTACCTGTTTCGTTGTCTGCTTTGCTGCACTTTTCTCCCCTTTTTGCTTCTTTATTTGCCTTATTGCCATCTTTCTTATCTAACGCCTATTCATTCGCCTTATTCGCCTCGGTTGCCTGGTTTGCCTGTTTCTTTTTTTGTCTCTCCCGTCAGTTTTCAGTTTTCTGCTTTTGCCGTGGCGTTGCATGAACTCTCTTTGTCCTGGACTCGGCCTCACCTTTGCGCTCGCTCGTCAACCATTCGCTCTTCTGTTGACCCTATTTTTCTTGCAGATTCAACTGCGGCACTGCGACGGCTAGATTTTTTCCCTCCCTTTTCGATCTTCATTTTTTTTTATCTGCTTCTGCTCTCCATCTCATCCTCCCTGTTACGACCTCTTCTTGTTCTCTCCTCTCTCTCCCACTATTTCACATCAAAGACAGACTCGGCCAAGACCGTTTGTCTGGTCTCAACCATGGCTGTGAGTGCATTGAACTTTTGTTTTATCTCTCTCCCTTCTTTCACTCTCGCCTGACGGTACCGTCACGAGCTTGCGCTGGACACGAAAGGGCGCTTTTGCTTTTTTGTTTTAATTGTTTTTTTCTTTCGGACATTTGCTGTCTTGCCCAGACTTGAAGCAATGCGCACGAAATACAGAATCTTGTTTCTAACTATGTTATTATTCTAGAGTCAGTCAGCCCGGTTCCCTGCTTTCAACTCTGGCGATTCAAGGGAAACCCCACCCCAGCCGCTTTCTAACAATGCCTTTCCCGCGCCGAATTGGCAACCAAATGGCATCTGGGGACGCGGAAACCTGATTGCTTCTTCTTTGAACTCCCGCGACACATCAGCAAGGCTTCAAGGTGAGATGGCAGTGTGGGAAAACGGCGGGGGACGGACACCTAAGAGTTGGGGCTTCAGAGGGGCTTTCTTTCCTCTTTCCTTTTCTTTTTTCTTTTCTATTTCTTTTTCTTGGCATTGTGAAGTTGCTGACGTTTTCTGTTTTTTCTTGTTACCCGCCAGGCCAAGAAGACGCTTTTGCTAGCAGCCACCCGTCGTCGGCGTTTTCGGCGAACGGCACAGACACGACCGACATTTGGCCCAGTGCATCGTCCCGGCAATGGAGCAACGCCGACAGCGCCTCATCCCGAAAGACTTCCGTCAGTCCTTCGCCGGCTCGCATGCGCGACAGCTCTTCGCAGTCCTTGCACGACCTGGCAGTGAACAACTCGACCGCGTCCTATCTCGGCGCCATTGCGTCTTCGAGGTCTTTTGTCGGCGGCGGCACACGGCCCAAGACCGGCGACGTCTCGGCGGCTGCCGACGTCGGCGGCCCCAGCTCCTTCAAGTACTCGACATCGCTGCGTGACAGCGTGGCGGACGACGACCAAGATCAAAGCACGGCAGCAGCGGGAGCGGCGCCATTTGCCGCGTACAGCTTCGACCACGAGTCTGTGCGAGCGACTCGAGTCCACCCAGACGGCCACAGCCATAACCACAGCCACAGCCACAGCCACAGCCACAGCCATAGCCTTGGCCTTGGCCACGGCCATGCCCATCGGCCGTCGCTGCAAGCGTCGTCGCCTTTCCCGTCGCCAATCTCGCAGCCCAACTCGATCTCGTATCACCAAACCTCGCATACGGAGGACGAGGCGTCGCTGGCACTGGCAGAGATGATTCGCCGCGGCATGCACGTGGACGACCGCTCAGATCCGAGCATGGCACCTCTCGGCGGCGGAGCTGCTGCTGCTGGCTTTTCGGCGGCTGCGGGCGGCGGTCTATCGCCCTATGCGCAATCGGCATCGACGGCGGCGGTCGCGGCCTCCTTCCAGTTCAACCCTGGTTCCCAGTCCTGGGATGCCAACCTCGCTGGCGGAAGCAGCGGAGGCGGCCACTCGGCCCAGTCAGCAGCCCATTCGGTGCGAACCAATAGCTTTAGCAACATGTCGCAGGACAACAGCCAAGTGACCGCAGACTCCATTTCGGCGACAGCGGCAGCATTCGTAGCTGCTGCTTCGGCCGCTCGCAATGGTGGTGGTGGTGGCAGTGGGTCAGCGGGCTTGGACCTTGGCGCGACGGCGACGGCGGGTTCAACGGCGGTCAATGCGTCGTCGTTCCGACAGGTCAACAGCCCGCGCAGCCTCGGCGCAGCATCGTCGAATGCTCCTGGCGGACCCTGGAGCCGGCCGTCGTCTCGTGACCCTCGCGGGTCCAGTTTCTCGGACGGCGGCGTGGCAGGATTGCAAGAATTGCTGAAGCGCCATCATTCTATGGCTCTACTTAACGAAGCTCAGCAGCAACAGCAACAGCAACAGCACAACCAGCAAAGCCAACAAAATCAGCAAAACCAGCAAAACCACCACCACCACCACCAGCAACAACAGCAAAACCAGCTCGCAACGGCCGCTGCACCATATGCTGCTAGCGCTGCTGGTCAGAACTTCTCGAATTTTTTTGCTGCCAACGGCATCGTCCCGTACCCGATTTACGGCAACTCGTTCCGAGCACCATCAATGCCTGCCATGCCTACCATGCCTGCGATGCCGATGCCGCCCATGCCGCCCATGCCGCCCATGTCGGTGCCGTCCCTGGGCTTGCCTGCAGGTGTTGCTTTCATGCCTGCGCAGCATGTGCCCATGGCCCCGGTAGGACGGGACCGAGACCCGACGCGGGCGTTCCGAAGCCCACTGCTGGACGAGTTCCGCTCGGCCAGAACAAACCGGAAGTACGACCTGAAAGTATGTTTTTTTTTCTTTTCTTGTCAACTTTGTTGTTCTGCCATATCTTTTTTCTTCTTCCTTCTTTCTCCGCCCCTAACACGTACATAGGACATATACGATCATATTGTGGAGTTTAGCGGCGACCAGCACGGGTCGCGCTTCATCCAGAGCAAGCTCGAGACGGCCAACAGCGACGAGAAGGAGCATGTGTTCCGGGAGATTTCGGCCAACACGCTGGTGCTGATGCGGGACGTGTTTGGCAACTACGTGGTGCAAAAGTTCTTTGAGCACGGCAGCCAGGTGCAGAAGAAGTACTTGGCGGAGCAGATGCGGGGGCGCATGGTGGACCTGTCGATGCAGACGTATGCGTGCCGGGTGGTGCAGAAGGCGTTACAGCACGTGCTGTTGGACCAGCAGGTGGCGCTGGCGCGCGAGCTGGAGAGCGACATCATCCGCGTGGTCAAGGACCAGAACGGCAACCACGTGGTGCAGAAGATCATCGAGCTGGTGCCGCGCGAGGAGATTGGCTTCATCATGGAGGCCTTCCGCGGCCGGGTGCGCGAGCTGGCGTCGCACAACTTTGGCTGCCGCGTGGTGCAGCGCATGCTGGAGTACGGCTCCGACGCCGACAAGGCGCAGATCCTGGCCGAGCTGCACGAGAACACGGCCGAGCTGATCACCGACCAGTTTGGCAACTACGTGGCCCAGCACGTCATCCAGTTTGGCCAGCCCGCCGACCGCGACCGCATGATCGCAAAGGTCATGGCCCACCTGGTGCCCATGTGCAAGCACAAGTTTGCCTCCAACGTGGTGGAAAAGTGCATCGAGCACGGCTCGCCCGCCGACCGCCGCCGCCTGCGCGAGGAGGTCGACCGCGTCGGCAGCGACGGCATGCCCGTGCTGCAGCTCATGATCAAGGACCAATATGGGAACTATGTCATTCGTAAGTCGTGTCCGGGTCTCCTGCTGTCCACGTCGTCTTTTTTTTTTGCCTTTTTTGCCTTTTTCGTCTTTTGTCTTTTTTCGTCTTCTGTTTCCTTCATTGCCAATGGCCTGTGCTGTTTTGTTCCCAACTGACTTTTCAGAAAAACTCCTGAAGCAGCTCAACGGCGAAGAACGCCGGCTGTTTGCCGAGTCGCTCGACGCTCAGCTGACCATTTTGCGGCGGACCAGCAACGGACGGCCGAATGCTGCCATTGAGAGGCTGGCACAAGCCGTTGACGAGGTGCTAAATCCCAAATGCGACCCGACGACGACGAGAACAGCAACAACGATAACGTTGTCCACGACAAAGTCCACGACAAAGTCCACGACGGCCACCTCCGCCACAGACGCAGCCATCGACGAGAAAACCAGCCAGGACTTGACAGAGCCCACATCGCCCCATATTGTGGCCGACCAGGACTCGGTGCCATCGCTCACAAGCGCCCCAAACACGCCAGAGAGCTCCAACCCGCCAAGCGTCAGTGCTGGTGTGGCGGGCGATGTGGCGCTGGACGTGAAGGGGGCCACGGCCAACGCCGCGGGCAATGCCAAGCTGGGAACAGCTGTCGTCAGGACCAGCAGCAACTCGTCTTGAGTCTTGAGCGGCAGAAGAGAGGGTGAAACGGCAAAGTGGGCTGGCAAGGACATGTGGGAACAGAGGAGAGAAAGAAGATGATCCAGTGCACAAAACTCGACAAAACGACAAAAAACCCACATAACCCACAACAAATGAACATATCCCTCCTTCTCCTTTCGGTTCTTTTTCCTCTTTTTTCTCTTCTCGTTGATTCCCCTTGTTTTCTCTTCTCTCTTTTTTCTCACCTCTATCAGTTGCCACTTCTCTCCCACTTCGCCATCTTTTTTTTAATCTTTTACTTCTTTCGATTATTGGGCCAGCCTCTGCTCTCTCCCTCTAACGCCTCTTTTCTCGCTCCATTCTGCTCTTCTGCATACGGGTGCGATCGGGCCTCCACAGTGGGGTGTTTGGTCATTGCGCCTTTTTTCTTGTCTTTTAATGATTCAATTCTGCTTCTTTTTCTTTCTCTTTTTTTGGCTTGCTTTAAGATTGCTCTGGGATTTACATTACGAGGAGTTGCGACTCTGCCGTTCCGTGTGGTGGGCGAGGGAGACAGAAGGCACGGAAGAAACAAGGGGCAGCTATTACATTGTGGAAAAGGAAAGGGACAATCAAAAGGAAGGCGCGAACGTCATACGTGACGGGTAGGCGCTAGGAAACCACAAATACACCAGGGAACAATGGGGGCACATGCTAGCAGGGAAGTCTGGACTCAGGTTATTTGAAACTGGGAAACTGGGCAAAAAAAAAACGGGAGGACAAAAACAAAAAAGGACGGACGACATTTATTGATGGTTTTTATTTTTGAACAAAGCACAAAGAAGGCCACCTTTATTTTTCCTGTTTTTTCCCTTTTTTTAACTTCTTTCTTCTCGTTTTCTTCTTTTCTATTTTCCCATTTTTCTTTGATATAGCGTTTGCCTTTTTACTTGTCTACACATCGAGCTATAAACAAAACAAATTTGACGATGATCATGATTTAAATTCGTGTCTGACCGGTCCGTTTCTCTGAGAGCTTGTGATGTGTGGCGGCCATCTGAAATGATATTATGGATACTTTTTGTCCTCCGTACCTGAGTATGTCACTAAAAGTGGGTCCACAAGCCACTGACAATGTTAGTAATAAAATTTGTGTACGACGCACTCGTTCTCGTACTCGTGTTTCGGCTCCCAAATTTTAGCGCGCTTAACCGCCGAAAAAAAAAGAAACCAACCAAATCAGGCACAAAAAGAGTCGGAACCTGTCTTCTTCCTTTTGCGCTTTGGCGACACAAAGAGACAACAAGCCACCCCACTCCTTCTCCAAACGAGGGGCGTCATATCTACGAAGAGTTTAACACAAAAAGGTATGACAGTACCGCGTTTTCTGTTGTCGCCGGCAGCGGTCGCAACTGCAGCATCGCAGCCGCTTCAGCTCCTCCGCAGCGCGACCACTTTGTCTTCTCTAATTGCTACAGAGAGCAGCAGCAGCAGGAGCAGCAGCAGCAGCAGCCAACTCAGCGACAGCGGCAGCGGCAGCGGCAGCAACAATAGCAGCGGCAGTCGGGGGACCAGGGGGAGCCGAAGCGGTAGAAGCGGCAGGAGCGGCAGGAGCGGTAGAGGCAGAGCCGACAGACGAGATATGGCAACGGCGTCGAGCTGGAGATGGTGCTGTCGGCGGTGTCACGCGGCCGCCATTACGGCTCCGACAAAGCCCGTGCCGGGAATGGCGGTTGCTCGTTTTGAGCCTGCAATTTTTGCGACGCCGCCCGCGCGGTCGTGGTCGACGACTCCAACAGCGGCCCCATCGGCCTCGATCGTCTCAATGCCGCGCCCACGTGCACGACCGACGGCATTGTCTCGCCCATTGCAACAGTCTGCCATGTTCAGCACGGCTACGTCGTGGAGGCAGTCGCCTTCTCGGCGGCACGGCAAGGCCGTGGAGCCCACATCGCTGCCGCTACCACCCAAAGTCGGGTCGCCAGCGGCAGGGCCACCACCATCACCACCATCACCTCCTCCTCCTCCTCCTGCAGGCGACGAGCCGCCCGTGGCAGCGTCAACAGCAGCAGCAACGACAGCAACGACAACAACGACGGCAGCGACGGCAGCAGCGGCAGCGGAGGCAGCAGCGGCGGCGGCGGCGGCAGCGGAGGAGGCGGCGGCAACAGCAGCCGAGATAACCGGACTGACGGGCTTGCCGTCGCCGGTGATCGAATTAAACCCGCCTGCATCGGCGACTGACGCAATCAACGCAATCATGGGCAGCAGTCAGCCGCCAAACGCGCCATCGTCGTCGCCCACTGCAGTTGCAGGAAGCGGCAATGATGTTGCGAGAAGGGACGCCGATGTCGCTGGTGCGACCGATACGACCGACAGTGGTAACATTGCTACATCTGCCCCGCCGTCCACGTCGTCGTCATCTTCCTCGCCGGCGGCCGATCCTAACCTGCCGTCGCAGCAGCAGCAACAGCAACAGCAACAACAACAAGAGCAGCAAGGACAACAAGGGCAACAAGGGCAACAAGGGCAACAAGGGCAACAAGGGCAACAAGGGCAACAAGGGCAACAAGGGCAACAAGAGCAACAAGAGCAACAACAGAAACAACAGCAACAAGAACAGCAGGAGCAGCAGGAACAACACCTACAACTAACGCCTGTTGCTCCGCACTTGGCGCCGCCTCCGTACGTGCACCACTTTGACAGCTACTCGCTGGTCAAGCAGCTGGAAGCCGGCGGCTTCACCGCCGCCCAGGCCATCACGGCCATGAAGGCCGTGCGCTCGCTGCTGGCCGTCAATCTGGACGTGGCGCAGGCCAGCCTCGTGAGCAAGAGCAACGTCGAGAACGAGGCATATCTCTTCAAGGCGGCCTGCGACGAGCTGAGCACCGAGGTGCGCAACCGCCGCCGTCGCGCCGACGAGCTGATGCGCCAGCAGCGCGCCCTGCTGCAGCACGAGGCCGACATTGCCTCGCAGACCGCCAGCCAGGAGCTGCTGAGCCTCAAAGACACCGTGCGCGGCCTCTTTGACGACCGCAAGATGGCGGTGCGCGAAGAGCAGAAGGCGGGCGAGAGCGCGGTATGTTTTTTTTTTTTTTTTTTTTTTTTTTTTTTTTTTTTTTTTTTTTTTTTTTTTTTTTATTAAAAAAAAAATTTTATAAAAAAATAAAAAAAATAGAAGTTCCAAAAAAAAAAAAACAAAAAAAAAAAAATAAAAAACAGCGATATGCGCTCCCAAGTCGAGGGCTTGCGCTGGGTGCTGATCCGCCGCGCCGTGCTGGGCATCATCTTCATGGCCATTATCACGCTCGGCTCGCTGCGCTACGCCAGCTATCTGAGCCACGAGCGCCAGAAGGAGGCCCAGCGCATCGCCCGCGAGCAGGAGGCCCTGCGCCACAGCGACAGCCGTGTCGACACGAGCTTGCCCGCCGACGCTGCCGACGTCCTGGCTGCTAATTGAAGACTCTGACGATAGGGAACGGTTGGTTGGAGGCAAAAAAAGGGGACGAGGACAGAAGACGAGACCGAAAAGGACAAGCGGAATGGACAAACTCGGGGAAAATGGGGGGGGGGAAAGGACGTTCTGACGAAATGAGGGTAGAGCAAAATAGCATTGGTGCATGTCATTCAAAAAAGAAAGCTTCCACTTATTCGAAAAAAAGGACATGAGTCTGTTTGGGGCCGCAACTACCCGTAGCAAGTAAAAAGGACGAGATAATACCAATAGAGCTACGGATTACTGTGAAGTCATACAAGATATGAGCTCATCAGCCGCGTACTCGTCACAAACCCCAGACGTTGGCTTCACGACATGGACATACCATACTCAGTATCCATATTACATGTAATGTCCAACGTAGGCCGAGGCACCTTTTGCAAACGCTAGCAGTCTCGGCCGTCGGTGCTCGGATCTTTCACGTTCCGATCGAACGCCGGCCTGCACGTGAACAACTATGACGAAACGTTTGTCCCTTGGGCTCCAAAGCAGCCGACGGAGTTAACGTTATAGCTCAGCAGTCTTGTTCTTTTACTTTGCTCCAAGTCCAGGAGATAGCTGCTGGAGCTGTTGGGTTTTCTTGTTGGCTGTCGCCCGCCGTCCGTTCCGGTCTCGAGTCAAGACGGCGACATGAACTGGGCATTGGAAAATGCGAATTGCGAATTCCGCTGTCCGAGTCTACGACGGACGAACGTAATGAGGAAAGACGTCGCCGTAGGGCCGTTCGCCAAAAATGGTCACAAGGTCTGTCACGAAACGGGTTTAAGCTATTCCACCATCACCTTTTTAAGCCTGTTCCTCGGAGATTCTTCCGTTGTTTCCCGCTCAGGGGCACCTGATGCAAGCGAATTCCGGAGTGCTCGTACGATGTGCCATACAATACGTACTCGTACGAGCTACGACGAACTACGACGACAAAATATCCCATACTCCGGGATCCGGGATTGGGGATAACGGCCAGATCAGATATAGCCTACTCTGTACAGAGAAAAGTTTTTGCTACGAAGCCTGTACAGGGGCGATTTTCGGTGTACGTGCTACTCGTATTTTGTATGGACAATTGACAAAATCGCATTGGCCGTTCCAGCCGAGTCCGTTATGCGCACGTAGCTTTTGTCTGTTTTGGGGAAGTGTCTAAGATGATTATCGGGCCGCGACGGCTTCAGAAGCTACTCGTGCAAAGCAGAGAGGGCCACGAGGCCAAAGGTCGACGACGAGAATGGAACGGCCGGGACTGAAAGCATTGTTCTCCCTTGCGCTTTTCGCACTGACATTCCTGTGTGTTTTCGTTTCTTGATTTTCGATTGCAGGATGCCAGCACCTTCTCTCGTTTCGACGGCTGCTTCGGATCTGGGACTGCCAGTGAACGAACGATCGACAATGCCTTCCGGAGCATTCTGGAAGAAGCGTCGAAACGGTCGTGCACCCTTCCCCAGAGGGACGACAGCGCCATACGATGGCCTTCTTTAACGGGAATACTTTATGGGAGCCGGACGTACGACGTATGGATACTCGTACGAGTATCCATACTCCGTAGTCATTTTCTCCTCCACAACGGACTCGAGAGAACGGGGACGACTCTTTGTGCTACGTCCTATTTTAGCCATTGCAATTATCGTAGGGCTCTGGCGTCATACAGGGTCAGCCGTGGGACCCGCGATACTCCGTACACTATTACTCGCATACGGCTAAACCTTCGTCTTGGCTTCACTATTGCAGTGGATGATGGTGTTAGTACGCCGCGGTAAAGTATTGGATTATATGAAGGGACTACCAACTGCCATCCTCCTACAAAATGTAAAGACGAGTCAATAGATTTTCTATTTAAGAGTTACGTCACACTGCAGTCTTGCTTCATCAGTAAACTCCGTGAGCATATTACTCGCAGCATACTGCAACTTTAGAGACATTGTATTTCTGCAGAGTAGGACTACTCGTATCTCCGTTGGACTGCGAGTTCCCTGTGCTTCGGGCCATTTTCAATATCATGCCGTTACGGAAAGTATTACGGCGGAAGTCTTTTGCACGCCTAGCCAAAAATTCATTAGCGCACAGCGATAACGGTCAACGAAAACGGCAACTTTCTGCGAAAAGCACATCCGTCAGGAAGTTCTCAGAACATCCCAGGAGCGAGTCAGGCTTAAAAATTTCCCGGCTGACTTTGTCGCGTCGCAAATAATAGTCCCCACCAGGCCTCACAATGAAGGAGTCATAAGGCGCAGTTAACCAGCTGATTGGCCAGATCATGCACGCACTCTCACACCGCACTCAAAATCCGCTCTCATCCCTGCGGCAGGCAAAAAAGACGGCGGGAAGGGAAAGAAGGATTCAGGACAGCCACAACAACAACAGGGCAACTGCGACTGGAAGGGGCGATATGATTACGGGAGTAGTAGTCGGCTTTTACGAGCAATAATGCTCCCTGTAAGTTGTCGTAAAACGGTCCAGGTCTTGGTGTTACCCAAGACAGGCTCTACACGGCCGAGATCGGCTTAACTTAGAGAGATCGAGAAAGACAAACAGGGCACGTACGATGTCCAACAGATACACATACGATGAAAACTGAAACTATTTCAATGATGAAGTGGACCAGGAAAACCCACTCCAATTCTTCTGGAATGCAAAAGACAAAAGAATGGCATGTCAACTTTTTTAAGACGAGCAGGAAAAAAACAAAATATTCATGACAGGGTGAGTCAGGGCGGATTGGATTTTTTTTTTTTTTTTTTAATTGTGTGTCATGGTCTAAGGCCCATTCTCAGCTGAGCCGCGCAAGAGCAGCCGAGACCCACTTTTTTAGCTGCGTGGTAAGCCGAAGGGAGCCAGTTTTCTAATCAATTTATTTTATTTTCGGCGCTGGGTTTTTTTTCTCCGCCGATTACGGGGCGGGCGTCGGTGTATGTTTTGTGATCGGGGCGAAAAATTGCGCCATGCGACTACGGAGCAGGGGCAAGGCTCTTGGAGTGAGAATGCCTGAGAGAAGCCAGAGATGAGAGAAGGAAAAACAAAGAGGTATTGCGACGTATTACGACGTATTACGACGTAGACGAAGGAGAAAGGGAGAGGAAGACAAAGAAACACGACAGCGCGTTTTTTTTTCGTCAAAGGGCGCGCGCAAGGCTGGTTTCATGAAATGATAGTCCGTAGAGAGCAGCAAATTGAAAAAAATTGCGCGATTTCGTTGTTTGGCCTGCTCTCATGCACATGGGCCGCAAACTAGCCACAAAGAAAGAGAAAGAACCGTATAAAGAGTCGGAAGGACACAAAAGGACAGACGACAAAGAAAAGAGATGGAAGGACACAAGGACAGACGACAATGAAAGAACAATTTGGGCATGGCGGTTGTGGTGACGGCTCGACAAGCTCACAGCCTTGGGTGTGGCTCGAAGCCGTCCACAGCTTACAGCTTTTCTACGTGGTGCATGACGAGTCAGTAATGTCGACGTGCTCCAGATGTGTTTTGGCACTAGTAGTCATATGTATGAACGTTTACAGTTTTTCTTCACTTTTCCAGCGCTCTGTGATAATAGTGTTATATAAAGTGGTATATTTTGAAATATTAAAGATGTGCAAACCAACACTCCACCTCGGCTTTCGAGGGAGCGCTGGTTCCAACCCAGTCTGCGAGAAGAGGTTATATGAATCCTCCTTCTCGCTCAACCATGAAGAGTGGTGACTGACACCGTTGATGTCTAGTGATGCTAACAAATGCCAATGATCCCCCATACCAAACTTAAAAAAAAGACAGAAATACAACTTTTTGACAGTCTGGTATCACAATGTCGTCTCTAGCAACATGAAAAAGAAATGAATCATCCAATCGCTCGTGTCGATGAAAAGCTGAAACGCACAAATGGTTGCAGGGAGTAGGGAGTGAGGGAGAGAGAGCAAGAGAGAGAGAAGGTCGGCTAGTAGACAGATATCGCCGATATCAAGCGTGCGGGATTTCGAGCCGGTAGATACATGAGCTCGTCTGACGGTGCTGACGATTCTGCCTTCTTGGACGTGGGCGAGACGCCAAACGCCTCCAGTGTGGGCACGGGCGGCGAGGGCGGCATCAGCGCCGACTCGTCTTCCGACATATCAGAGTCTTCCGACACGACGAGCTCAGGGGGCGACGGTAACGGGGAGGTGGAGGGAGACGAGGATGCTGCCAAGACGGCATGGGAGGGCGACCGTGTCAGAGTGAGATGTGCGTAGTCGGCCTCGTCGTCGTCGGCCTCGACGTCGCTGTAGTCGTCTTGTTCGTCTTCTTGTTGTTGTTCTTGTGGTTCTTGTGGCTCTTGTGGCTCTTGTGCTTCTTGTTCTTGTGCAGGGGCCAGAGCCTTGTGAGAGTTCACCCGTTGTAATGGCACGGCATCGGCCATGTCGACGTCTTCGTCCAGGCTGTCGAGGTAGTCGTCCAGAGAAGAGGCCGACTCTGTGGAGGCGTCAAGGTCCTCGTCCTCGGACTCGTCGTCGTCGAAATCGCTGCTCGAGTCCGAAGACACGTCCGAGTCGTCATCCTCGTCGTCGTCGGCATCCTCGGCCTGCCAGTCCTCCTCTGGCTCTTCAATGATGGCGTCTGCCCACTTCACGTGGCGGTCGCCGCCCAGCAATGGCGACGATGCTTGTTGTGACGCCGCCTTGGGCTGTGCTGCCACCCGCACCGACTGGTTGAACCAGGTCTCCTGCTCGCGCTCGGCGTCGGCCAGCTCCAGCATCAGCGAGTCCAGCAGGTTGGCGTGGCCGACCAGCAGCCGCAGGTTGTGGTCGGGGCGAGCTGCCTCCGACGACAGCTTGGCCCGGGCCTTGTGGGCGAGAAAGTATGTTTGCGTGATGCTCATGGTCTTGCGCTTGACGGGCGTAACAATGGAGGTAAAAGGAGCGCTTTCCAAAGAGGAAGCTATTGGCGTCGTTGTTGTTGTTGCTGTTCTAGACATTGTGAAGGAGAAGAGAAACGAGGACGGAGAAAAAAAAAAGTCTAGGCCCTGTCGTGTATTATGTATGGTGTGTGCGTGTGTGTGTGTGTGTTGTGGCTCCGCTGTAATATGACTCAAAGAGCACAGAACCGATTGCGGACCGGCTTTTGTGTTTTCTTGGATTTTATTTTAGCACGGGGCGGGCTTGGCCTCTTTTTTTTTTTTTGGAGTGGGGTCTGCACTGGTCGGCGGTCACAACAGGGGTAGGAACCTCTCTGGCTGGCTTTTTTATGAATAGACAGTTTATGGATTTGGACAGGACAGAAATGATGTGCTCGTCCTTCACAAAGGTGAACTTGAAACAATGTCTCAAAGAGATTTTTTGGACAATGACAAAACACACGTTCAAAGCGAAGTTGTTATTTCAAAGATAGATGGTTTTGTTCGTAATATGGGATATTACTCGTGGGCGAAAGCGAGGCCAGAAGAATAAGAGCTTGTTTGGATGGGATGGTTATGGAAAGCATTGGAAAAGCAAGATGAGTCGAAATCAAAAACACGTCGAGTCAGAAGGACGGGGGGCAGCCGACCATTTTTAACTACGAGGTACGATGCCGCGCGCCCTTTGTCGCTTTCGCATCTTTCTTAGGCTCCGAGAAAGCGTCCCGTCTTGTCTTGCGTTGTTCTTTTTTGGTTGACCCGCCCCGATTTCACCGTATTTTCGCTGTTAAACCCCGGCGGAGACAAGGGGGCTTAAGACCAAACGCCAGCAAACGCCAGACGAGGAGGGGTGTGAAACGGAGCCCAGGGGGGGGGTGGGCGTGTGCCGCTCTGTTGGGTGTGCTGGGCTGTGTGTGAGGATTACGAAGCATACTCGTACTCGTATGGGTTTGTGTTGTTTGTACTTTTTTTCTGTGGCTGCGGGCGCGCATTATTACCATATTCCTTAGATTATTAACTCGTGTGCCTCGGCCAGCATTACGAAGCCGTCCGTCCGTTATGTAATCTTGGCAGCGAAAGAGAGAGCACATAACGGAGCCCAGGACCACACGGCTGCACGGCATCTGTCATCAGGAACTTTCGACAAAGGGCGGGCGGAGAAACTAGAAACACTGCGGCAGGCTAGAGCTAGGCGGGTGCATTATACAAGGCAGCTGACAAAAAAAAAGACCCAGGCAGACGCTTAGGAGTTGGTTTCTTTTGGATTTGTCCGATGGTCCGTTTCTGGGCCAATCATGCGACCGTCCACTCCGTTCCTTCTGTCTTACTCGTAGAGTATGTGTCAGGACGGCTTATATTCCATATTATGGCGGTACGAAGTACTTTGTACCCAAACCACGAGTGTCTTGGCCCGGACGCCGACGCTGATGCCGAGCAAATAGCGAGGGCCTGCTGCAGGCTGCGCGCCGTCGGTCATAACTCGCTTCAATGCTCCCAAACAGGACAGGCAAGACATAAGCAAGACTGGCACTTTTGTGAGGTTCCTGCTATCCATATTTCGACGTCATACTGTAAATGGTCTGTAGTGAGGTTCATCCTATTACGACGTCTTACTGTAAATGGTTTGTAGTGAGGTTCGTCTTCCTATTACGACGTCTTACTGTAATGCTCTGTACGGAGTACTCCGTACTGGAGTATCTTACTCTAAGCCTGAGGCTTGCCAACCCCCTACTCCCGCAACTATTACGTGATCATAGGCAGCCTCCGTTTTGGAGATAAGGAGGGACCACCCAAACGGCGGCGCCCGGAGTTTACAACGCAGTTTGCTCCGACAGCTCGCCCCCGACTTTCTCTGGTCGAACAATAAGCAAAAAATTTCAAGCAGAAAGTCTCTGTGCAAAAGAACGACATGCGGAGCACAACGTCGTACTCTGTAAGAGTCATCGTAATTGCCATAGTCAGAGACGTTTCCCTGCATGATGCATCGCCATTACTACGTACACTGGTCCTTCTTCATTGCTACTCGTATGGCCGTGGATATACTCGTAAGCCGTAGAGTTTTGCCGGATGACAAAAGGGAAATGTGAGCAACGATCTGGATGCCATTCCTCTGCCTGATGACAAAAACCCCACCCCCCTCGAGCGATTATTACAACACACAGCACTCAACACACCCCCACCCACCTTTCTACATTTTGGATTCCTAAGCCGTGTGGTCGATCAAAGAAAAGGATCCCGCGTAGGGCGCGCCTGGTCTGAGAAATCCGACATAACCCATGCCCTTTGCAACGCCCTTGCACAGGTAGCGTTAACGCTGTATTAATAAAAAACTTTTAGGTTCCATCTAAGCCCATGGGATTCCTTCACATTCCGCGGTGATTACCGTGCTCAACTCCGTTGCCATACGTGTATGGACTGCGGTATTCTGAAAAACGGATCATGAAAAAACGGACTTTGCTCATGGAATTAGATGTATCCCCCTGTTACGAAGTTTTAATACTCGTACGAGTACGGAGTACTATTATCTACTCGTATGTCGTACTCGTACGAGTGCTCCCTGTAAATGCATCGTACGAGTACGGAGTATAGGCGCAGTTATGGGTAAACGTGCCGAGGCTCTTTTTCCCTGTGTGTGCTCGATCAGTAATTACTGATTGAGTGCTCAGTTCCTTTTGACTGTCGTCGCTTTTGCGTCTCCGTTCCTCATTGTAGACGGAGACTGAACGGATTTGCCAACAAAGGGGCTTTGCTCCGTTTACAGGTAGGAGTAAGTACGGCCGTCTTACCATTACGGTGGTTCTCATAGCCAGGGACTACCGTTTTATGTGTCAACGTAAGCGAACCTCGGACCCCTTTCTGCCCCCCTTTAAAAAAAAAAAAATAAGCGAGGCAGGTCAGGTCCGTTTATACGATTACTCGTACGCGGACTGTCATAACCACCGAGGCCGTGTCCCCGTTATCCCCTCACGTTATGCTTCACTCATAAACCCAACATCGCGGTCCCAAGATCGGCAGGCAGCAGCCAAAATAAATAAATAATAATACGTGTAAACAGGCACAACAGGGGCTACTGTGAACATGTTGGTTTTAAATGAAACGAATTTTCGCATACGTATCGTATTTCGTATTTTCGAAATACGTGTTTGGTTTTTTTTTTTCGTATCCCCAAGCCTCTCTGTATCCATAGTTATGCGTGGGCTTTTCGTATGGAGTATCCATATTACTCGTACTCCGTACTCCGTACTCGTGCTCGTAATTACGTATCTGCTGTGTTTTATTGTTTTGCGGAGCCCCGTGGCGTTGCTTAGCTCTTACTCTTACATTGACCACGCGGCAGGCATCAACATTCATGGGACGATTTTTCCTCGTTCTTCTATGGCCTTTTCTTATTCTTTCCCCTTTTCTCTTCTTCGATGCTGCCTGAAGGAGGCTGTGTCGAGAACTGGCGATATTGTCTCGTCTGCTTTTTTCTTTTCCGTGTTCGTACTCGTACTCGTACTCGCAATCTGCAACCCGTATCTCGTATTATGCAATAAAGAAGACGCAGCATATTGTGCAACGTACGTCGTACAAAGCCTGGTGTGATACGGAGTAATACGACTACTCCGTTATGTGCATTCGTAGGGCTGGCCTGATCTGACATTTTACGGTCTCGTTAGCCAGACCCCCCCTCTGAGCTAATTTTTATTTTGGGCATTTCTTTTCTCCGCTGACGAGTCCGAGTTTCTTTTCTCCGCCTACGAGCGAGTATGAATACGAGTACGTACTGCTCGTCGTATTACTTTAATTTGGCCGTGAGCCTCAGCCACAGCAATACCCCCGAGACCAAGGCGTCAAAACAGCGTCTCTCGGCAACTACGCCGTATTGGGAAAACACTTGCGAGCATAAGATATTGCTTCGTGGTGAATGCGGAGGAATGCGACGACAAAGCAGGGAGTAATACGGAGTATGGATACTAGGGAGTGAATTGTAGTTTGCACTTTGCAGCAGATCGACTGTGTCCTTGACAGAGCTCGAGTAATGCAGACATGTGCCCTTGTTCTCTTCGAGTGGGACGTCGAGAAACACGGAATGACCCAAAGACCTTGAGGGCCTTGATGGGCTTGTTTTGCAGTCGATGTAGTCCTCAGACACAGCCCGAGTCAACTTTGTATGGCCTCCGACGTTGGTTCATGTTCATGCCTTGGTTTGAGGGGCTCTTGGAGACTGAATGACTACGAGAATACGAGTGCCATAGCCGATCTGTGCCAGACTACCTTGTGCTCGCATCACTGACGACTGAAACGACGACGGCCACACAGCCAGCCTGTTGGAGAAGCCACCGCTCGAATTAGTGGCCCCAAACACGTGAATCTGTTGCCTGTAGACCGGCCGAGGACGTGTTTCTGGATGGTGAGCTCCGAGCGCCGCTACTCGGTGACTATTACGTTGTGTTTGCGTCCCGTTTCAAGCTCCGTTTAGGCGGTGCCCTGGGGCGTGACGTCGGCGTCGACCGCGGAGAAACTGGAAGCTGTTGCCTTGGGGCCAGCCTAGACGCCGCCAGAAGCCATGGAACTTAGGGGCCTTGTTGGTAGCATGGATATTACTTAACAGAGACAACATTATTAACCATAGCGCCATAAGAAAACCTACGAGGTCAAAACATACGCGTAAAACCATACGAGAAAAACCTTCGAGTACTCGTAAAAACCTACGAGATAATCCACCAGGCAAAAAAAAAAAAATCGCTAGCCTCGTACTCCGAAGGGAGAGAACATAAAACAGGACCCCCAAAGAACAAAGAAAAAAGAAGATAAGAGTGTGTCGGAGACCTCCAGGCACGCCCCTTTTGGACATTACTCATTTGTCGTTCCAGACGCTGGGGTCTTTTGGTGCTTGTACGAGTATCCATATGGATACGGCGTATTACGTGTTCTGCATTGTGATACATCAAAGTACTCTCCACAGCCCATGGCCCCACGTGTTCTGAAGCCTCGGCGTCCCCATTCTTTGTGCTGTTGTTTGTCTCTGGCTTACGCGAGAAGCGACCCACCGTTTCGGTGAACATCTCCTGCGTGGTTATTGGCAATAGAACCTGCATGGTTCAGTTCAGAGGAGCATGATGATGCAAGGGCTAGTTTGATGTGATTCTACTCTTGTAGCAGCGCAATAATACACAGTTGATACATCATTCTGGTCAATATTGGTACGCCGGTCGGATCCAGATCTTCCTCAGCTCTCTTTTCAAGACTGTTTCCGAGACTGTTTCTGTTCCCATGGCTGTGTTTGTCCTGCTTGTCCATGCTTGTCCAGGCTTGTCCTGCTTGTCCTCCAGGCCCCAGCTCACGTAGCCCGCAGTTTCTGCATGCCGCGCTTGCGCTTGCCGCCGACCTCGCGGTTCTCCTCGATTTCCAGCAGGGCCTCGCGCTTCTTCTCGCCGACAATCTTGAGGGCGTCGCGCACGACGCGGGTGTCCAGGTTGACGCCGTCTTCGTGCCAGTCCAGCAGGGGGCGGCCGACGCGGTCCTCGATGGCGCGCACGAGGTCGACGTCGCGCTGGCCGACAAAGGTGACGGCGTCGCCGCTGCGGCCGGCGCGCGCGGTGCGGCCGACGCGATGGATGTAGTCGTCGGGGTCGCGCGGCACGTCGTAGTTGACGACGAGCGCGACCTCGGGAATGTCGAGGCCGCGCGCCGCCACGTCGGTGGCCACCAGCACCCGCGCCGCCGCCGCGCGGAAGCGGCCCAGGTTGTCGGTGCGCTGGCGCTGCGGCAGCCGCCCGTACAGCGCCGTCACCCGGTGGCCCAGCAGCCGCAGCAGGTGGTGCAGGTACGCCGCCGTCGTCCCGCGGTTGCAAAACACAATCACCGCCGGCAGCTCCGCGTTGTGCGCCGTGCTGAGAAACACGTGCAGGTAGTGCTCGCGGTGCGTCACCGGCACCAGGATCTGCATCTGCCGCAGCGTGTCCGGGATGGCCGCCGCCGCCGCCGCCGCAGCCGCTTGTGCTGTCCCGTCTCCTCCGGCGGCCGCCGCTGCCGCCGGCGGCGCCACCTCGCACACAAACACCGGCGACCGCCCCGGCGCCCGCGGCATCTTCTTGAGCGCCCGCACCTCCGCCGTCACCGTCGCCGTAAACAGCAGCGTCTGTCGCTGGCCCGCCGGAGGCACCGCTCCCAGACACGTCTCCACGTCCGGCAGCATGCTGCCCGGCGCCGGCCCGTCCGCAGGCGCAGCGTGCTGCGCCCCTCTTTTGTTTCTCTTGTCCTTTTTGTCCTTTTTGCTTGTGTCTTTCTTGCCCTCGGCGGCGTCCTCGTCGACCGCCGCCCTGGACTCGCTGCTGGCGGCGCCCACTCGCACGCTCGTGCCTGCCGACAGCAGCCGGTCGGCCTCGTCCAGCACCACGAAGCGCACGCGCGCCAGGCCGCCCACGGTGTCGGCGCCGGACGTGCGGATGTGGTCGGCCAGCCGGCCCGGCGTGGCAATCACAATGTGCGGCCGCTTGGCCAGCGCGATGGCCTGCGCCCGCATGTCCGCACCGCCCGTCACCAGGATCGCCTTGAGATGCGGCCCGCCGCCGCCCGCCGCCAGCGCCACAAACTGCTCGTAGATCTGCAGCGCCAGCTCGCGCGTCGGCGTCAGCACCAGCGCAAAAATCGCGCTAGGGTCCGCCGCCCACGCCTGCAGAATCGGCACCGCAAACGCCACCGTCTTGCCCGAGCCCGTGCGGCTGCCGCCAATGCAGTCGTCGCCCCGCAGAATCGCCGGGATGCAGCCCTTCTGGATCGCCGTCGGCCGCCGGATCGCCATGTTGGCCAGCGACTGCACCAGCCACGCGCCGACCCCCAGCGACGCAAACGTCGTGTGCGCATCCGCCGGCGCCAGCGTGCTGTCTGCCGCAGCAGAAGGAGCAGCAATAGTGGAGCTAGTAAAAGCAGAACCAGCAGCAGAACCAAAAGACACAGAAAGCCTTTCCGCTTCCACTGGCCGCCGCACTCGCGATGGCGCTGTGATTGCTATCTTGATGGCCTCGTCGTCGGCCACTGGCAGTGCCTTTGCCGGTTTCAGCTCGTCGCCCAGCCCCTCAGGGTCAACAGTTTCAGACAAGCTGAGGCTTGAGTCGTCTTCATGCTTGCCCACCTCATTGTCGTCGTCGTCTGCATTGCTGTCCACCTCACTTCCGCTTCCGCCGCCGTCTGCTTCTTCTTCGTCGTCGTCATCGCCGTCGTCGTCGTCGTCGTCGTCGTCGTCGCCACTTCTCTCGCTGGCTTTGCCGACGCCATTTGCTCTGTTCAGGCTGTCGTCCTCGCCGCCGTCGTCTCCATTTGTCGCCTGCACCCGAGGCTTCTTGCGGGGTTCGTCGCTGTCAAGGTAGTCCGACTCGTCGCTGTCGGCCATTGCAGAGGACGTGTGCTTCTTGTTGCTTCTGTGCCTATCTTTTTTCATGTTTGCCTTGCTTTTGTGGGAAAGCATTCCCTTTGCAGATTTAGATTTAAAAGGCATCTTGCCAGACGTACTGTAGCTTATGTTGGACGCTCTTTCCTTTCTGTGATGTGCCTTAATTTACTCTCTCTCTCTCTCTTTTTTTTTTTTTTTTTTTTTCCTAGTATTAAGACGCCGTCTTGGCACAAACTTTTTGGCGGTGAGTGTGGGCAGAAAAAGGCACCTATTCTGCCAACATAAACTAGTCTCTACGAGTACTCCGTATTGCAAATGGCCTCGTTCCAGCACAGCAGATGTAATTTAGGAGATGATGAACCATAGATTAAAGAAAATATAACAAAATACCCGTCTCTATGAATGCTGATGAGTGTCAGTTGTGAGAGGCTGGCCAGAAGAAGCCCCGCTCTTATGCAACTGCCAAGGCTAACTGCGCGAGCATCTACTCGTAAGTGGCACCTTCCCTCTGGAGAGCAGAACTGCTCTCGTTAAGCGTGAAACGTGAAATATGACAATGGCTTTTGGGTCAAAACGGCACAATTTCCACTTTGTCTTTGCATGTCTTCGTTTCGTCTGTTTGTCTTGATACACACTGTTCTGCCGAGCGGAAGCCAAAACGACAAAAGGGTGCAAAACTGTCTGAGGCTTATTTTCTTCCACGACAAAACAAAAGGTGCAGAACTGTCTGGGCCTATTCTCCCGTGTCTCTCCATCAAATTCATTCGCAAAACCTGTCGGCGCAGCAGGGCATGTGACAAAAAGGCATGCGACAAAAAGGCATTCTAGTCAAAGACAGAGGCCTTTGACCACTTGGAGGTGGCGCGGATGCGCTTGCCGTACAGGTAAAAGACAAAGGGCACGGGGATCAGCAGGGCGGCAAAGCCGCCGGTGATGCTGGAGCCGGGGCCGACGCCAATGTTGTGGAAGAGCGGGCCGACGACGAGGGGGAAGGCGGCGGCAAAGCAGGAGCGCAGAAAGGTGGTGGCGGCAATGGCGGAGGCGGCATAGGCCTGGAAGGTGTCGACGAGATAGTTGAGAGCGGCCTGGAAGATGGTGAAGAAGCCGGTGCCGAGCATGGCGAGGCCGAGACAGGGCACGAACCAGTGGATGTCGGGGTGGCCGCCGGTCCAGCCGGTGAGAAACTGGCCGCTGCTGAAGAGGACGGAGCCAACCATCATGGGCAGCAGGCGCTTCTCGGGCACGGCACGGTTGCCGGCGGCGTGGTAGGCCTTGTTGTACAGCGTCTGGTTGTAGACGTTTGCGGCGCAGCCGAGGACGGCGCCGACGAGGATGGACAGAAAGGGCAGCTCGGCCACCAGCCGCGACCAGCCGCGGATCTCGCCAAAGATGATGGGGATGGCGCCCAGCTGCATGTACAGGATGCCGTAGCAGAAGCTGGCATACAGCGACAGCAGGAAGCAGATGGGCGTGCAGATCAGCTGGATCGGCCGCACCAGAAACTTGCGCGCCAGCTCCACGATGCTGACGTCCCACTCCTCGAAGCGCGCGTGCAGCGCCCAGTTGCCCGTCTCGTGGCGCAGCCGCTGCGACTTGTACACCAGCAGCACGGGCGCGTACGACTCGTCGATAAACACCACCGCCACCACGAGGACGCTGGCCTGCAGGATGCCCGTCAAATACTCGGTCCACCGCCAGCCCAGCGACGGCTGTATCGCCACGGCTGCAGACACAATAGGGCCTGGGATGTTAGGACAAAAACGACAAAAACGACAAAAACGACAAAACGACAAAACGACAAAACGACAAAACGACAAAACGACAAAACGACAAAACGACAAAAACGACAAAAACAAGACACACCAAGAACAGGTCCGCCGACGACGGCCATGGAATAGCCGGCCATGGCGATGCCACGCCACGCAGGCGAATACAGGTCGCCCAGGACGCCGCCGGTGTTGGTGACGGGGGCGGAGGCAAAGAAGGCGCCGAAAAAGCGCGTCAGCATCAGCGTCTGGAAGTCTTTGGCGGTGGCGCTGGCGAAGCTGAAGCAGACGGCCACAAACATGGGCGTCAACACGGCGATGCGGCGGCCGTAGACCTCGCTGAGCGGCGCCCACAGCAGCGGGCCGAAGCCGAAGCCGAGCAGATACAGCGTCGTGCCGAGCGTGGCCACCTGGGAGCCGACGTGGAAGTCGGCGGAGACGCCGCGCGTGCCGGCCGAGTACGACGACGACCCCCACGTGGCCGTCATGGTGACCAGTCCGTACAGCAGCGTGGTCCAGATTTTCTTGTGCGTCGGCCAGTTCAGGGGCCGGTACGGGTCGTCGGGCCCGTCAAAGTCCACCAGCACGTCCTTGGTCGTCGCCACGCGGCCCAGCGGGTGCGAAAACGACACCGGAGCCGGCCGCGACCGGATGCGCGACAGCACCGTCTGCGTTCGCGAGACCGTGCGCAGCAGGTCGCCAGAGCCGGTGCCGGTGCCGGTGCTCACGCCCGTACCGCCGCCGCCGCCGCTGCGAGCCCGGCTCTGGCTTCGACCTTGGCTGGGCCGCCGTGCCTGGCTGCCGCGCCGCGACTGATAGCTGAGGACCTTGGAGAGCGCTGGCCGGTGGCCGTCGTAGCCCTCCTCGGGCGGCGGCCCGGTCTGCACCACATCGTCCTCTTCGGCACTGTCGGGGTCGATCGCCGCCACGTCTTCGAGACGGTATGGCTCGGTGTCATCGTCGTCGGGCGCCTCGGAAGCGCCATTGGCCTTTTCAGAGTTGGCAGCCATGCGTGGGATGGTGTAGATGGTGACACAAAGACAGAAGCGAGGGTAAAGACAGGATCCGGAGATGGGCCGGAAATGACTCGTGCCACTCAAACGACTCAAGCGACTCAAGCGACTCAAGCGACTCAAGCGACTCAAGCGACTCAAACAGCTCAAGCGACTCGAGAGCTCCAAGAGGCTTCAATGCATATTACAGAGTAATACGAATCAAGGCGAGAAACTCAGAAGCGCCCGAAACAGCAGGATTCTTTGTTTTCTACTTTTTTCCCACGAAGCAGCTAGCGCGTTGCCACCTCGGAGCGCAGCCGGCAGAAGCCAGCCGACACCACAGCCCGGCTTGCCTGACTCAGAGCAGACCTCTGCCACTGTCTGGGGCGGCGCGGAAAGTTCCGGATTTGCGGCGCCGGACCGCCTGCAGGCCACAACAGCCATTTGTGCTGCAACAGCATGAGAGTTTTCTAGACATTGCACGTCGGAATGCGTACGCTGCTTAAATTTCCAAATACGAGGACGAATGCTGCGGTGCTGCGGCGTTTCCCGCGACGTCATACAGAAAAAACTACTACGCTGTTTTTCCCGCTAAGAGGATCATTGATTACGTTGTAATAACCAAAGCACGATTTTCTCCCACAGTCTAACACGTCGACCAATCAGAGGCGGGAACCCATCTGCTCAGATCATGACAGGTCCTTTACAGCTTTACCTAGGAATGCTCGTTTCTCGACATTCTTACACATCTGACTATTCTTTATTGCATTCTCCGTATTAGATAATATCAGGTATGCATTGGCCGTCGCCGGTTTCGTCTGTTGTTTTTTCTCTCGCATACGAGTAGGCGTGACGCTTCGGGTTACATGACGAAAACGGCTCTTCACAGTGTGTGGTAGACAACGTGCTTCTCGTCTGAGGTTTTTTTTTTTGCCTCTGCAAAGGACAAGTTGAAGCCAAGGATTATTACTGTTTCGCTTGGAGGCGTATTAGTGTTCTTCTCTTTTACTTTCATGGCATCTGTACAACACCAACGAGACTCCAAGTATTTTTTTCCGACTTTTTCCACTTTGCATGGTCTCGAGCCACGGTCGTGCAGCTTCATTGGTTGAACCCTCACCCTGCAACTTGATTGGTTGAACCTCACCTGCAGTATCAATTCCTCGTATTCTATCTAATCCCTCCACTTTATTTCGTCGAGGGCGATGGCTTCCTGCTCTCCTTTTGAGGATTATCAAGCCGATCTGGTTTTGACGTTAAGCGTCGTTCCCCCATCAAAGGAATCTTGCTTCAGTACGGAGTACATCGACGGTTTCACCCTATCGAAGGTGCAAGACCAAGACCACGCACCGAAATCTAAGTAGCAAGGCATCGTCGATCAAGCTGTCGCCATCGTCCGAGGGGGTCGGCGACCACGGCATCCTGAACAGAGATGTTCGACCCGACAACCTTATCGTCCAGCCTGACAAGAGCGGTTGTTACCGGGTGTTCATGATTGACTTTGGTCTGGCTCGATTGCGAGGCTGGAACGAGTCGGACCGCGACTGGATGAAAGCCAAGGTGGGACCTGGACGAGGAGGGAGCGGTTGGGTTCGGGATGAAAAAGCGGCTTGCCAGAGAAGGCGGCTTTGAGCTCCCATACTGGTATTCCGACAGGTGCCTGGAATGGCTGGCGGAGGTGGGAGAACGCGAATGATCGGATCTGGCCGGCCAGAGGTAGAGTGAACCAGCAGACTCGAAGGGCTTAGGGCGCGAGGCCGGATGTCGAGGCTGCCAATCAACGACGTCTCTCCTTCTGGGTGGCCCACGACGCAGGCTAGGTGAACGAGTTCCCGTTACTGGAATTTCCATCCACGTTTGATGGTAATGATGGCGATCAATTCAAGGGCTGTTCTAGCGGTCCTGGGAATCCCAGATCACGTGTGACGGCCCAATTGACAGCTACAGAGGCAGCAGGTCTAGCATACTGCATCTTTCAACTCTGGGGCGGCCATGCAGCGTACACTACTAGTGCAGGTGCTCCCTTTGTCTTGCTTTACTCGTAGAAACGAAGCTGCTTCCTACCCAGACCTGAGGGCGAGCACACTTACGCCTCTACCAATCTCTAAGGAGGCACCGCATCTCTCGATTCTCCAGAAGGAGCTCGTTTGCCTGCTCCACCGGCCTCGTCGCTCGGAGATTGATGTGTTATTTTGCAACAGCATTGATACCTATGCCAAAAACCATTTGCTGTACTCCGTAGTAGAACTCTGAATGCTCCGTAATATTACTCGTGCCGCCAAGATGGGGGCTGGGTTGCTCGTTCCTGACGTTTCATCCGCCATCCATCAATCACAGGGCCTCAACGAAGACAGACAAGGGGGGAAGCCAGGAAGGAGCAGGATTCACTTAAAAAAACCTCCACAAGGCCTGAATTGGAATCCCCTACCAAGGAGACCAGCGCAAACCCAGACTGCCCAATCCCAGGCCCGCTCCTGCCCTTAACCGCCGGGTGATAGTGCTCACACGTGCTGTGGCATGACTTGTTGTATTATTACTTTGTAGGCAAGTCCACCGGCCTAGCATAAAGCATTTTACTGCTCCTACCAATGTACTTGCCGCGCCTGTACTCCGTACCGTAATACAGCAGTTGCACGCCTCCTTTTGGCAACTACGCTTCTCTCACACCATGCCTCTTTCGGGTCGTATGTTACAGGACACCTCCCCCTCCTTCCTTCCAACTCTGCGCCCTGACTTTTGCTCCCACAATAGCCAAGTCTTACTCGTCAGCATGGAGTAACAGCACTGGTTTTCACTCCTACTTTCATTCTCTCCTTTTCTCTCCCATCACCACCGTTTCCTCTTTCCCCTCTAGTCTTGTTTTTCTTTGTGTTCTTTCTGCCCTTTCTGCATTGCTCGTTGCGTTTGTCACAAACCACCAGTCTCCACCCCCTCATTATTGGTCTCGGACGAAAAGCTGCCGCTCTTTTTCGACGCCTGAACAAGGCCGCTTTGCCCAAAGTGGCGCTTTCTTCGCTCGCCGTACCGGTCGCTTACTTTTTGTTGCTGTTCGACTTTCACCACCTTTTTTTCTTTTTCGCCATTCTCCTCGGCCGTCTCTGCCATTTCCCAACCGGCTGGCCTGTCTTTCCTTCCCCCGCCACCTTGTACGAAGAAGGCTTTGAACCAGAGAAGAACGGACGCCCGAGAGACGCCCCCAGTCTCGAGGATAGAGAAAAAAGACATCGAAACGATAAAAGGCCGTTTCATGGTTCGCCGTTTCGTTGTTCGTCTCTCGAGACATAGCCGAAGACAGCGACTCACTTGACTTGTTTTCGCCGTCGACCCAGCTCCGTTTGGAGAGACTAGGCGAAACGTCGATACCCTTCTTTGTGTCGTTCTTTTTTTCCCCAAGACGCTCATCTCCCTCTCCCTCTTGTTCTCCCTATCTTCCTCTCCTCTCTATCCCCTCTCTCTCCTCGCCCATCCCCACCCCTGATCCCGCTAGGCTTGTCTATTCTCCCTCTTCAGCCTCACGAGCTACCAGCCCCTATGACTGAGCACGACAGCAGCGGCACGACCGCCGAGGCGCTAAGCTATGTGAGCATCTACTTCCTCGCCAGTTTTCCATACCCTAATTGTTTTACGTCATTTTTGGGGGGTTTTTTTTTCTCCTTCTTTCGTTGGCAACCTTGAGGCGTCTAAACTAATACAGCTGCAGCCTCCGCCTCCTCCAGCCATGGATCCCGTATCGTCCTTACTCCCCGCCCAGCCAGCGGCCCCTTCGTCTGTCCCGATCATGCCGGCGAACGTTCCTCTCCTGCGACCTGCCATTCCAGGTGCCCGAGGCGCTGGCGGCGCGCGCACGCCTCGTCTTGGCCTGGCCATTCCGCCGTCGCCCAATGTGAAGCCGATCGGCGCCCCGGCGCCGCAGCCCGTCAGTCGTCCGCCACTGCCGGTTCTGCACTTGGCAACGCCCATGGGCACGCAAAGCGTCCCCCACGAGCAGCCTCCCGGCCAGTCGCGGCTGGCTGGCCCAGCAGCGCTCCAGAGTGCGTCGGGCGGCAGTGAAAGCAGCGCGGCCCACAGCCGGTCCGGCAGCTTTGGTCCGCTGGACGGCCGCGCAAGCAATCCCACCTCGGCCGGATCGCAGTATTCGGCCCTCTCCTTTGCCAGCCAGTACGGCATTGGCTCGTCCCGTCCACAGGGAACGCCCGACCCCGTGTCCGCCGTCGGCTCTCTCTACTCCGAGATAAGCGAGGGCGGTGCCAGCATGGAGCGGGAGAGCAGCATGTCGGGGCTGGAAGCGTTCGACAAGCTGACGCTGGAGAAGGCCAGGACGCTCGATGTCGAGGACCTGGACGACGAGGGCTGGCGCATCGCAAGCATGGAGAAGCGAATCATAGAACTGGGCAGTCTGGGCGAAGGTGCTGGCGGTGCCGTCACCCGGTGTCGGCTCAAGGGCGGAAAGGTGGTTTTCGCGCTCAAGGTGTGTAGTCCTCTTTTTTCTTCTTTCTTCTCTCTCGTCGAAAGTACCGCGTTCTAATTTCTTTTCAACCCCAACCACCTAGGTCATCACGACAAACCCCGACCCGGATGTGAAGAAGCAGATTGTGCGCGAAATTGGCTTCAACAAGGAGTGTGCCTCCGAGCACATCTGCCGTTACTACGGTGCTTTTGTCGACCCGTCGACGGCCACCATATCCATTGCCATGGAGTTCTGCGAAGGCGGCTCGCTCGACAGCATCTACCGCGAAGTCAAGCGGCTCGGCGGCCGCACCGGCGAGAAGGTGCTGGGCAAGATCGCAGAGGGCGTCCTGCGCGGCCTGACCTACCTGCACTCCAAGAAAATCATCCACCGCGACATCAAGCCCTCCAACATCCTGCTGTGCCGCAACGGCGAGGTCAAGCTATGCGATTTTGGCGTCTCGGGCGACTTTGGCACCAAGGGCGAGGCCAACACCTTCATCGGCACCAGCTACTACATGGCGCCCGAGCGCATCACCGGCCAGACCTACACCATCACGTCCGATGTCTGGTCGCTCGGCGTCACCCTGCTGGAGGTGGCCCAGCACCGCTTCCCCTTCCCGGCTGACGGCACGGAAATGCAGCCACGCGCCGGTCTGATCGACCTCTTGACGTACATTGTGCGCCAGCCCATCCCCAAGCTGAAGGACGAGCCAGACGCAAACATTTACTGGAGCGAGAACTTTAAATACTTTATCGAGTGCTGGTAAGTTTTATGTGTCTAGAAACGAAAAAATTTCAAGAACTTGACATCCTGACATCTTGCAGTCTCGAGAAGGAATCAAGTCGCCGTGCCACGCCGTGGCGCATGCTGGACCATCCATGGATGCAAGAGATGTGTGCCAAGCGAGTCAACATGGCACGCTTTGTATCCAAAGTCTGGGGCTGGGACGAAGACGCCCTAACTCAAGAGGGCGAGCTGCCCGACGGCGGAACTTTGGCTGGAGGTGCTTTGGCCAAGATTGCCATGACCGCCGGCAACATGTGATGTCTGTCACCGTCGGTCGTCAATACATTTAAAAAAAGGCTCCACTGCAAGTTTGAGCAGAAGCCAAACCTGCAACGGTGGGAGGGGGTCAGCAACGCCATTGAATTCGACTGCCAAGCAGATCCGTCTTTTCAATGTGAAGCGCAGAAACCCGGAGCTGGCCAACCGCAAAAAAAACCCCAAAAAATTGAAATGACGTTATATTCGGGAGACGGGAATCTCTCACGCAAACACACGCACACAAGACACTAACAAAGGCACGAAGTATGACACATTTGCTGCAACCATTTTTCCCTTTGTTGTTCTCTCAAGTTTTTTTTTCTTCTTTTGATGGATCTGGTATTTTGCTTTTATACCTCCTGCCTTGAACGTCAGACGCAATCAAATGCGTGCCTAAAGAGAGAAGGGCATGTATGGCTTTTTGTCCTTTTTGCAGCACCCGCTTTTTTCACTCTCTCATCAGCCACGATATTGCGTCTCCTGCAGCCTCTTTTCTTTTTCTTTTGTCTTTGTTTTTTTGGCGTTCATGCCCACCCCAATCGCTTACTCTTACTACGGTTCATTTGTTGACAAGCGGCCCCCTCCTCCTACTCTGTACATATCATGGGAAATGTGGTTTTCTAAATAGTCGTGCACACCCACATAGTTTGGCGAAGCAAAAAGAGAGAAAAAATAAAAAAACTTCTCAATCAAGAAAATTTGTTTATTGTTTAATTTTTTTTGTTGTTCCCATTGTTCCTTTAATTGATCTGCTGCTACATACTGTAGAATCTGCTGCTGCTACATTTAGTATCGTGTGTTGAACATTCATACGCAGAACAACAACATGCAGACGACAACAATGAAAGAGAGAGCTTCTGCCCTATTCCCTGTTGTTTCCCTTTTCCCTTTTCCCTTTTCCCTTTTTTCCGTGATCTCTTCTCGTAAATTCCCGCCTTCAATTCCACCACATTGTTTTCTCAACAAGTAGAAAAAGCCATCACTATTCCGTGAAATGATCCTCGGCTTTTCGACAGGTGTCTTCGCAGAGGATACAGCCCATACACACACTTGTCTTGTCCTGTGATAAAACAGCAAAATTGTTTTCGGTTTGGTTGTCCGTCGACTGCTCACTCTGGAGCGCTTTTTATAACCCTCCCTTCTTTGATTCCTATCCGTTGATGTGTCCACACAATCGTTACCAGCCCTTTATCTGTCGGTATGCATTGATTCCCGGGCGCTTTTTTTTTGTTTTTTTTTTGTTTTTTTGTTTTTTTTTTTTTGTTGTTGATTTTCTCTCTGTAGTTTCCCCTGTATTTCTGTCTTCTTTTTGTCTTTTGTCTTCGTTCGTCGTCTTTATCGCATTTCGCCATCTGACCCGTATTCTGACCGATATATGCAGGAAATGCCCAGACAAATCATAATGGCATGGTCGTCGTACATAAAATGTCATCAACATATTGTAGGGTGGGGGGTGGCTGGACAATCACTGCAGGCCAAAGTGATTCCAAATTGACAAAAAAAAGACTCCTGACAGCCAAGCCGAGTACATCAGTCAAAAAAATTTCGACGCCGTCCGGGGTTGCCCCAGTATTCATCATCGTAATAAGCGAGCTCTCGCTCCTGGAGCTGCTGAAGCTGATGCAGCTGCTGTAGCTGCTGCTGCAGCAGCTGATGTTGCTGTTGTTGCTCCCGCATCTGATGCTCCCGCATCTGATGCTCCCGCATCTGTTGCTCCCGTATCTGTTGCTCTCGCAGCTGTTGCTCTCGGAGCTGTTGCTCCCGCGGCTGCTGCTGCTGCCCTCGCTGCCGGTTCTGCTGCTGCCGATTATGTTGCAACGTTCTGAAAGGTGGATGTTGGTAGTGCTGCTGTTGCTGGTGGAAGGCAGGAGGCGGAGGTGCAAATCCATCAAGCAGAACGTTCATGGATCCGCCACCGCCGTCACCACCGCCACCGCCGCCGCCGTATCTGCCGCTTCTGAATCCGCCGCCGCCGAGTCCGCTGTCGAATCCGTTGCCGAATCCGTTGCCGAATCCGCCACCGCCGCCGACGCTGCTGTTACCACGGCCAATGCACGGAGACGCGCCAGGACTCTATCCATTGCTGCCGCCGCTGACATGACCCTGTCGCCCGCCGTCACCATGGCTCAAGCCGCTGCCGCCGGAACCGCCGCTGAAAGACCCCCCGCTGCCAGAGATACTACCATAGCTGCCGTCGTAGCTTCCCACATAGCTGCCCATGCTGCCCACCGAGGGCGTAAAGCCCGTCGCTGGTCTCATGATCGCAGCAGCCGGCGGCGCTGCTGCTGCAGCCTCCATTGTCTCAGCCTCCGTAAGAGAGCTGCTCATCAGCTCGCGCAGGCAGATCGTAGCGTAGTTGCTGGAGCTCAGTCGAAAATTCAGCACCACCACAATTTTAGCCTGCTCATCTTTATTGGTAATATCGCCGCCCATGCTAGCCAAACTGGTCGAACTGACCAACACACTTGCCTCACTGCCTCCACCGCTGCTATTGCCGTTGCCGCCGCTGCCGCCGCCACCCACGAGTCCAAGAGGATTAGCAACGGCCGAGTTAGATATGTCATTGTTGCTGATACTGTTGCGGATACTATTGTTGATTCTCTCGATGACATCGCCGTTCAAACGACGCCACGCTTCTGTCAAATTAATGGCCGGGCTGCCGTCATTGGGCCGCGACGGCTCCGTAGGGCCGAATACCACAGCCGCCTCAGAGCCGGCTTCGCCACCAACAGTCAGAGTGCCCTTGAAGAGGTTGGGGATGCGCTTGGGCGACGAAAATGGTTGGCTGTTGGTGCTCCCACTATACAGTTGAGAGATTGGAGTAGCTTCCTGGCTGCTGGCCACAGAGTTGCCGTTTGGCTTAAGTGACGTCGATGATCCGGACTGGGGGCTACTGTTCTGATCAAACATGCGCGACACGTCATCCGAGCTAGGAATCTGAGCGGCAGCACTGCTTGCACCCATGTCCTCAGACGCAGCAGTTGTGCCAAAAGCGGACGGTGGGGCCATGCTTCCGACGATCAGCTCCTGGTTGACCTTGACCCGCTTGCTTCCACCATCGGCCGTGTTTTCAATCCATGCGTCATTAACGCGGGCCTCTGACGCTCCCTGGGTCTGCTGGTCAGGTGAGACGCGGCGACGACGGCGGCTGTACTCGTCCGTATCGGCGGCACCAGTGCTGTTGGTCGTGGAGACATCCACATCGCCGCCTGGCTGACCACCGGAACCGTTATCACTACCGATGCTTCCTTTGCCATAATGCCGGGCAATGTTGGGACTCCTGGCCCAGGTACTTGGAAGCGCAGTAAAAGCGCTTGCACTGCCGCTCTTGCCGTCATCCGCCATGCCGTCGGCGGTCTCCTTGCGCATGCGGATCTCGTCGAGATCGGTGGGGTGCATTTGCTCAGAATCATCCATGTAAGGGCGCACAAAGAACTTGGGGACAGTGGCAAAGCGAGCCATGATCTTGCGGTAGTGGCCGCTCAGGCTGAACTCTTTCTGCGGGCGGCGCATGCGGTAGGGATTAAGCCCTCCGTTTTCGGGGCGGCCCATGAAGGCCTCATAAAACTCGCCAATGTCGTTGTCTGGGTATAACACGTCAAAGCCAGGCACAGGCAGCACAATGTCGAAAATGGTGAACCGACCACTGGCGATCTCCTCGGGCGTCACAACGCGGGCTTCCTGGTAGAACTGCTCCTCGTCCTGGTTAAGGTCTTCCGACATGTCGGTGGCCTGGCGGTGGCGGGCCGGATTGGCTTCGGTCTCGACAAGCACCAAGTCTCCGGCGACAACGCGGTCGCCATGCCTGGACCAACGCACGCTGGTCACCCAGTTCCACACGTAGGACTGGTAGGCGTGGATGTAGAGATTGCGGAGGCCGCGGGTGATTCGAAGCAAGGCCCCACAGAAGTCACGGCCTGACTCGGCATTCCGGCCCAAGTGCTGCATGATGGTGGCTTCGGCATTGAAGCGCTTTGGGAGAATCTTCAAGGCTCCGTCAACATTTCCGGTCGTGCGCCACATGGAGATGGCGCGGGCGCGACTGACTTCGTCCCGGTGGTGCTCAGACTCAATGTTCGGGTCATTAAGACTGGCGAGCAGCTCGGGCTCGACGTGCAAAATGGCGTCGCAGGCTTCCTCAAACTCCTCGGCAAGGATCTTCATGCCGATTTCCTGCGTGCCGATAGAATGGGTGCCGAATCGCTGCAGGCCGAAATAGTTGAGGAAGCCGTGCTGCTGGATGTGGTTGAGAGCCGACTGGACACAAGCCTCAGTCATGCGCAGACGATGATCCAACGAGCAAGCCATGCCACGAATCAGCTCAACGTTCTTGATAGCAATGACAAAGTCGTTGCCGCCGTGCTGGCCTAGCTGGATAGGGGCTTGGTGGAAGGAAAAGTCGCCGACTTTGATGTTGTTGCTCTTCGCATTGATCCAGCTGAGATTGTCATTTCCATTGCGCCAGACACTGACGCGCTGCGTGGTGGCAGCACGGCGGTCCTTTGTGCCGGCAAAACCAAAGTTTGACGACTTGATCTTCATCATGCGGGCCAAGTGGTTGATGGCTTCCATGGTGTCCTTGTTCTCCTTGTATAGGGTGAAGTGAAGGTACTGGCCCTTGTTCTTGGCGCCGCGTCCGCCGCCTCTGTTATTTTGGGAACCATCGCTCCAGGGCGCAGCCGAGGGATTTTGGTTTCGGTTGCCACCGCCTCGCTGTCTATTGTTCTTGCCAGTTGCCGGCACAGCAGTAATAGCGCCGGTTTCCGGGTCGGCCTGGGTCTCAAACTTGCCCCCAAAAATGCGGCGGATCTCCTATCAAGTTGTTAGACTCCAATAAATGGCAATGACGAAAATGAATACAACAAAAAATAACAATAGCGAAGAAGAACATACTTGATGGACGAGACCACGCTTTGACCGATCCATCTGGACAGCAACCGTGATTTTAGTACGAGGCGTAGCCTCGCCGCTGATAATGGAAGCATATGTCTTTTGCAGTTGGGCGGCAGCTTCGGGGCCAACCAGAGCTGTGATCTTTTCAACATCGCTCTCTGGCAACTGTGCTGTTGCCTCGGTGGCGGCTACGGTCAAATCACCGGGCTGGGTAGTAGTCGGCGTGGGGGGTTGGCTTGGTCTGCTGACAACCTGGTTCTTTGATCGCCCAAAGCCCTGCTGCGGGTAGAATGGTTAGTCAATTTTCTCTCAGCGGGCCATGAAACAGACTATTAGACTTTGTGCATGACTCGACACATACCTGCTTGTCTGGCAGAGCTGCGGTGGGCTCATTGACGTCTGTCAGGTAGACAACGGTGCCATCTTTGCGGACTTCGTGAACAATGAAATCGGTGTACCTAGCCCATATTAGTTTTCAAGCGACAAAAATAGACAAAATAGATGACATGCTCATGTATGGCGTTTCAACGTACCGCTTGCGGATGTCGCCCTTCCAGCCGAAATCGACAGAGGCAGTGAAATGGAGAATGCCGAGTTTTTTTTCAGAAATGGATCTGACTTCGGGGAGGTGATTGCCCGACGGCAGTCCCGTCAGGTTTGCCATGAGAGAGAGTCCAGGCAAAAGAAGAAAACACAAGAAATCTCGTAAATGACAAGAGACCAAAGACGTGGAAAAGTGAAAAGATAAGGCAGGCGTTACCGCATAAAGCCAATTTGATGCAAGGATTTCGGAGCAGCCGAAAGGCCAAAAAGCAAAAAAAAAAGAAGGGCGGAGGGAGTGGTAGTAAATATCAGGAGAAAACTAAAGTGAAAAAAAGGGAAGTAAAAAGAGATGCTCAGCAAGAAATATGAGAGCTACTCCTACATCAGAACAAAAAAAAAAGACAGAAAGACAGAAGAAACAAAAAGAAAGGGTTGAAAACCACTGTTTTCTCTTGCTCCAGTATGCTGCAATCCTGGTATGAGAAGAAAACAAAAGGAGGAGGTAGTTGGGCAAAGCTATATAAAAGGGTTAAAAAAGAAACAGGGGAAAAGATGCTTTGTTAGATAACTGAGAGACAGACAAAAAAATTGCAGGGGAAAAGAAAGTTGCAAAAGGTGGAAGAGAGAAGAGATTTAAAGGAAGGTGGAAGAGGGAAGAAGTCTTTAAATTAAATTTCGACAAGAGACGATTTGTACGACGCAGTTGACTTGAGAAAGCTTTTGTTCAATTCAGGAAAGAGCTTTTTAGCGGGGCAAGAGCAATTTGCCGATTCAAAACGCAGACCGCTTGTCTGATTGAGAAGGCGGTGAATGAGCTGGCACGAAAAACCCCACACAAAAGTACCAGCGTGAAAGAATATCCATACGAGTACGGAGTACGAGAAATTATTACGCCGCGGGAGCTGGCCTTTTAAAGGCGATGATGGCACCCTGGAGGAAGAGACGAGGAAGCTATTTGGCAGTCTGCTGCGTTATTGCGTTCGTTGTCGCTTTGTGGGTTTTTGGCCTTGGAGTACTTCGTCCATTGTATTGAGGCAACTTGAAGCCGTTGCCTGGTTTTGGAAAGAAGACCACATGGGCTGCTCCTTCCCAGACTCTAGAAATTGTGCGTTGGCAAAGGTTTCAGAAGCATAATAGGACAGGGTGGCTGGGAGGCCGGATATGGCTTCCCTCTTTGTCCAACAATGTGAAACCTAGAGGGCACATGCACAGGCAGCAAGTAATACGAAGTAGTAGTAATTCTTTGTGTCTTACCAGTTTTTTCTCACCTGCCATTCAGATTCAAATGACAATGACAGGCCCTCGTGGTGATGCGGTGAATACTTACTCGTACCACCCTATTCAGGCACTATTCAAGGTGAGGTGCCCCACTTTTCCCCGTCCTACGAGTAAAGCTCCTCCTCCACGGCAGAAAGCCATCTTGCCGTTCTGCTTCTCCACGTAAATAGCACCAACTTGGTCGAGTCCAACTCGCTCGCCCTCCCAGCTCCCCCAGTATCCTGCTGCCGGTGCTCCTGACGGTAAAACGCAGCCATGGCCAAGGGCAAGGCAGAAGCCAAGGGCAAGGGCGACGCCGGCAAGAAAGGCGGCGATGCCGGCAAAAAGGGCGGCGACAGCAAGAAGGGAGGCGACAAGGAAGTCAAAGGAGCTCAGCAGATCAATGTCCGGCACATTCTGGTTAGTTTTAGTCGCAGTTCTCTCAGAGAACGGTTTGCCGGATGGTTTTGCTTTTGCTTGCTTTTGCTACTTTTGCTTTCACTTTTTGCTTTCACTTTCTTTTGCTTCACTTTTTGGTTTTGGTTTTGGTTTTGCTTTCGCTTTATTTCAGTCTTCAATATTCTTCCTATAACCAAAGTGCTGACATGACGGGACCTCCCGTCCCCCCCAGTGTGAAAAACACGCGAAAAAGGAGGAAGCGCTGGCGCAGATCCGCGCCGGCGTCAAGTTTGACGAGGTGGCCCGGCAGTTCTCCGAGGACAAGGCGCGGCAGGGCGGCGCGCTGGGGTGGAAAGTGCGCGGCAGCCTGGACGCGGCGTTCGAGGCGGTGGCGTATGGGCTGGCAACAAGCACGACGGCGGCGCCGGTGGTGGGCGAGGCGAAGACGTCGTTTGGGTATCACATCATCATGGTGGAGGGGAGGAAGTGAGATGTGCTGGAGGTCGCCGAGAATGGCATGCCGAGTGTACGAAGAGGCGTCTGGATCAATCCATGAACTGATGCTGAACTGTGCCGAATTGGTGCCAAAACGATGCTGAGCTGTGCCGAATTGGTGCCAAACTGATGCTGAGCTGGTGCTGAAATGCTTGAACTGCCGGGGAAAACGTCATGCGAGTGCTGCCGCCTGGCTGACCTGATTTGCCGGTATCCTGCCGGCATCGGCCGTCTTACACCGGAGGCCAGGCCAAGCCTACGGTTTTGGCCGCCTTTTTGGCCTGCTTCCGGCGCCAGCGCCGCGGCTGCCGGACAAACCACTTGAGCTTCTCGGCGTCGATGCCCAGCTCCTCGGCCCACTGCTCGAGATAGCGAGGCGTCAGCACCGAGTCGGCCTCGTCGGCCTCGTCGGCCGGGACCACCGGGGCCGACTCGTCTTCCCAGGACCGGTAGTTGTAGTCGCCGACGCCGCCCGGCACTCTCGCCATGGCCAGCAGGGCAGACTCGGCCTCGGCCGCATCCGGCGCCGCCAGGTCGTGCACGTGCTCCTCGCGCAGCCGCTCCTCCCACAGCACCTGCTCGCGGGCCAGCACTTCGCGCTGCAGCTCGGCGTAGTGCTCGTGCCACCGCGGTGGCAGCGGCACTCCCCTGTACATGGGCTTTTTCTGCAGCGTCATCACGGCCCGGTACCTCTCCAGCACCCGGCAGAGCCTCTCGTAGCGGTCCTGCGAAACGGCCGCCCGGCGCGCCCGTTCTTCTTCTCGGCCGTCCTCACCGGCGCCAAGACTGCCTTGTTCTTGTTGTTCTTGTTGTTCTCGGGCGCTGGGTTGTCTCCAAAACAGGTCGTCGTCTTCTTCTTGGAAGCCATCCCCCCAGCTCTCGCCGCGCTGCTGCTGCTGCTTTTGTCCTCTACCACGTTTGCGCAGCAGGGCGGCAGCCATGCGCTCCTCGCCGAGATCGAGAAAGTAGTCTTGCCACAGCCCCGACGGCGACCGCTGCGGCTGGCGTGGAGGCGACGGCTGCCTTGTAGGAGGACTACCGGCAGAAGTGGGAGGCGGTCGTTGTTTGCTGTCGCCTCCTGCAAGCCACCACGGCAGAGCAGGCGGCGACAGATCCTTGCCGTCACGTCCAACACGGCCGCCGTAGGACAGTGCCGCCGTAGCGACGCCCCGGCCGGCATACACGTTGAGTGGACTGCGCCGGGGCAGCAGCCGTGTGATTTCCAGCGGCCTGGCCGGCCGCGGCGGAAAGCGCTGCTGGCAGACCTGCGTTTCGTCTCCCGACCGTGCCAACGTGTCCAGCTCCCAGAGATAGTACAGGGAGCCGACGGGCCGGCGGCGGCCGCCGACAGCAGAGACTGCAGAGGCTGCAGAGGCTGCACCGGCCGCCGTGTTGGCAACGACGGCAGCGGCGCCTTGCTGGTTCTGGCGGCTGATTTGCCGAAGCAGGGCCTCGGCCTTGGCGGCAACCTCGACGGCCGTCATGGCTTCCGGGTCGCGGCAAAACACAGCCTCAAGGAGAACGGGTCCTGGCCGGTTACGGGGCGCTGCTGCTCCCCATTTTCCCCATTTTTGTCTAAGCTGCACGTGGTGGTTGCCGTGCTGGCGCGTCGCCCCGTCGGCGTGGCCGTCGCCGTCGCCCTGGATCCGAGACAGGAGCGGTCGACAGTGCTGCTGCAGCAGGGACTGCGGCGGCGGCCCGCTTGTGGCAAACCAGGCAATTTCGACGTGGCCGTGGCCTGTTTCGTGGCTTCTGTCGCTGCTGTCGCTGCTGTCGCTGCTGTTGCGATGGCAGCGGTGGCTGCTTCGCGTGGCGGTGCTGCGCCGCCCGCTGATGTCTGTCGTCTGCTGCAAGCAGCCGCGCTCGCCCATGCGGACACAGCGCTCGCACTGCAGCGGCGGCGGCGCCAGGAACGGACTGTCGATGGCTCCGGCCACCACGGCCTTGCGCAGCAGCCACTCGTCCACGTAGTCCTTGTTGCGCGCCAGCCTTCTCTTGAGCGCCTCGGCATGGCGCGCGCCCCCGGCCCCGTGCCGGCCGTTGCGGCTGTCGCGGCGCGCCGCCTCCGTCACCAGCCGCCAGTATGCGTCCTGCCACGACATTGGGCGCATCTGGCGGTGCGGGCTGACGCCGTCGTTGAAAAAGCCCCGCGCGTACGGCGCCGCCGTCAGCGAGCAGCCGGTGCCGGCTTGCACGCACTGGAGACACGGCGGCAGCGGTGCCGGCGGCGGAGGCAGCCCCAGCGGCGGCGGCCGGCTGCCCTTGCCCGTCTTTGCTCTTTTCGGCTTTGCCGACGCCAACACCCGGCGCTGCGGCGCCGCCTGGGCCGCCCAGCGCTGACGCTGCCGCCGCTGCCGCAAAGCCTCCCGCTCAGCAGAGGATAGTCGGTTGGCGAGAGGGCTTGCTGCCTGCGCGGGACCGGCGGCATCGCCATCTGTCAGCAGTTGCTGCTCCTGCTCCTGCTCCTGCTCCTTCTGCTGCTGCTGTTCGTTGTCTTCTCTTCCCTCCTTCCCCAGGATCACAGGCCCTCCCGCTGGCACAAACGTAGGCCAGACAGACGTCGCGAGGCTCACACTGTCGGTGTCGCGGATCACAGCGCGCTGGTCGTACCAGAACTCGTCGTCCGTAATCGGCTTTCTGCCTCTGGGGCCACTGTCGCCCAAGAGCTCCTCATCGCCATCCAACAAGAGGCCGGGGAAAAACCTCGAAAGCTTTCGCCGAAGCTCTTCCGCAGAAAAATGTCTTTCCGTTCCGGAAGTCGGACTTGCCATGATCGTCGTGCAAGTTCAGCAAAAAGGGAAGCTTGACAGGATGTTGCGTTGTCAAGTGAAGCAACAAGTGAGTTATCTTTTTGTTTTTTTCGACAAAAACCTGCCGCCTTTAAAATCAAAGCGTAAAAGCGTAAGAAAGCTGTGCCAGGAATTCGTCTTCTGTTATCTGTTAGAGAGACGACAGAAAAAAAAAAGAACGAGGAGAAAAAAGCGAAATCCTGCCAGGCAACAGATTTCTGTAAAGTAAAGCGAATGCGCTGCTGAACAGAATGCCTGAACAAAGTCTGGCGTTGGCCTTTCACAGCACAACCACTTTGTAGAGTTGAACGAATCAGCCAAAATTCCTGTCTATCACGACGTCCAAAAGACAAAGAGAGCGAGCACAAACAAAAAACACACGTCGGACGTGAAGTTTGCTTCCTGGCAGGAAAGAAAGAGAGAGAGCACAAGCAAAACACACGCTGGACGTGAAATTTGCTTCCTGGCAGGAAAGAAAGAGAGAGAGCACAAACAAAACACACGCTGGACGTGAAATTTGCTTCCTGGCAGGAAAAGAAGAGCAGTATTAGTATGCTCAACACTCTGTCAGAGCTCTGTTCACCCACACAATCCGTTTGGCAACCGATCACGATCCAATCAAAACCAAAAGACAAAAATAAAAGCGCCATACATGTCATATTTGATATTCGATATTCTTTTGGGGGGGGGAAAGCAGGGACCAAAAAAAGGGGGAAAGCAGCAAGGTGGGTCAGAACTAGAGCAGGCAAAAATCATGAAAAGTTCAAAAAGGCAAAATTCAAAACATGCCAACCAAAAAAGTCCACACCCAACCCTCTTCCAAGCCCAAGACGAGAATGGAAAGCAGTACAGAAACAAAAGAAGAGCTGACGCAGAGAAAAAACTTGCTCCTTTTCCTTTTTTCAAGCGCTTGCAGTGCTTTTTCATGCGTTCTCCTGCTGGTGCTCCAGATCTATGACAAGATTAAAAAACACAAGATAAGCCAATAGGTCGACAAGCCAATAGGTCGACAAGCCAAGAGGTCGACAAGTCAACAGGTCGACAAAGCCAACAAGCCAATAAGCCAGCAAGACAACAAGCCAGCAAGCAAACAATCTGAAATAGACCTTCAAAATTCAGAGCAAGAAAAAGCCAAAAAAAAAAACGCTCAAGACCGCGCCTCTTCGAGTTCCAGTTCCAGCTGCCGGATGCGCTCGCTCTGGTCAGACGTGGCAAGCAGCCGCTTCTTGAGAACGTCCACCTCGCCGGTCAGGTTGTCGATCTTGCTGTTCTGCACCTGGACGAGCTGCGTCAGCTTGGCCAAGGCCTCTGCAACGTCGCTTGTTGACGAAGACGCGGGCGGAGCAGACGACGACGACGGCGGCGGCGTCGCTGCGGAAGCCGAAGCTGGCGCTGCCGCCGCAGCAGACGGAGTGAACCGCGAGGCCACTGGTGACGTTGGCGTCTTGGCAACCGCTGCAGCCGCCGCCGGGGCCGCCGACGACTTGTATGGCGAGGAAGAAGACGCCGGCTTGGACACCGAAGCGGCAGGCTGATGCCGCGGCTGCGGCCGGCCAACCTCCTCGAAGCTCGACGAATCGGCATCGTCATCGGCATCGCCGTCTTCGTCGTCCTCGTCTCGGAACTTGCTCGCCATCGACGCGATCGACTGCTTCTGGTCGTTCATGCTCGGAGGCGGACCGCTCCGGACAGGGGCTGAGGACGACGGCGTCGGCCGCGCTTCCGGCTCCTTCTTCAGAGGCGCCGCCGTCTTGGTGGGCGACGCCGCTGCAGCCGGAGGCGGTGCCGAGCTGGTGCTCGTTGCCGGCGGCTTGTAGTCGGCCGGCATCTCGACCGGCGCACCGCCCTCGTAGATGCTCTCCAAATCAATTCTCGGCGGCAGCGCCGTCTTGCCGCCCAGCCATTCCTTGGACGAAACGCCCGGCTTGATGCCCGTCGCCGGAGGGTAAATGTCGGACTGGAAAGTCTCGGCACGTCGCGGAACCGTAAAGGAGATGGGCTCAATGTACGAATCGTTGACCGTCTTGTAGGCACGCATGATTTCGTTCTCGTGGAGCTAAAAATAGGGCCATGTCAGCTTCACAGACAGCAACCAAAAGCGCCAACAAAACATAACCGTCCCAGCTGCCACTGCTGCTTACATTGACGCCTCGCCGGGGCAAAAAGGCAATGCCCCTTTGGGGGTCGGCCGACTTGTACTCGGAAAGGAACTCGAATTTGTCATTTTCATACTCGTAATAGCGGATGTTGCCATCGCTAGAGTGGTTGTCAGCGGCGTGAAGACTCGGTCGCGGCAAGGAGCCAGACACTGGCAAAACAACAACAACAAAAAAAAATGTTGACTTACCCCTTGCCAGCCAGGTACAGACAGTTCGATCCGTCATCTGCAGCGATTGTTTTGTCAGATGTGCCATCCAAATACGCAGAACAAAGCAAAACAAGACGTTGACAAAATGAAGCAAAAAAAAGTCCCAAACCCACCCCAAAACGGCATCAGAACACCAGAGATGGAATCGAGAGTGGTGAAGCCGCCAATCGGATCGTTGCGGCCGGGCTCCCACAGCGCGATCTGGCGCTCGCTCATGCGCGAGAAGCCCGTGGTGGCAAAGCGGTTGTGGTCGCCCATCCAGACGACGCGGCTGTTCTTGGCACCCGGATGGCCCGGAGCGTCGTGCACAGCTTTCTCCTGGCGGACGTCCCAGACGCGCAGGCGCTTGTCGCGGGACGTCGTCACGAGCAGCGAGCCATTGGCGTTCCACGACAGGCTCTGGATAATGTCGGGATGCTTGAGCGAAATGGCATTCTGGCCCGTCGAGATGTCCCAGATCTTGATGGACAAGTCGCCCGACGCAGAGGCCAGAATGTGCTCGGCCGCCGGGTTGAACAAAACCTGGCCAACTTTTCTGTGTGTGGCGACAGACCAGCAGTGATTAGCTTGTTTCCTGTCTCCTCTGTCTCCTCTGTCTCCTCTGTCTCCTCTGTCTCCTCTGCCCTGTCCTAGACCGTTTCTTGACCTCACTTCAGTCTCATGGGACAGCTACGCAACGGCCCCTCTCACCGCCAGCTGTGTCGCCCTGCCGCCCTGCCGCCCTGTCGCCCCATCGCCCTCCAAAGCACCCACCTTGAATGGCCCGTCAACTTGCCGACTGGCGCAACGTCCCGGATCTCATCTGCATCGGTGTGCAGTGTGAAATCCTTGGGCACCTGCCAGATAAACACCTTGCCATCGTCGGAGGCGGACGCGAGCACATGGTCGTTAAACGGATGCCTAGGAGCGCACAATCTTTGTCAGAGAGTTGCATCCCAAGGCCGAAAAGAAAAAAGCCCTCCCAACAAAAATACACGGCAGACGGCGCAAACGGCGCAAACGGCGCAAACGGCGTAAACGGCGCAAACGGTGCAACGTACCAGTCAGTGTCCAGCACGGCGGCTGTGTGACCGCGAAAGAGCGGAATCTGGTCGGGAAGTTTGCCGCGCTCATTCAGCGGGATGACGGCAAAAGCGCCGCCACCGCTGGCCTCCCAGTTGACAGATATGTATTCCGGGTTGACCTTTGGGGCGAGAAAAAAAGCATCTGGTCAGCTTGTAAAACTCAATCAAACGCAAAGCAATATCTTTTTCCTCGTCCCACTCCACCCTTCCCCCCCCTCCCGCTCTCTCTCTCTCTCTCTCTCTCTCTCTCTCTCTCTCTCTCTCTCTCTCTCTCTCTTGCGCGTTCTCTTTCCCCCCTCTCAATGTCGACTCCGATGCGCTCCCACAATACACACTTTTACTAGGTTCGTGTCCCAGGCATTGCGGCTGATGTGGAGGTTGTCGTAGCAGAACTCCTTTCGGGTCGGCTTGCCAAAGACATGGCCTGGCGGTGTTACCCACAAGTTAGCAAAGAACCCGCTGCCAGAGACGGCCGAGGAACAAGGCAGACGCGCAATGTAAAACAAAAGCAGAGCAAGAAGAAAAAGAGAAAAAGCCGACGGCTCACGGAATCACAAAAAGACGAAAACGTACGATATTTGGATGCGCGCACAAACCGCCCAGCCATTTATTTAGGAGCAGGAAGAACAACGAGTATGAGGACGAAAAAAAATAGAGCAGCCCTGCGTTTTTCGGCAGCGGCAACAATGAGTAGGGGTCGATGAAAACCTTTTCTGCTTATAAAAAAAGAAATGTTTTGCTTCGTCTGCTTTTTTTGTCGTTTCTGTTTCTGCTTCTTCTTCGCGATCGGCGAGAGGTGTGGGTATAGGAAAACAAAAAGGCAAAAAAAAAAAGGCTGAAGACGATCGGACGACCACTCAAAACTAGGTGAAGACGCAGTCGATCCGACAGAGATACAAGATAAGAACAGCAAAGCAATGCAAAGAAAAGAATTGTTTGGGAAAATCTTCGAGCTGTGCGTAGCTGCTGGAAAAGGGAACAATGATATTTGGGGCTCGTTTTGGGTGTTCCGTTGCGAAAGGCTAACAAAAAAAGGTATTGAAATTAGATATAATGCCCGAAAAGCGCGAGAAGAATAGTGGAAAGTGCAATATAGCGACAAACCCGAATCCGTCAAAGAAAGCCTCCTTTCCGCCTCGCAACCAACCACTGGCACTACCCCCCCGCAGCAGCTCTTCTGTTGTTAACAGCTTTTGCGCCGTTTCCCACTATACGAGCACATCCTATTGACCTCAGAAGGCACGTGCCTCTAGGACCTTCCTATTTCCCTTCTACGCGTAGTACCATATTACGGAGTAATACTCCGTACAGTTTACTTACCCCCTCTCATATCTTCTCCTGCATGGAACTCACGCAGTCTTTTTTTCTATAACTCAAGATGATCAAACAAAAAAAGAGAAAAAAATATATATCCAAAAAAAAAAAAAAGACCAATGATTAAAGCGTAGATGAATTTGTATGGATACTACCTCAAGTCGGAACTCGAGAAGCGCAAAAAAAGAATGATCCCGCTGGGGCTCGAACCCAGGACCTTCTGCGTGTGAAGCAGACGTCGTAACCAACTAGACCACGGAACCCGTTTAACTTGTCTGTTTCAGCGCCTACTTTCGTACATGAAGGAAATAACACAATGCTAAAAGAAACAAAAAAAAAAGGACGACAAAATTGTCTTTACGATTCATACGAGTATATCACTTTGACAATCTTCAATCTTTCCAAAGAGCAGCGGGAAATCTGGATGTTTACATGAATCCTCTTTTCATTTTAAAAATACACAAAAAGTACCTTCCTTTCCTTTGTCGTGTACAAAGCAAAACAAGACTGAGAAATTAGGCATGAAAAGGAGTTTGGCGAAGCAAAACATGGAGAGAAAAGAAAAGAAAAGAAATTTATCAGGAAAAGAAAACAAGAAAAAACGAAAAAAAAGAAGTAGCGAAAACACAATTGGAAAAAAAACCTGTAACGTAGCAAAGCGTCTCATCCGCTCACCCAAACGTCCCCAAGTCACCCCCAAAAAACAAGAACTGTCACCTTTCCTGCCCTCTGTTGCCGTGAGGCTGCCACGAGCCGTCGTTTATCGTCGACAAGGCCCCATGCGAAACAATCGAGAGTCCCTATTGGCGGCAAGCTGATGAAATCTCATCACTCGCTCTTCCGTCGCAACCTGTTCCAAAAAAAAGACGAAAATTGAAATAATGACAAAAGCGCTAGCTCCATATCCGATTCGCCGCCACCGTCCATCCCTTGTGAGACCATATTTTGTAATCGTATAAAAAAGTAGCAAGTGGGATAAGACTCTTGTGGTATATCGTAGCATAGCCGGTTCACATGCACCTCTCCCTCCCTCTTCTCTCGCGGAAAAAAAGAAACGAATATGCGTCAACCCAGGCCTTTATGCATCGTCCTCCTTCTCCTTCTTAGACCCGTTGGCATCGCCGTTGGCACTGCCGACGCTGTTGGTGCTGTTGTGGCCCGCACCGTTTGACACCAGCTTGATCTTAGGAAGCGGGTTGGCAGATGAAGAGGTGTTCGTGCCGGCAGCCGTGGCCGAGGCCGACGAAGCATTCGCGCCTGCTGCTGGTGCCGGCGTGGCACTTGCACTCTCGCTGGATGTCGACGATTGTGGCTCCAGGGCCTGCAGCTCTGGGTGAGCGGCCAGCTCTTCCTTGAATTTCTTGTCGAAGAATTCCTACAACCGTTAGCCGGAATTGAGCAAAGGATGAGGGGAGCAGGGGAGCAGGGGAGCAGGGGAGCAGGGGAGCAGGGGAGCAGGGGAGCAGGGAAGCAGGGGAGCAAAAAGGTTGCAAAAGAGGCTGAACGCCCCAAAGCTTTGGAACAATGCCAACAGACAAAGCTCGACCTGCAAAGAAACTCACCTCGATCGTATTGGCATCGCCGTACAGAATGCTGCTATCGTCGTTGTACGTGCGGCAGTTGCTGCACAGCAGCTGGATGTCGGCACGCAGGTCGCTGAGCTTGTGGTACTCGTTCTTCTTGATGCGCGCGTTGATCTGGTTCATGCAGATGGGCTTGAGGATGATCATGTAGTAGTCGCCGTAGTCGCGCTTCGACGGCAGCTTGACAAAGGGCCCAATGATCAGCCGCTTGAGCGGCTCCTCGTCGTCGTCCTCCTTGGGCAAGCCGTCCTCGCCAATTTCGGGATCGTCCACCTCCAGCGCCATCAGGCTGTCGTACAGCCGCCGCAGGCTTTCCTGCAGCTGCGCCCGCCGCTGCGCCGTCATGACCAGCGCTGCTCCGCTTCCGTCGCCGGTGGCGCCAGCAACACCGCCCGCCCCCGCCGGCGTGCCGCCGCGGCCGCCCACAGCGCTGCCGGCAACAGACGCTGCTCGGCCGCCAGCGCCATTTTGGCTGCCGCCGCCGGCACCCGCAACCGCCTTGGGCCGGCCCTGCGGTCCACGTCTCTTCTTGGCCGGCGGCGGCTGCGGCGGCTCGTCTTCGCCATCGTCGGCCGCCTTGCGCTTTTCGTTCTTCGACCCAGCACCTGGCCCACCCGCACCCGCGCCGGGCTTGCGGCCGCGCTTCTTGACCGGCGTCACCTCTTCTGCTTCCTCCGAAGAGGCGCGGCTCGCTTCGGGCGACGGCTCCATAGACCGGCCCGCCGCCGCCGCCGCCGCCGCTCGCTTGAGCCGGTTGGCCTCGCGCTTCTCCTTGCGGGCCTGCTTGCGCGCCGCGGCCGCCTCCGGCGTGTCCTCGTCGTCGTCCACGGCCATCAGCCACTGCTCCTCCGTCAGGCCGTCGTCGTAGCGCACCTTGGTCCGCTCGCGCGCGCCGCGGCCCAGGATCACCTCGGCCTCCTCCTCGACCTCGTTGCCGTCCTGCAGGTAAATGTTCGGCAGCTCCTCCTCCGTCATCAGGCGCGGCACGCCCTGGCAGCCGGGCGCCGTGCCGTAGATGGGGTCGCGCGACCGCTCCTCGTCGATCTCCTGGAATTTCGCCAGCTCGGCCTCGCTGCGCGCCAGGATCATGTTGAGCTCCTCGTCGTCCATCTCTTCTTGCTCGCCCGAATCCGCCATGTCGGCCGACTCCAGTAGCGTCCGCAGCATCGCGTCGCGATCCGTCTCCGACGACTTGTTGTCGAACCGGCCGGCCTGGATGACCTTGCCGTCCATGTCCAGCTTGTAGCGCGCGCGCTCCAGAATCTTCTCTTCGATGGACGTCGACGTCACCAGGCGCAGAATGCGCACCTCGTTCTTCTGCCCAATGCGATGCGCGCGGTCTTGCGCCTGCAAGTCCTGGTGCGGATTCCAGTCCGAGTCGTAAATGATGACCGTGTCGGCCGTCTGCAGATTCAGACCGAGACCGCCGGCGCGCGTCGACAGCAAAAACATAAAGTATGGCGAGTCGGGCCGGTTGAACTCGTGCAGCAGCTCCGATCGCTCGTCGGACTTGGTCGTGCCGTCCAGGCGCAGATACTGGATGCCCTTGTAGCGCAAAAAGTCCTCCATAATGTCCATGATGGCCGTCATCTGGAAGAACATGAGGACGCGGTGGTTGGTGGCCTGGTACTTGGGCAGGATGCGCTCGAGCAGCTCAAACTTGCCGGCCGTCCGCCACAGCAGGTCGTTGCTGACATTGAGCGGGTTCATGACCGTCTCGATCTCGTCAAACACAAACGGGTGGTTGCACAGCTTGCGCAGCTGCATGATGACGTTGCTGAGGCCGCGCGAGCCGAGCTTGCCGCCCTTGCCGTCGCTGACAATCAGCTTGTTGTTGGTCAACATCTCCTTGTATAGGCGCGCCTGCAGCGACGAGAACTTGCACTTGATGACCTTTTCCGTCTTGTCGGGCAGGTCCTTTTCCACGTCCTTCTTGAGGCGGCGCAGCAAGAAGGGCTGCAGCACCTTGTGCAGGCGCCGGATGACGAGAATCTGCTCTTCTTCGTTCAGCTCCATGCGGTCCTGGCCGCCGGTGTTGGCAAACGGCGTGTTGAACCACTCGTCAAACGTCTTGACCGACTTGAAGATGTTGGGCAGCACAAAGTTGAGCATGGCCCACAGCTCGCCCAGGTTGTTCTGCAGCGGCGTGCCCGTCAGAATAAGACGGAAGCGCGTGTGGTAGTACTGCGAAATGGTGGCGCTGAGCTTGGAGTTGCTGTTCTTCATGCGGTGGCCCTCGTCGACAATCATGTGGAACCACTTGATCTTGCTGAGCAGCGGCCGGTCCTTGATCACATACTCGTAGGTCGTCAGCAGCACCTGGAAGCGGCCCTGGCGGATCTTGTCCTGCTGCAGCTTGCGCGTCGTGGGCGGGCCCTTGTAGACGATGCGCGCAATGGACGGCGCCCACTTTTCAAACTCCAAGTTCCAGTTGGTCAGCGTGCTCAGCGGCACAATGACGAGGTAGGGCCCGCTCTGGTGCTTGCGCTCGATCAGGTACGTGATCAGGCTGATGGTCTGGATGGTCTTGCCGAGACCCATCTCGTCGGCCAGGATGCCGTTCAGGTTGTTGTTGTACAGCGAGATCATCCATTGGAGACCCTTGATCTGGTATTCCTTGAGCTTGCCGCCGACGAGCATGTTGGCCTGCTCCGTCACCTCCTCCTTGATGCGATGGGCCACGGCGTAGTAGTCGATCTTGCGGGCGCGGTCCTCGTCTTCGGAGTCGAACTCGCTTTCGTCGTCCTCGACCCGCAGGCGCTCGTCGCCGTAGCGCTCGGCCGCCTCGCGCTGCTGGGCCTTGACGGACGAGGCCAGCTGGTGCAGGAAGCCGTCGGTCTGGCGCAGCAGGTGGGTGATGCGCGTGTCTTTGGCCTGGTCGAGCAGCTTGAGGTAGGCCTCTTCGTCGTTGGCCTTGAGGGCCTGCAGACGCTGCTTGGCGTTGCGCTCGATGCGCTTCTGCTCTTCCTTCTCAATGTTGAAGTGCTGGTTGTACATGACCTGGCCCAGCTTCTTCATCTTGGCGCGCTGCGCCGCGGCATTGCCCTGCAGCTCGGCGCGGTGCTTGTTGACGGCCTCGAGGAAGTCGATGTGCCGCTTCTTCTCGCGGTGTTCGCGGGCGTCGCGCTGCTGCTTCTCGAGCTTCTCGGTGATGCGGGCCTCCCGCACGCTCTGCTTCTTCATACGGCGATAGTTGCTGCGGTTCGTGGTCATGGCCAGGTTGTCGTAGTGCAGCATCTGCCGGCCAATCTTGTCGCGCAGCGAGCGCTGCAGCGAGTACAGACTGAGGCACTTCATCTCGATGTACGCCTTGCGCTTGATGGTTTCGTCGGGTGTCAGCGAGTTGGTGGCGGTGTCCCAGTAGCTGATGTTGCTGGGCAGGGACTTGAGCTCGGCATAGCGGGCGCTCATGCGATTGAACACAATTTTCTCGCGCTCGATGCGCAGCGCATCAAAATCAATGCCCGTGGGCAGAATGCCGGGAATGACGGGGCGGTTGATGCGGCGGCCGTGGTCAAAGTAGCTGATGGTCTTGCGAATCGTGCCCGACTCGTAGGGCGACTGCACGGTCTTGAATGATTTGACCTTGCGGGCTGGCGAAGCAGCAGCGGCAGCAGCAGCAGCGGCGGCGTCTTGTGTGCCAACAGCGGCTGCTGGTTTGGCAGCGCCGTCGACGACAGGACCAGCTGCGCCGCCGCCGCCCACCTTGGCAGCAGTCGGCGTAGACATGGATGTAGGTGTGGGAATGCCGGGAGCGCCGGCAGAGGAAAGGCCGGGCTTTGCACTGCCGGGCTGGGAAAACTTTTCAGACACAGACGCAGCGTGCTGCCGACGCGACCGCTGACCAAAAATGACCTGCTGCGTTTGCAGAGGCACGCCAGCGTTCCGAGTGAGATGTTTGAAGGCCTGGATTTGGTGACGAAGCAGACCAAGCTGTTGCGGCGAAAAATGGGCCACGGCGCCAGGTGTTGTTGCCGGTGTGGCGGCGGCACCGCCGCCGGGTAATGAATGAGAGGCACCTGCTGGAGCGCCGCCGGGACCGCCGGGGCCGCCCGGAGCGCCAGCAGCACCCGGCGTGCCAACTGGCGTGCCAATGTTTGGGGGCATAGGACGGCCCATCTGCGACATCTGGGACTGAGAATATGCCTGTTGTGGCCGACCCGGCGGGTGATGTGATGGGGGGCCACCAGCACCGTTCATCAGAGTTCCGTTTGCAGCGGCGGCGGCCTGCTGTGCTGCCTGTTGTTGTGATTGCTGCTGCTGCTGCATCATTTGTCTTTTGTAGGCTTGCTGCTGCTGGATGTTCATCAAAAACTGCTGGGTCTTGATGAAGTCGGGGTCGTTCTGGGAAACACCCTGCTCTTTCATTTGCCGAAAGCGCTGTTGAGGTACGAATTAGCAGCTAACCAATGCGCACTTCCCAGCGTATGGGAAAAAACAACAACGAAAAAAAAAAAAAAACGAAACAAGACGAGCGACAGCCATTATGGTGACAATAAAAAAGAAACATACCAAATAGACTTCTTGAACCTGCTGGGGCGTAATGCCATTTGGCGCCGCAGAGCCGGACAACGGCAGAGCCGAAGCCGACATCTGGACTGAAGTCATGCTGGGAAACGACTCTCTCTCTCTCCTTTTCACACTCTCACAAGGAACGGATGGGAAACGACACGGTCAAGGAGAAGATGGTTTGCCGGTTCACGTATTACGCATATCGGAGGTCGAGGTCGGAAAGGATCGGCGGAACCGTCGCGTTGGCAAAGCTGGAGACGGGATGCCAAAAGTCGGCAAGTCGGGCGAGCAATGTGCCGTCGAAAAGGCGAGGGTAGCAAAAGGCCGGCCGATTTGACAGATCGGGTAGATTATGGCGTGGCGCGTCGTGGCAAAGATCGTTTGGCAGATAGCCTCAAACAGACAAAAAGACGTGCGTGCAGAAAAAAAAAAAAGAACACGGCGAAATTAACACACCGCACACCACAACCTCGACGTAAAAAAAACACAAACGACAAAAGTCGCGTGTTTCTCGGTGAAGACGAGATGGAAAAGGGGATGAAAGAAGAAAAGGCAGTCGACAAAACGAAAAAAAAACCAACGGGGGCAGTAGAAGAAAGGAAGTGGACAGAGAAAAAGAGGTTGGCCAGAGAGGGTAGCCAATTTTAGCAATCTCGACCTTTTTGGTTGGCGATACAAAAACAACGCCAATAAGAAAGAAATAAAAAAAGCGATGGATGGATATGGGGGGACACGAAATGCGATGGATGGAAATGCGAATGCCAACGACGGGGGGGGGGGTGTTGAATGATGGGGTTGGATGGGGGGATCCTCAAAAGCGCGAAAAGGCGGAAAAAAAAAAACACAGTGAAAAAGGGAGAGACAAGAAAGTAGCGAAAAAAAAATAGAGAGTTTCTGTAGGGGAAAAAATTATAGGGGGTAGAAGGAAGGAAAACAGCGTGTTTAGGGGGGGACAGTCCGCTGTAGACGATTCCTAAAAGGACAGAAAAGCGCGAAGGAAATCGCGTTTTGGCGACAAAAGTGTCGGTAGAATTATTATTTTTGGGGGGTCAGGACCGAAGGAGACTCGATGGAGGTGAGCGCAAGAGTGTAATGCTCGTTATCCATACGTCGTAGTGTGGGTTGGCTTGGTTTTGCGGGTTTGGCGATTTTGGCTCTTAGTATTTTTTATTTTTTTCGTTGCGCGGGCGCGTTTTTTTTTATTTTTATTCTATGGATTCTTTCGCTGATGATGGGGGTGGTGGTATCGTCTGGGGATGGGGGACGAAAAAAAAAGCTGGCAGTGAAAGGACCACGACTGGCAAAAGGAGATTACGAGGTGCTTGGTCGTGCTGTGCGGATGGGAAGGGGAAGGGGGAAAGAATGGGAGGGCGAGCGAGAGGGAGAAAAAAGAGAGCAGGAGCGGAAGAGAAAGAGATTGCTCCGTAATGCTCGTACGCCTCTGCGGTAGATTTCAGAACGCCACGTTAAAGGGCCGAAGAAGGGGCAAATTTTGCCTGAGGCATACATTTTGTCAAGTGGGGCACAGTCTCGCACATGTGAGCGCGTTTATTATGTAATTGTTTATCTTAGTCATAAGAGCCTCATTTGCTCCACAGTATATAGTATGGGTACACTGTACGGAGTACGCGTAAGGATACTCGAGAGTCTGTGTACACCCAACACCCCTACCTCTTCACCTTTTTCTTGTCCGGCTGCTCGGGCTCGTCGTCGCTCAGCTCGGCGTACTGGGTCTCGGGAACGGGGTTGCCCTTCCAGCCGCCGGTGAAGATGGGCTCTTTCTTTGCGATTTCGGCGTACTTGAGCAGGGCCTCGCGCGGGTCTTCGTGCAGCATGCGGCTCAGCGGGATGTTCTCTGCAATGTGGCGCTCGTCGGGCGCATTCTTCATAAAGGGCGTGGACTGGGGCAGGTGGGGGCGGCGGGGGTCGTAGGGCTTGCCGGAGGCGGAGATGCCGGTGCGGCGGGCGCCGCGCGGGGCCTTGTTGGAGGCGGCGCCGGGCACGATGATGGCGTCGGGCGACAGGCCGACGCCGGACTGGTCCATGATGAGGGAGGCGTCGTCGTCGACGTGGCGCTTTTTGGGGGCGCGGCGCACGACGTCGACGGCGCCGCGGCGCGAGCGCAGCGGGTCGAAGAGCACGTGGGTGGACCCGTCGGCGGCGCCGGCGACGATCTGGTTGAGCCGGTCGTGCCAGGCGACGGCGACCAGCGGGACGTGGACAGGAGCAGTAGAAGTAGACGCCGCAGGAGCTTTCGCGGGGACGGTGACCGGCGTCGTGATGGGTGTCACCACTTCGGGCTGCAGGTTTCCGGCATTGAGAATGTGCAGGTGGCCGGTGGCAGAGCCGGTCAGCACAAACGAGCCGTTGGGCCCGCCGTAGGCGATGTTGCTCATGGGGAAGCGGTCGGCGGTGGGGGCGTGGGCGACGGTGACGAGCGGCTGCTTGAACTTGCGCGAGTCCCAGAGGCGGATGAAGCCGTCGCCGCCGCGCGAGACAATGTTGCGGCCGTCGGGGCTGATGGCCAGTCCGCTGGTGCAGGTGCCGGCCTGGTGGGCGTCGCGCACCTCGGCCGCCGGCCGGGCAAACGGGCCGTTGCCGCCGTACAGCATCAGCGAGCCGTCGAGGGCGGCGGCCGCCAGGATGCCGGCGCTGCCGCTGCCGCCGCTCACGCCGCTGACGCCGCTGACGCCGCTGCCGCCCGCCGGCGACGCTCCCCAGGCCACGGCGGTGATGCGGGTCCGGCCGGCCGAGCCGGCGGCGCGGCTCTTGAACACAATGACGTCCCGCTGGCGCCGCTTGTTGTTGACGTCCCAGATGCGCAGCGTGCTGTCGGCGCCGGCGGTCACGCAGATCTCGCGGTCGGTCGGGTGCCACGCGCCGGCGGCAATCTCGCCCACGTGGCCCGTCGTGTTGTGCATGTCGCGCAGATACATGTCGCCCTTGACAAACTCGGTCAGCACGGCGCCGTCGCGCGACAGGATCTTGGCCTGCGGGTGCGCCGTGATGCACAGCAGCACGCTGCCCGTCTGCGGGTGGAACGTGATCTGGTTGACCGGGTGCGAGTCCGACGCCGCCGACGCCGCCGCCGCCGCCACCGCCGTGCTGCCCGCCTTACCCGCCCACGGATCGACGCTCTTGAACGCCCGCAGCGTCGTCGGCGTCATCGCCGCAAAGTCGTACAGCTTCACCGTGCAGTCGCGCGACCCCGTCACCATCCGCGCCCCGCCCACGTCCAGCGAAATGCTCGTTACCGCCTTGTCGTGCGTCTTGAACACGAGCTCGTGCGACAGCGGAAACCGGTCGAGCCCGTCGTCGTCCGAGTCCGAGTCTGAATCCGAGTCCGAGCTGCTGTCGGCGTCAGAATCAGATTCGGATCCCGGTCCAGGCCCAGAGCCGCCGTCTTTTCTCCTCCTCTTCTTCTTCTTGTCTGGTTGTGCCGGCCTCCACGCTGCCCGTCGTGTCCGTTCGATTTGGGCTTCAATGTCCGTTTCTTGCGACTTCTTCCCAAACGACGTGGGCAGAATCGCCTTGAGCGCGTCGTCGCCTTCCAGCTCGACTTCGTACTCGTCGTCGCTGCTCATTTTCGCTGGAGAGCGGCTTTACATGTGGGTTAGGAGGTGAGGTGCAGTTGTATGCTGCAAGAAGCAGTTGTGCTTTGTATATTTGGAGTATGGATATTTACGACGTAGATTATGTACCAGAGGTTTGACTTTGTATGACTAAGCATGTTGACCAGCAGTGACTTTAGCGGTATTAGCAGGTTTTGCAGGCTAAATCTAGCTCTAAATCAACTGGCTTTACCGGCTTCAGTACTCCTTCTGCACAACAACTCCAACCCCCAACTCATGCTGTCATGGCGACGCGCCGCACCTCTTCCAGCCGGCGCAGCTCTTCCTGCCGCATGCGCTCCTGCACGCGCACGCGCTCGGGCACGACGGCCTCGCGCGGCGCGGTAATGGTCCAGCCCGGCAGGCTGTCTCGGCCGAGGGCGCGCAGGGTGGCCCGCTCGACGAGGCTGTACGAGTCGTCGTTGTCGTCGCCCCCGCCACCGGAGGCATCGGACCTGGGAGCCTGCGACATCGACCGCGGCCCCCGGCGGTCGAAGCAGAACGGCTCCTTCAGGCTGATCGGCGGATTCGTGATGATGCGGGGGCGGCGCAGCGGGTTTTCCGAGGCCGAGTGCAGCATGAGCGGGTGCAGCAGGTAGACGTCGCCGCAGTCGCCGGTGGCCTCGACAAAGCGCGAGCAGCGGCCGGCCAGGGCGTTGAACCAGCCGAGGCTGCCCTCGGTGGCAAAGTCCGGGTGGCCGCGCGGGATCATGCGCGGCGACACGCCGGCCGGGTGGTCGTGCAGCCAGCGGGCCACTTCCGGGACGGCCTCGGGGCAGATCACGGTGCCGCCGCCGCCCGGCACAATGTCGGTAAACAGCGGGATCACCAGCAGCCCCTGCTCGGGGCTGTCCAGGTAGTGCACGAAAAAGTCGCCGTCCACATGCCACCCCGGCAGCTCCGCCGGCGCCACCGGCCGGCCCTCGTGCTCCGGCGAGCCCAGATTCACAATCAACGAGTCGTGCCACTGCCGCGACGCCGCCGAAATCCGCTCCTCGCCCCCGCACAGCTCGCAGATCGCCGCCCACGCCGCCGGCGCAAACTCGCTTGCGTCAAACGCCCGGTGCGCCGGCATGTTGGTCCGCTCGCGCGTCCACGTGCCCTTGTCGGCCGCGTCCATGCCCAGCCGCGTCCACACGTCCCGGGTCACGGCCTCGGCCTGCTCGCGCGTGAACGCTTTGGGGATTCTGCCGTGCAGCGCCAGCACGCAGCGTCGCCACCCTGTCAGACCGGTTGTCTTTGTAAAGAAAGAGCAAGAGCAAGAGCAAGAGCAAGAGCAAGAGCAACGAGACATCCTGTCCAGTGAAAATGCCATACAACGGTGCTCAAGGTGTGCGGGTCATCTTACTTGATCCAGCCATGGGCCAGGAAGTGCTCTTTCTGTTCGTCTGTGAGCACACCCATGTTTGTGTTTTGTCTCTAGGAAAAGGTGCTTTGGCAGTCTTAAATGGCCTCTATCTGTGGCTCGAAACCAAGGATTCGGAGCTGGCAGTCTTAAATGGCCTCTGTCTGTGGCGACTCGGAGCTGACAATCCCAAATAGTCGCTGTCTCTGGCACAAAACAACAAAATCAAAAGACGCAGCCGTAATCTGTCGATGCACAGGTCGAGAGTCAGGCCCAAGCGCAAGTCAAAGGGCAGGCGGAAGAGCAGGTCGGTGGTGTCCTCTTTCTCTATTTATACCTTCTCTGCGGTGCCTTTTTCGGCCGGCCCAGCCGGCTTTCTTACCCCCTCTTCAATGCAACTTGAACCTGCCACGAGGTGTAATACGGAGTAGTACGAGTTTGCTCTTTCTTCCCCGCAAGCGAAGTCGGCTGCTCCTGCGCCGGGACGGTCCCCGTTCGAGGGCGGCGAACCTATTGGGGGCCTCATACGACTAGGTTGGGCTCTGAGCTCAGCATGAATGGCCATTGAAAGTGCGCACGCTGTCTGCTGGGGCCGGGATCGCGGCCCGGTGATTTTAGGGTGTAATAACGTGGTGGGGAAAAGAGAGGGCGGTCTTGAGCTCCTAAAGGTACTAGCTTTAACTCACCAAAGTTGAGTCCACCAATAAAGGTCTCACGGGATCGTACATACATTCAGTTCTTTTTGGCAGTCAACAGCCGAAAGACATGTATCCGAATTGTTTTCTATTTCATAGCCATGGGGAGGCTGGGGGATAGGCGGTGGCGCCACGGGCAGGATGACGACGTCAATGTCGACGGCCAGGGCATCAAAAAAGCTCTTGAGCACCTTGGAAGCCTCAAAACCGACACCGGCCCGGATGGCATCGAAAGCAGCCTTGGCTGCGTGGGCGTCTTCGACCGCGCTTAAAACTGCTGCCAGGATGGCCCCCGCGTCCTGTCTCTTCTTCTGCTGGGGAAGGGCTGCCACGGCGGTCTGGTAGGCCTGCAGAGGAGCCTCGTAGTCCTGGATGGCTTGCAGCGCCTCTTCCATCAGCGCCGAGTATTGATTAATGTCGTCGATCAGCTCTTGCGTGGTCGTGGTTGTGGTTGTGATCGGTTTGTTGGTCGTGGTCGTGCTGCCGAGACATGTCGTTGCCCCCGTCGTGCAGGCCAGCACAGAAGAAGAAGCCAGGAAAAAACGTAGAAAAGAAGAAAGGCATGTTCGGAGACGAGGCAAGACGTGCCGAGATATGCGAAATATGCCCGCTGACGAGCGACGCAGCAAAGCGCTTGTCAGACTCCATCAGCCAGACCATGAGACTCCATCCGACTTCATCAGACTTTCCCGCCTTTTGCATGGGCAGTGTCAGCATACGCGTCCAGAAGGCATCTGCCATGCCTCGCAGCTGTTGGCACGATGTGGACGCGTGGGACATTGGCAAAAAGCTCACGTCCTACGAATAGGCGCCCAGGGCCTTGTCTCGTCTTTGGCTTGCTTTGGCTTCTCCTTGCTGATGGCCGGCCGTATTCTCTGCTGATGGTCGGCCATATTCTTTGCTGGTGGTCGGCGTATGCGAGCATTGCAACCCACCCAGAAGATTTGGGTAATTTCACCAAAAAGGGGCAAGTTGAGCATTTGTTGAGCATTGTGAGGTCTCCCTCTCTAGCTTTCGCTGAAGCAGCATCTCCTGACGCGAATGGGAATTCTGAAATGAGGCACACTTCAGGACGTGCCCCCCCATAAGTGAAGCATTGGTCTTTTTGCCCTTTTGAGAATCACACGATATCACAAGTATTATTCGAAGCGGGAGTCGCGGCGGCTGCACTGTGCCTGATGCGGGCGCTCGTATCCGCCCTCGCGAGCCCTGCAGGTCCCGGCGCTGACGGGTATTGCCTGAGGGAGGAGTAACCTTATCAGCACGACTTGAGATCAAACAGAACCAGAAACACAGAGGGGAAAACAAAAGGGGTAATACTCGTACGTCAGGCTGATGTGAGAGCTAGGCCAGAGAGCTTGCCATATTCGAGGTCGATATCACAGAATCACAGCCGGACGGGAGTAGCTCTCAGACAAAACAGTTGAATGTAACGATGGCACAAACTGATGCGTCCATGTTTGTTGAGCTTGCGTGGCAGACGACACAGAAATGGTCAGCTTTTCTGTCGGAGAGAAAGTTATGACCTCGCTGTCTCTCTCTCTCTCTATGTAGCTTCGCTCTTTCCTCTCTCTTTCCTTCTTTGCTCTCTTTCATCCTTCGCTCTTTCCTCCGCCTCTCTTTCCTGCTTTGTCCTCCTCCTTTGCTCTCTTTCCTCCTCTCTTTCCTCCTTTGCTTGCTCACACCCCTCCGGTGTCCTTTTCCATCGCCATCGTGGCCCCCGGCACCGTCTTCTCCTACGAGGTCCGCTACAAAAACGCCGCGCTGTCGGTCTCGGTATGCCTCGCGACCAAGTGAAGGTGAAAACGAAATGTTTATTGTTGACTAGGCCCGAAGCAAGGGCGCGACCTACGATACGGAACCTACAAATCCAAGAGCCGTTTTATAGCATGTACTGTGTCAAGATTCCATTTCTTGGTGGCGGAAAGCCCAGCATATCGGCTGAATCCATGCGGCAGGCCCGGATAGACGTTGAAATCCGTTTTAACACTGCCATTCTCATGTCAGATTGGAAGATACCGACAGGAAGAGAGAGGGGGGGGGGGGGGAGGGGGGGGGGGAAAAAAAAAAAAAAAAAAGAAAAGAAAAGAAAAGAAAAAAGACAGGAAAAAAAATACCCTGCACTTTGGAGTTTCGACATGTAGAGAAACGACTCATCGCGTAGAATATCCCGACCGGCTATGAGAAAGTGGGCAGGCGGAAGGCCGGAGAGCTCCTCCGTTGGCACCAGCAGGATGCTAAAGTAGCGGTCTCTCGGATCCTGCAGCTCGAGAAGGCCATTGAACATCTCCAGGCGCGTCAGGGGGAGAATCGGCGCATGCTCATTTGCAATGTACGACGACTTGCCGGGGGCGATGAGTTCGAAGGGATATACCGCCTGGTGGCAAAGCAAGGGGATACACAGAACCTGGCCACAAACACGGCTGTGTCCGAGCTGATTGCATCGTGTCAGTAGGTCGGCAGTGTCAGAAGACATGGACAGAAAGGAAATGAACGGTGCGAGGCGTTGCGAGTCTTCCATACAATGTCTTTGTCACGCAGACACACCCCTGCTGCAAGATTGCCGCCTGCAGACGTCCCGCCGACAAGGACCCTTGCCGTGTCGCCGCCGAGGGTCTCGATGTTGTCAAACACCCAGCTGAGAGCGGCGTATGCATCTTCGGCCGGCTTTGGCCATTTCCAAGTCGGCGTGTGCCTGTAGCACACATTGACGACGATGATGTTCAGGGCATGGACAATGCGAGTGCACAGCGCATCTTCGCTGTTCAGCGTCCCCAGCAGGAATCCTCCGCCATGGTAGTATACATATACAGGGGACTTGCTGTTAAATGTGGTGGTAGTTTTCGGTCTATAGACGCGAACGGGGAACTGTTCGCCGTCCTTCGATGTGATTTGGAAGTCTGTCTGTTCTACCCGTCCTAAACATCCCCGATGATCAGTTTTTTTATTGTGCCGCACGCTGGATTCCCTCCGACCTTACCGATCTCTTGCAGTGCCGCTTCGGAGGCCGCTTCCCTCCATTTGTTCGTGGACGCCTGGATTTCCAAGGGAGTGAGCCCGGGACGCGGAATCGGGTCTGGGTTTGCAGCAATGTATGTCTCCCATTCAGGAGGGATGTCCCCGTACGCGGAATAATCAGCCATGGATGAAAGTTATTCTTATACGAGTAGGCGTTGGGGCCCCGGCCAAGTCTGAGAACAGGCAAAACAGTCTTTCGCAAAAACGGGCTGTCCTCACAATTATGAATCCCATAAAGTGTCCTCTGGAGCCTGATGGCCGTCTAGGCAATAATACCATATGCTCCGATTGCGGAGGAGTCAGGTAGCAAAATAACTGGAAAGGACTCGAGTAGAAACCATCATCAGGTCCAGTTCGTGTCAGTATTAGTCCCCTTTAGCTTCAGGGAACTCCCCGTTGACAGTTTGTTAGCTTACGTCATAACGCTGGGTTTAAAATCTCGGCCGGACATTGCATGTCCGGCCGTCACAAGGACGGGGCTGTATTTAAGTATCCCGGCGTGACCAGGTATTTACGTGACCAGGTATTTAAGTCTCATGTACGTCGTAGCTGGTCGAGCTCCATGGTTGATGCCGCGCAGGCTCCTTGGAGGAAAACCAGAGACAGCAAAGGCGAATCCTGCCTTCGACGCCAGCCATGCTCCGATTTGACAACAAGATCATCTTTGTGACCGGAGTAGGGTCGACGGGCAGTGGCATTGGCAATGGACGGGCCATCGCCATCCTCTTTGCCCAGCAGGGCGGAAAGGTGTACGGCGTCGACCTCAACTTGGCGGCCGCACAAGAAACGGCTGCGACGCTCGCCCAGGAGGGACTCGGCGACTCCATCACGGTGTCGAGGTGCGATGTGACCGACGGCGCGCAGGTGGCCGCCGAGATGGCCAAATGCGTGGCGACATACGGCCGCATGGACGTGCTGGTCAACAATGTCGGACTGTCGGCCCCGGGCACGGCCGTGCAGATGGAGGAATCCGTCTGGGACCGGCAGATGGACGTCAACCTGAAATCTGTCTATCTGTGCTGCAAGACGGCGCTGGCCATTATGGAACAGCAGGCGTCGGGCGGCGCCGTGGTGAACCTGTCGTCGATTGCCGGCATCCGGCACATTGGCAACGAGCACATTGCTTATGCGGCGTCGAAAGCCGCCGTCATCCAGTTTACGAAAAACACGGCGGTCGCCTTTGCGAAAAAAAACATCCGCCTCAACACCGTCATTCCGGGGCTCATGAATACGCCGCTCGTCCGAGAACGGCTGCTTGGCCATGCCGGCGGCAGCCTCGACGATCTGGTGGCCAAGCGGGATCAGCAGGTCCCCATGGGCAAGATGGGAGACGCCTGGGATGTGGCCAACGCCGTCGTCTTCCTGGCATCCGACGAAGCAAAGTACATCACAGGCAGTGAATTGGTCGTGGATGGAGGGATCACGGCCTCCACGGGAGGTGTTAGATGAAACAAGACCCCAGAATGGTTCAGGATCGCTCGCGCACGACATCAGTTTTGGGTACATAGCTGAGATACCGGAAATGTGAGTACCGAACATTGACATTGGCAACTCGCCGCTTTTTTGACGGGGGGGTTGAATACATATTCGCCCGTCACGTGCACTTGGCCCTTCTCCACATTGCCTGCGGGAGATGGGCGTTCTGCGGGGCCCATCCGGGGAATTGTTTTGTCACCAACGAACGATGGAAGTGTGATGTCCGAAAGTGCCACGGCCTCAAGACGATGTCCGCAGCTGTACCGCTTTTAGCACGGGGCGATTTCGCTGCAGAAAGCGGAGACATTTCACCAGCAAACAAATTGCTATAAAACCACTGCAGCCTTCCAGACCGTTGTGCCTTTTTTCCCTCTGTTTCAAAATGTTTTCGGTGAACTCTTGTTCTGCATACTTTTTGTCGGGTTTGCTCACGCTTGACTTGTTCATAGAGCATATCCTACCATTGATACCACCAACACTACAGACAGCGTAAAGGCCCAGAATGCACACAGACAGGAAAAGACTGGCTGGGTCTGCACAGCCATTTTCCATCAACCTCACCAAGGCCTGCCTGATTTCTGATGGAAAAGGCACCATCGTCGCCCTATACACCGTTAGCTGCATGATTGTCACCGCCATTCGGTCTCTCATCATGTTTAAGAGTCTGTTTTCCAACAAGGGCAACCGCCTGCTGGACCACACCTTAATTTCTGCATTGGCCTGTTCTAAAGCACTCAAAACGGTGTATGGAAAGATGGTGCTTGCAGCGGCTGTTTCTGCGTACAGTACCTACCCCACGGCCAAGCACTGTAAGCTGTTCTGACATTGTGTCCACGGAGGTTCAGGTTTCAGTAAGCAGAAGACGAGTTCAGCAGTAAAATCACCCATGTTTTATCGTGTATTCGCACATTAGTAAAATACTAGCAAGAAGAAAGGGCAGGCCCAAGACGTGATACGACGAGAACTGCCGCTCTTTCTTCCAAGGAGTGGGCCTCTAGCTTTGTTTGTCCGCGCGGTTTCCTAAAAGGGGAATTCCATGATATTACACGCCATCACGCCTTCCATGGCAATTTGCTGATCGTCTGAAAGAACATTATAAGACTTCCTTGCCTGCCTGTATCGCCCAGTAGCCCCCTTAATTAAAATCTTGTCCTTTTTCATCTTTCTTCACCCTGAATCCCCTCTGCACTCAACAGCTCATTATTTTCTTTTGGGGGGGTTTATCTCATTTGAGTTTTCTCTCTATTGACTCTGAACTTCCGCAATCCCAACTAAAACTTCCAGTTCTTCCTTCTACACTTCCTCCAAATGGCTGGAGACAAGATACTTGCTGTTGCTGTCACCGGACCCTCCGGAATCTGTCTTCTTCGCGAGCTGCTGCACCGCAACCATGCCACGGTGGTGTACGCGCGGAACCCCAGCAAGTTGCCTGAAGATATCGCGTCTCACGCATTGCTTGAGGTGTGCTATCTCTTGTTTCCCCTCATCTCTAACATTTATGATTGTGTATCTCTCCTTTGTTTTCCTCCCCGATTCTAACCTGGCTGTTTTACTCCCCCACAGATTGTAAAGGGCGAAATAGACGATTTTGAGACTCTGGAAAAGGCCGTGGCGTCGTGCAAAACCGTCATCTCTCTGCTGGGCCCCGTCAACCCGCGCCTGCCAGCTACCAGCCAGTTCGCCGACTTTTACCGCAAGGGCTTGCTTCCGCTCATGCGCAAGCACGGCGTCCGCCGCGTGTTTGCAGTGGCCGGCTTGTCCATTTACCTGCCTGACGACCACCGGTCGCTCATTCGGGCTGCCGAAGTGCTGCTGGTGCGCACTGTGGCCAACAACGCTTACCGGAACCTGCTCTCAATCCGGGAACCGTTCGAGGAGGAGAAGGAGAAGGCGGCTGCCGCAGCAGCACACGCCGGACAGCAGAACAAAGACTCGGCAGGCGAATCAGCAGGCCCTACTACTACCACCACCGCGACGGCAGCCTCCGCCATCGACCTTGTCCCCATCGACTGGACTGTCTTCCGCGTGCCTATCATAACAGGTGGCTCCGACGCCGCCAGCTGGGAGCGTGACCGCGATCCGGCCAATGTCGTGTATGCCGGACCCGTTGGCGCCCCCGGATGGACCACATTTCTCAAGCGGGGAGCATTGGCGCGCTGGCTTGTAGACGCCGCCGAGACAGGCGCCCCAGAATGGATCGGGCAGATGCCCGCCGTCAGCCAACGAGCATAACCTGTTCTGTCGTGCTTGTCTGTTTTTGATTTTTGAATTTTGAATTTTTTTCTTGGAAAGTTAACCTCGATTCCTAAAGTGGCGTGGGGTTTGGGACGCGCTATGATAATGGCATTCACATTGAATACTGGATCCAATTGCTGAGGGTTGTAATTCCGTGTACTCTGGCTATGTCGCGTTCGCAGAACTCATTAAAGAAGAAGACAACAAGGCGCACTAATTACACAACTCACAAAACGTATGATCAAAGCTTGTGTTGTATTGCAGACCACAGTGCATGTTTTTTTTTTTTTTTTTGCAACAGTTAGTTTGTGGAGACTGGATGAAGACGATGAAGCAAAAAAAGCCTAGTTTGAGTAGGAAAGCTGTAGTTTCCCTCGACTGAAAATACAAGTTACGCATGGCGGCGTGTCTTGCTCCGCATAAGAATGCTTATTGAAGAAGACAGCAAGAGCAGTGGTGGAGCCACGAGGTCGGCTCTTACTTTCAAGAGAGGCCGTACTACTTTGGCCGTCGGATTGTTCTAGAGGAAAGATTACGCCGTATTACTCCGAAGACTGTTATTGTGACCCCCTTTCGTAGCCAAATTTCCATCACTTTTCGTAATACAACATCCTCGCAAATTGAACATTACTTATATCTCGCGCACTCGTCACCTTTGGGATTGCACATGGACAGCTTACCAGAGGTCCTTGAATTGTATGCTGCTGTCTTTGATCTCTGAGAGAGAGAGTCCAAACAGCCAGGATTAGGAGTTGCTTAAAATTTTCAACTCTGCGAACTGAAAGGCCTGCCAAAAACGACAAAGACTCAGCACCACGCAGCAAAGTGGTAATTCTGGCAGAGTTGCTGGAGGCAAGGGGAAACCAGAGGCTCAGCAGAGATGCTTGATGCTTTTGTAAAAGTTTCGACACTCTGACAAGCCGATTGACGCATACCTGCCATGGAACCCAGCCTGGCTGACCGCCAGGAATGGACAGGAGCTCCGCCGTGAAGCAGCTGGCCAAGGTCCACAACCAGAGCGCAGTCCGTGCCGCCTTGGCTCCGCTGGGACAGCGCCTGTTCCAGAGACCTCGATGCCACTACATACGGACGGCACCAGCAAACCTTGGCGCCCGGGACGAAGACGAGACGAAAGATCGGCCGGGCAAGCTTGCTAGCTACTTCTGAGCAGACGGAGACGAGACGAAAGATCGGCCGGGGCTAGCTTTGCTAGCTGCTTCCAAGGCGCCGGGTGAGCACGTTTGGACAGCCGCTGCCGAGGCTGCGACGCGACAGCGTGCCTCGTTGTTGGCCGGCAGTGGCAACAGCACCAGCAGCAGCAGCAGCAGCACCACCACCACCACCACCACCAACTAAGTTTTGCCATCGTTGCCTTGTGGAGCCTCGGGATGGCGGCAGCCTGTTGGCTGTAGCGTCGCTACGTGAGCACTAGTGAATAAGCTGCTTACGGAGCGCGCAAGACAAACGAGCTTCTTGGAGGACTTTTTTGAGTCCTTTGAGCATGAGAGAGCAAAGGGCCAACAGACGTGGCACGCTCCGCTTGGCCAATATGGATATTTCGCTTACTCGAAGTGCTTGATTGGACCGTCTGCCAACTTTTGTGTTGCCTGCCAACTTTATTGTGTTGGCCGCTGTCTTTTGCCATTGAGGAAAGAGTTTTCGCAGTCTTTTGCCATTGGCCATTGAGAACGAGTTTTCCCAACAGCCAACTACGAAGCTTTGTCTTTTCAACGCGGGCCGGCCGTCAAAGAAAATGGCGCTGTGGGGCTCGCCCACGAAAATTTGTGCTTTCAGCCCCGGCGATAAACGTCATTGGAAAAAAGCCCTATCGCCGATGGCAAGCATACGAGGTGGAAGATTCTCGACCATGACGGCATAAAATCCGATCGCCTATGCAAAGGTGCGGCTGTGCTAGGATAGGAGATAGGCCTTAGGGTCATAAGCTTTTGGGTTTTGGGACACAGATAAAAGGCCAACGTCTCCTTGCCCGGACCAGAACGAGAGAGCAAAGAGCAGGAGATAAGAGAAAGCAAGAGAGAAACAATTGCGGACTGCAAACGGCGAATTGAACTGCAAACTGCGAAAACCAAAAAAAGGAGAGAAAAGAGGACGACATTGAGATAAGAGGACTGGTCAGGGAAAACAAGAGGAAATTTGAGAAAAAAACCTCCAAAATGGCAGCTTCCGACAAGTTCCAGGGATGGCTCGGCCTCGATCCCGACAGCGTCAACGGAAAGATGGTTTGGGGCGACTTTGAGCCGAAGAAGTGGCAGGAGGACGATGTGGACATCAAGATCAGCCACTGCGGCATCTGCGGGTCGGACCTGCACACGCTCCGATCTGGCTGGGGCGAGACACCGTATCGTGAGTACTGATCTCTGCGTTTGAATTGCTCTTTTGTTTTGTTTCTCCGCTTTCTCGGCCTCTTTGTCTTTCGCTTCTCGGCCTCTCTGTCTTTCGCTTTCTCAGCCTCTCTGCCTTGCTGCCTTCTGCTTTTGTAATTGCTCTTCTGTTCCGTCTCTCCGCTCTTCATACTGACAGCACCAGCCTGCGTGGTTGGACACGAGATTGTCGGCACGGCCGTCCGCGTCGGCAAGAACGTCAAGCACATCAAGGTGGGCGACCGGGTGGGCGTGGGCGCGCAGGCGCGGTCGTGTCTAAAGCCGGACTGCGCCGAGTGCAGCAGCGGGCTCGAGCAGCACTGCCTGGGCAACATCGGCACGTACGGGTCGGTCTATCCCAACGGCGAGGGCAAGTCGTACGGCGGCTACGCGACGCACAACCGCACCAACGGGCATTTTGTCTTTCGGATCCCTGATGGCCTCGACTCGGCCGACGCGGCGCCCATGCTCTGCGGCGGCATCACCGCCTTTTCGCCGCTCAAGCACAACGGCTGCGGGCCCGGCAAGGCCGTCGGCATCGTCGGCCTCGGCGGGCTCGGCCACTTTGGCGTGCTGTTTGCGCGCGCGCTCGGCGCCGACCGCGTCGTCGCCATCTCGCGCAGGGCCGACAAGCGCGCCGACGCGCTCGCCCTCGGCGCCCACGAATACATTGCCACCGCCGACGACGCCGACTGGGCCTCCCGCCACGCCCGCTCGCTCGACCTCATCGTCTCGACCGTCTCCAGCGAGAAGATGCCGCTGACCGACTACCTCGGCCTGCTCCGCGTCGGCGGCTCCTTCATCCAGGTCGGCCTGCCCGACGGCGGCGCCCTGCCCCCCGTCAGCGCCTTCACCCTCATCGCCGCCGGCATCAAGATCGGCGGCAGCGCCATCGGCTCGCCCGACGACATCCGCCACATGCTGCAGCTGGCCGCCGACAAGAAAATCAAGCCGTGGATCCAAAAACGGCCCATGGCCGACGCAAATCCCGCCGTCCTCGACATGGTCGCCGGAAAGGCCAGATACCGATATGTGCTGGAGGCCTAGAGCCCAATGCGAAGAGGATTAGGAGTCGGGATTTGCTATTGCTGGACTGCAGCATTGTCCTCGAGACGTTTGGCTGAGCAGCGGCGTTTGGCTGGCCAGCAGCATGGTCCTCGTTAAGGCGTTTTGCTGGGCAACAGCATTGTCCTCTTATTAGAGGCTTTTTGCTGTATGCGACCAACATCGGGCACATAGCTTAGAAGCATGTTATAGAACACTGGGCCTGAGAAGCCCTCACACAAAAGTGCATAGATTAAAAGAACAACAACAACAAAAAAAAAAATAGAATAGAATAGAATATCATGTACGGAGTATGGCCATCTGTTTTGCAAATAGGATCACGTGAACAAACACCCCTCTCCTCCTTGGCGCCTTGAGCCCGTGCAAACATCGCCACGTGAGCATCGTTGCCTTGTGTCCATATATCCCATACAACCCGAAGACACACAATGCCGCCGCAAACGTGCTGGACGTGCCGGCTGCGCAAGAAAAAGTGCGACCGGACGCAGCCGCAGTGTCTGCGCTGCGCGGCGCTGGACATTGCGTGCTGGTACCAGGCGGTGGGCCGGCCGGAGTGGATGGACGGCGGCCGGCGGCAGCGCGAGAGGGCCGACCAGGTGCGCGCGGCCATCCGCGAGAGTGCAGAGGCTCGTCGGCGGCGGCCGTACGTGCAGGTGCTGAGGGCTGGACAGGGAGCTGGACAGGGAGCTGCCCAGGGAGCTGCCCAGGGAGCTGCCCAGGGAGGAGCTGCACAGCTGGAGCAGCAGCGAGGACGGCCGGGCAAGGCGGCAGCTTCTTTGTCAACCACGGCAAAAAGAAACCAGCCAGCTGAGGACGTGGAGGCGACAGCCCAGAGCCAGCCAGTCCAAGACGTGGCTGATGCAGAAAACAGCGGCACGGCGTCTACGCCGCCCACACCTTCGCCCCTGCTCGCTGGCCTCTTCCCGTCGCTCGACGTCTACATCGAGGCCGACCTGGGCACCATGTACCTGGACCACGTCTTCCCCACGCTCTTCCCCTTCTACCGGCCGTCGCTGTACGAAGGCGGCCGTGCCTGGCTGCTGGCCCTGGTGCTGCGCAGCCAAAACACCGTGCTGTACCACCTGGCGCTGGCCACCAGCGCCTACTACGTGACGCTGCTGCCGTCGCAGGCGAGGCGGCGGCGGCGACGGCGGCCTGGTGGCGGCGGCGGCGCGGCGGAGGCGGAGGCGGAGGCGGAGGCGGGGGCGGCCCAGCACCGGCAGCAGCAGGAAAGCGTCTGCCGGACCATGTCCTGGCACATGCTGGCCTCGCACATGGACACGGCCATCCAGGCCATGCAGCGGGACATCCAGGCCGTGTTGGAGCGACGCCGGGCGGAGGAAAGGGCTGCAGCAAACTCTGCTGCAGCAGATGGAGCACCTTCAGCTGTCCATGCAGCAAACACGACCCCCCCCTCCTCCACAAACCTCACGCTGGCCCGGTCCCGCGTGCTGGCCAGCATGGTCCAGCTGCTGCTCTTCACGGCCAATGTCGTGCACCGCGACCAGGAGGACAATACGGCTGCCGACTGGCAAATGCACCTGCTGCCAGCCGCCGTTGTTGTCGAGGAGCTGTTTGCCGAGGTTGCGGCCCGTCCGCCGACGTCTGCTTCGGCCTCTCCTGCCGCCCCGCCTCCGCTTCTCCGCCTCGCCACCGACGCGCTGGAAGCCGAGGCCTTTGCGCAGCTCGTCGACCACCGCGTGTGGAATGCCGACCAGGCGGCTCTGCGCTTCCATCTGGCGGTGCTGCTCGTGGCCGACATTGTCGCCAGCACCGTCCTCGAGACGGCGCCGCGCCTGCAGGCTTTCCACAGCCGCCTGATGGGCGGCGGCTGCCGTAGCAAGGACGGCGAGGGCTGCGAGGGCTGCGAGGGCTATGAGAACTGTGAGGACTATGAGGACTGCGAGAGCAGCGACACCTTCCACAGCATCGGAAGCAAAAACCACCTTTGCATGGAGCTGTTTGTTGGCTGCCAAAGCTGGGTTCTGCGGGCTGTCGGCGAGACGGCAGCGCTGGCGGCAGAGAACAGCAAACGGGCGGCCGTTGCCGGCCCCCACAGCGACAGCGACAGCGCCACCACTTGCCCAGACCTCGCTGCCGCTGCCGCTGCCGCTCAGCACGACACCATCCTCGCCAGCCTGCGCGAGGGCGTGCGACGCCTGCCGCCGCCGCCGCCGTGCTGCGCCGAGGACGGCCACCCAGCTCCGGCCGCGGACCAGCACCCGCATTCCCTCGTGGCCGCCACCACGCGCACCTGGGCCCATGCCGCCGAGCTCTATCTCCTCGTCACCGTCTCTGGCTGGCCATCGGACGACGATGCCGCCGTCCGCCGCCACGTGCAAGGCGTGCTGGCCCAGCTGGCACACCTCAACAACGACGCCCCGCCGCCACGGCTTCAGCTACCGCCGCTGCCGCCCTCCCACGTCAGCTGCCTGCGCGGCCTGGCCTGGCCGCTCTGTGTTGCCGGCTGTCTGGCCTCCGATCCGCGCCAGCAGGCCGTCTTTCGCGCAGTCATCGAGTCGCTCGGCCCGCTTGCCGCCTTTGGCCCGCTGCGCGACGCCCTGCTGGTCATGGAGCGCGTGTGGCAACACACGGCCGGCGGCGGCGCGCCGCCCGGCGGTCTGGCGGTCTGCTTTGGTCTGCTGGGCCGCCGCGTCTTGCTGATGTGATGCCTTTGCATTGCAGGCGGCAGCATTTCTGGGGCTGGCAAAACAGGATAAATCGCAAACACTCGTACAAATTGTGTTTTGACAATGTCTTCTCAGTTAGAGACTATCAAAACGTAGGTCTAACATAGCAGAGGCATACGGAGCAGGTCTCTGTCTTTCGGGGCTCATGGAGGCAATGCACGTTGTAAACGAAGAAACAGAGATCAATCATGAGTAATTTACTTTGTTTTCGCTATCTGTATCACCCAACTCTAATGCTTTCACTTTTTGCCAAAAATACTCGTAAGAGTAGGAGCGATGGGTTGGACCTGTTTGCAGGAGAGTAGGTATTAGTGATGGCAGGTGGCCAGTGCGCTAGCCGAGACTGGCCGCGCCAAAAAAAAAGGAAATCGCGTCAGCTCCGTAATAATACTCGTATTGCTAATTGCTACAACTTTTTCCTCTGCCTGCACTTCACCCTAGAAGCTTCACGGCTACCATCGACACTCTCCCCACCCACCACACGACTGATAAAGACCGTTTTGAAGCCATGGCAGATCCGCACATCGACGAAGACTACGCCTCGTCGCAAGACTCCGACTTTGCGCCCGACGACGCCCCCGACCATGCGTCGTCGGCGGCCGACTCGGACGACGAGAGCGACGATGCTGTGGCGGCGGCGGCCAGCAAAGCAGACGAAGCAGCGGCAGCGACGGCAGCAAAGCGGAAACGCGAGACGGAACACGCCCGTGGAGCCGGCGGCGAGGCTGAAGACTTGGGCTTTGAGAACTCGGGCGACGAAGCCATCATCGGCAAGGGCAAAAAGAAGCGACGGCGGCGCGAGAACGGCGGCGGCGACGACGACGACGACGATGCAGACGGCGGCCAGGGAGGGTTTGTCAAGACGCGCAGCCAGCGTGCAAACGAGTAAGTTGCAAGTTTTTATTTTATTTTATTTTATTTTTGCTTTTGGGCTCTTTTCAGCTCTTTTGCACATTGTCTCTATTCTTTCGTCTTTCTTGGCTCATCTCATTGTCTCGGTTCTTTCGTCTTTCTTGGCTCATCTCTTTTTCTTTTTTTTGCCTACGCTAAACCCTGGACAGAAAATCAGAACGCCGGGCAGCCACCGTCCGCGGCCCTGTCACCGTCGACGTGGATGCCCTGTGGGCACAGATGATCGCGGGCGACCAGCCCCAGCCGCCCGACCCGGCACGCAGGCAGACCCCGGAAGCCAACGAGCCGCAGTCAGACCTGGCCGCCTGGGCCAGCGCCGCCGTGGCGTCGGCTGCGTCGGCCGCCGCGGGCGCCCCGGGCACGGCCGTCGGCGACAGCGAAACACAAGCCGGCAAGCCAACGGACAACAGGCCGGCCATGGTCAGGATCCGGCGCACATACAACTTTGCCGGCCAGGTGCACACCGAAGAGAAGCTGGTGGCGCGCGACTCGGCCGAAGCGAAGCTGTATTTCGAGCAGATCGGCGGCGAGGCGGCTGCTGCCGAAGGAAGCGAGGACGGCCGGCCCGACGCCACAGACGGCGCCGCCGCCGCAGTGCAGCGCCCGCCGCCGCGCAAGGCGTTCCGCTCGGCGTTTGAGCCAGTCATGGTCGACAGCGCCTTGGCCGCCGCCGGATCGGCGCCGCTCGGCAGCGCCACGACGCTGCTGCCGCCCGGCGCCGCCGCGCTGTCGTCGCGCCGCACCGATCTCGATCTGGGCCTGCGCGCCCGTCTGCTGGCGCGCGAGCAAAAGGCCGCTGCCGCCGCCGCCGCTGCCGCCAAGAAACTCAACACTGTCGAGAAGAGCCGCATGGACTGGGCCGGCTACGTCGACCAGGAAGGCATCCAGGACGAGCTGGCCCTGGCCGGCCGCGCCAAGGGCTCGTATGCCGACCGCGAGCTGTTCCTGGCCCGCAGCGAGGCCCGCCGGGAAGAAGAGGCGCGCCGGGCACGGCTGGCCGGCAAGGTGTGAGGGTGTGAGCGAATGAGCCGCCGAGACGGCCGTGTGCAGTCAAGGGGATGGGAGACCGCGCAGAGGATGCAGCGGCATGCCGCAGAACAGCCGCCGCCCTGCCTGGTTTGGTTCGCTTCAGTCGCGCAAAAAGGCAATACGGCCAAAAGGCAATACGGCCAAATGGCAATACGGCGAATTGCGCTTCGTCACGGGCAAATTCCATTTCCTCAATGCCGGTCCCCACCACATCTACTCCGTACTAATACGGCATCTCTTGCGATTGTCGCCCTCCGATTGTCGCCCTCCGATTGTCGCCCTCAAAACGCCCTTTCTCTGACCTCTACGCCCTGGGAATGACGATGTTAGCTCACGCAGTTGCAAAGGAATGCAGCCAGCTTTTTGGGGGCTGTGCGCCAAGCCCAGGCGGCAAATGTTGGGTTGCCCCACACGCTGTGCTAGAAATGCCGGACCGAGGTACGGAGTACTCTCTAGCTACTTCCCCGCCTGGTCGCCTGAACGACCAAAAGCGAAGAGCTACGTCGTACGTCGTACATAATACCTAAACCACCGCGAATGAACCTCAATCCAGTCAATTGAATGAGACGATGATACAAGTATATTATGAGATTTGCCTGCTTTCGCACCAAAGCTGACTCGGTCCTCACATGCCACTTCAAGTGCCCCTTTCTTCCCTGCTCATCTTGACAAGTTTTCTGCATACTTCGCCAGGCAAAGTAACAACTATTATTGCTTTGTCAAAATGGGTGGCCGAATTGACTGCTATGTAGACCTTGGTAATTCTTTGCTTATACACGCTCAAACTGCAACATTGGTTTTTTTCTTTCTTTCTTTTTTCCGTTCCAGCCTCTCGTCACCCAGCCTGCTGACATTGCACTCAAAACAGCGTCGTACTTTAGCTACATTGGCTTTGTCCAGCTGCGTCGCGATGAGCCCATCTATGCTGCCCATGGCATCGAGGTTTTGTATGTCAAGCAGAAGCGTCTAATCTCTCTCTTCTCTGCCAGCTTTCTCTCTCTCTTCCTGCCACCTTTCTGACACAACACAGCTACCACCCTGTCTTGATCGGCGCCATCTTCAAGGCCACCGGCAATCAGCCTCCCATTCTGATGCCTGCCAAGGCCAAGTACATGCCTTACGATACCACCCGTACTTCTACCAGCGCCGGCGTCCCCGAGACTCGCTGGCCCGATGACTTTTTCAAAAAGTCCATGCTTGCATTGGTGGGCCTCTCTTCTAGCTATTTCTTCATGTGTTTCTTGTTGCCCTGCTGCCCTGCTGCTCTGCTGCCCTGCTTCCTTGCTGCCCTCGCGCCCTTGCTTATTGTCGCCCTCTCGCCTCCGTCTTGCTTTCCTCTAGCTGACCAGCAGCCCATGCGAGCATTGCACCACATCCGCGAGCACTACTCCGTCGAGACGGCCACGGCGGCCCTCCACTACCTCTTCTACCGCTTCTGGACGCCGCCAAATGCCAGTCTCAAGGAACCAGACGTGCTGCGCGCCGTGCTGGCTGAAATGCCCGTTGGCTTCAACGGCGCCGCCGCCAAATCCGCCGGCCCGCCGCCGCCGCTGCAGTTTTCCCCCGAAGAGGCGGACGCCATTGTCAAGGCCGCCACAGAGCAGCCTGCCAAGGACCTGCTGACCAAAGCCACAGCCGAGGCCATCGCCCACGGGGCTTTCGGCTTGCCATGGATGGTAGTACGCAACAGCGCCGGCAAAGAGGAGCCATTTTTCGGCAGCGACAAGTGAGTTAAGCCACCTTTTTTTTTTCTTTTTTTAAACATCCATTTCATTCTTTGCAATTTACTCTTATTATGATCACCATCATCTAACCGTTCCCTCCACAGGTTTAACTACATTTACGACTTTCTCGGTCTCCCCTATCAGGGTGTAGCTCTGCTCGAGTCTTTGCCTGCTTCTACCACTACTCCTCGCCTGTAATTACTAGCTCTTGCACAACTTGTTTTCACTGTACATGTGTGTCTGTAAATCATTTATTAAGTTGGCGGTTGAGACTCAGAGCGCATCCTGTTTTTTTCAGCGTTCTCAATACAAAGGTTTCGTCATTACGCTGTGCATTGTCGCTGCAGGGACTCGACCTGCACCCGCTTGTTTAACTGCATCGACTCGCCGCGAGAGGCCCAATTTTTCACTCGTTTGCGAGGGGTAATATTGTGCATCTGTCCGTTTCTACCGTCTCTCGTTGTGACAACAGGAACGGCCTCAATTGCAGTAGCAACAGAATCATCAGCTGCGCTAATGCCCTCGTTGGATGGAGAGACACACTCATCTTCCTCTGTTACTATAGTTGCCCTGCCGACGTGACGCAGATCGACGATGGGCGGAATGATGAGGTCCCGGGGTTTCCACGCTGCCTGTTTCTCCCGGTCCTTGAAAAGAACTCGCTCGTGTTCAGACGCATTCAACCACGCGTGCTTTGCTGCCTGTGCTGCTGTCGGCCGTCTTCCCGGCTCCAGGTCCATACACATTAGCAGAAATGCTATGCCGCTGGCCGAGATCGGACCATGTGCTTTGTCGGCACGCTTCAGATTGACAGACCCAATGAGCTGCTCAACCTCGGATGCGTCGTGAAACCGGCTCGGCATCTCAATTGCTTCGTTCCCCGCTAGCAGCTGCAGCATCAGAATGCCAATTGCCCAGATGTCCACTGCATGGGTGTGCGCTCCGCTGGCCCGTCGGATTTCCCTAAAGCCAGCATTAGCAGATAGCACAGCGCACAAGATGATGATACATGGGGTTCTGCACCACGTACGGCGCTTGGTAGCAGTCCGTCCCGACATTGGACGTCATTCTTCCCAGGCTAGACACGGCCGAGCAGCCAAAGTCTGCCAAAGCAATCCTGTGAGACACGTGCAGGCTCGTTGTGCACAAAATATTTTCCGGTTTAATGTCCCGGTGTGCTACACCTTTGCAGTGCAGATACTTGACGGCACTAAGTGTTTGGACAATGATCCATTTGATCTCCAGCTCGGGGAGCGATTTCTCTCTCTCCAAAAGAGAGAAAAGGTCACCGCCCGTGGCCAGTTCCGCAAATGTAAACCTAGCCAAAGTGTGAGATCCTCTGTTTTTTTTTTTTTTCTTTTCCTTTCATATCATGCTCTCAAGATGGAGAAAATGGTTCAATAAACGTCAACATACATGCTGTTTTTGGTCCGAAAGGCGCGCCGAAAAGCGATAATGTTGGGCTATCGGGAATGTTAAGCTTTGTCCCAAAGTGTGATGCGGTCCCGAATCATGGCAAAAAATAGTTCAGGGTCCCCCTTTCTTACATGATCAAGCTGGCACCAGATGGAGACCTCTTGGTCGGCACGACGAACAGCGGACCGCTTGTACTTGAGAAGATGGGCAAGATCGTGGACTTTGCACACGACCTGCTGCATGGTTTTGACGTCCCTAGCAAGATGTACATTTGCAAAAGCCCCGTGGCCGATGATGGTGTTTGAAATCTCGAACTGGTCCTCGAATAACTGGACATGAAAAATAGTCAGCTCCGTGTTGTTGGCTCTTCCTTTGCATGCGTCCGCATTCTCTCTCTCGCGCCTCACCGAAGCTTCCCATTGCTGGACTTCGCCCAGCACCGCACCCGTGGCCGGGGCCATGTAATTGCAAATGCGGAGTACGCATGGTCCGACGGAGATGGAGTCATTGTTTTCCAGGAGCCTGGCTTTGGTGAGGTAGGGGCCCTTTCCTACCAGCTCGCCGTTGACGTATGTGCCTGTCTCTGAACAGCAGTCACGCACATAGAGAAGTGCAGGGTGGAGCTCGCTGTTGTCGAATTGAACAGAATAGATCTCACAGTGCACTGGAGAGACGGCCACGTTTTTGAACCGAAAGTTGCTTGTAGCTGTTAGCATTTGTTTGTTCCTTCTCGTAACCCTTATCCTTACTTCCCTTCTCGTGTGAAAATCCCAGGAAGCCACTACCTTCGCATGTCTCTGCCAATTTTTATAACCTGGTGTTTGTAGAACGGCACTCTCACCACTAGTCCCAGGAAAGAAAGAAAGCAAGAAAAATGTTAGTCTCGATCACGATTACACATAAGACGGAGGAGATGGTGTTTTGACTTGCGCTGTTTAAAGTCTCCAAAAGCATAGTTTTCAACCTCCAACCAAGCAAGGGGCGTTTGCAGAGAGACTTCGCCGTCACCTGGAGAATCAACGCTTTCGTCTGGTGTCGGGGGCGTGCCTTGGGCAGGCTGACTGCGGCCTGCTAAAGCGGGAAGGCTATCACCGCAGACCATTGTTGTCTGGGCAGCAACAAACCAATACAAGATCGTTGGGAAACTGTAGGTTTATGAAAATCTTCAATTGGGTCAAAGTTTTTTTGGGGGGGAGAGAGTGTGAAGAGCAGCCCAGACAAGTTTAATGCGTCTTGGGAATCCGGCAGGAAGAAAATCAAAAGTCTGTTAAACTGGCAGGTGTTCGACGAGCGCCTTCCTCGAAGACGAGAGAAGGTCACCAGAAAAACACAAGAACCAGGTATTTTGATTTCCTAAAGTGGAAGGCAACATCCAAAAACAAGCAAGCAGCAAGTACGAGTTCCGGAGCTAGCTCGTTAGGATGAAAGTGCATACCAGTGTTCATGAAGCACGAGGCCACTATCCCACAACACCTCACAGCGACAACGATGGATGGAAACTATCAATATGGCGAACAGCTCCCCTTTTTTATACTAATTTTTTATCTGCTAACAATTTTTTTCTCCAAAAAAAAATTCGTTGCCTTTGGCGTTCAAAATAAGGGCTTGACGATGAGCGCCGCGATTCTTATAATAAACACATTGTTGTGGCCCACACCTCCTTTTTGTGATTGTCCCCAATATCTCGCGAGTGTCTTTCTGCCAATTGTCACCGAGCCTCGAACGTCGGATATGATCGTGGTTTTCCCCCTTCACAGCGCACTCCAAAACGGTGCCGTGTGGCATACCAGGTTTGCGCAGATTTTTTTGTCCCAAGTATCGTCTGCTCTGCTCTGCAAAGAAAAAGAGCACAGGTAGCCCTCGAGATTCTCAAGGTTCCCCGGCTTTTTTTCCGGCTTGCCGTTGCTAAGACGCAGCCGATATCTTGCTGGAGCGAAGTGAGAGAACTCAACGAAGGAAAGCCTCGCCTAGATATGGAAAGGAAGAGGGTGTGATGTGTTTATTTGCTGCGAGGACAATGTTAGAAAACGGCTGCCCTGGAACAAGAATAGCTGAAATGTAACGGAGCAACCGTGTGATGCTTTTGGAGCATCGTTTAAAACTTACGATCTGGCCCGCATCTTTCTCCGCTTGCGCTTAAGCCGCCGAACTCTCTTCTTCCTCCATTTGGCTCTCATCTTGAACGAAGCTGGAAAATATCAGTAAAGGTTTTCTTTTGGGGGAAGATATAAAGCAAAATGCATCTCGACGCTTTTCCCCTCTCGTTTTGCGGCGGCAGAGAGCGGTACATCGCCGCCGTCGTCAAAAAAAAATAACATGCAGCACCAAGCCCGCCAGATTTAACTGCAATTGCATCTACCAAACTTAAAACAGATGGTATACTCACTTCGTGGATGAGAAGGTAAATACTTTTTTGTTGTGAAGCTTGAATTGGTTTGGAGGAAGGGAAAAAACTGGCCAAGGGAGAGGGGGGAGGTGAAATGCTCTTAGGCGCAAATTTCATGGTGTGTGCCCTAAGAGGAGCGCACCATTAGTTCTTCCGGGGCCGGTTGTATTTCCCAAAGACGGTCACGTGAAATCGAAGAGGAGCCTCTCACCGCCAATATTTAGTTATTTTTTTTTTTTTGGTCGTTTTCTGCCGCCTACCAGTGGGGAGCATTTTCTCGAAAATTTTCTTGCTGGAAGTGCAGGCTTCCCAGCCTTTTTTTGCCTGCTTATTATTGGTTTTAGAGAAGAGGAAAGCATTTTTTTTGTCGTTCTGCTAGGAAAGTTAAAAGGGGTATTGCTTTTTTCTGTTTGATTTGTTATGTCCTAAAATTTATGACTACTCTTTTGCAACCAAGAGCAATGGCAGCCGTGGACCTGGGCAAGAAGCGAAAGAGGGATTTATCTTCTTCAACAGTCAAACATAAGAAGAAGAAGGTGACCGTCGAAGAGCCGGCTGCACCAACAACCGAGCCGGCACCGAGACAAGGCCTGGCAGCGGCAACAATTCGAGTCTCGAGCGTTGTCACGCCCAAATTTTCGGCTCCTGTAATAGGTGCGGCATTATGATGAAGACCCTTAGAGGATGAGAAAGCGTGTGTGTGTGTGTCTTTATATCGGTAGGGGCTAACACCATACTTGCAGCAACAACGCCAGGGCTGAGTGTGCCGGAGTCGGTGGAGTTTGACAGCTTCGTGCGAGCAGACAAGAAATCGGTGTCACGAGGTGCCAAGACACAGAGCACGACGCAGCCATGCTTGTCGACCGAGATGATTCTGCATTCGGCGGCGCACCGGACGATTGATTTTACGGGCCGGGAAGAGCAGCCGGCAGCCAAGGGTTCCGAGTCCTTTTTACGGCACTACGTTGGAGTGTATGACCCTGCTACGGGGAAACTCAAAGTGGTGGAGGCGAAGAAGATGGTGGTTCGGGGGCGGGTCAGAGCACGCGAGGCTCCCGAAGAAGAGATGCGAGGAGTTGCAGTGACAAAGGTGGGTTTTAATCTCTCTCTCTCTCTCTCTCTCGTCCTGTGTTGTCATATTCTAATGCAACGACAAACTGCTGACAAACCCCAACGTAGACAACAATGGACATGCGCAACGAGCTGGGCCAGAGGTTTGGAACCAAAAAGGCCAAGAAGGCGATCCAGTCGATCACGGTGAATGCCATCGCGCCGTCGAAAGGCGGCGGCACGGGCGCGGCCGCAGACGGCCAGCAGCCGGTGCTGAGTGCGGCAGAACGGGCCATGATGGCGTCGGTGACGGCGGCGACGTCGACAATGGCAACGTCGGCGCAGCTGCAGGCGGCGGTGGACGGAGCCAAGCCGATTCCGCAGGGCAACTTTGCCGCAGACGCGATCCAGGACGTATACCGGCCCGAGGACCTGGCGGAGTCGGCCGAGGTGCTGGCGGCGGTGCCGGTGCGCGACTGGCAGACGGCGGTGCGGGCGGGAGAGGAGCTGTCGCTGTTTTCGCGGTATGTGGCACAGCGGGTCCAACGGGTGGCTGTGCGGGCAGAGATGGTGGTGCCTGGCGTCGGCGATGATGGCGGCGATGAGGACAGCGACAATGACGGGAACAACGACGACGGCACGCAGCAGAAGAAGAAGAAGAAGAGCGAGACGGATGGGCTGACGACTTTGCGGCTGCTGCGGTACCTGTACTGGACGATTCTGTTCTGGCAGGCGGCCAAGCCGGGGCGGCAGAAGGGCGTCAAGCGGCAGCCGCCGCGCGAAAAGCTGCGGGAGGCCATGGACGGGGCGCCGGAGGCGGTGATCGAGAGCCTGCGGCGGCGCTTCTCGGACAACGGCACGATCCGCAAGGTGCACGTGGACCTGCTGATGACGCACTGCGCAGCCATGGCCGTGGTGGTGGACAACTTCGAGGTCAACCTGTTTGACCTGCGCGAGGACCTGCGCCTGGACGCGAAGCTGATGGCCCAGTATTTTCGCGAAATCGGCGCCCGCGTCAAGCAGGTCAAGACGGACGACAAGGTCAGCCAGGTGGCCACGCTCTCGCTGCCGCTGCAGTTTCCCACGCTGCGGCGGCGGCGCCTGCAGCGGTAAACACAACGATACGACTGTGGGAAAGCATCTACAGACCTGGACGGGGAGGGACAATGATGGCGGGGAGGGGGAGACATGACAGACGCAGGAAGCCGGGGATGCAAGCAACAGAAAGCTCGTTCGCATTTATAAGCAGGTAGAGGCGGCATTTAACTAGCCAAATCAATGGAAGCAGCGGCATAGCTCATGCAGCTTTTGTCTCGACTCTCCTTGTGGCGCGTGTCTCGAGCGCTTGGTTCCGCTAATATCGCAAATTCCCCAGTCACGCACGCCGTGTTTGACGTGCATGATGCCATTCCAGCAGCGTGAACCGCAGCTTGGCAGTGGCTTTTTCATTGTAAAAGTCGCCAAGCCTCGCACATTTACCACGTTTGTATGAGTATAGAATACAGCGGGTTCATTCCTCGCTACTTTGCGAGCTCTGCACTCTCACCGCTACCGGTAAAACGGAAAAAATAGACACGGCCGTCGTCTACGGGGTGGAGGCCCTGGCCGGACGTGGAAGAATCGGACGGGTCTGGCTTTTTACGGCCGGCGTGCTCCGTAGATACTCCGTAAAGAGTCATTTACAAACGGAGCTTCGCGGTTATTTTTCCGGCGCCGTTCCAGCTAGACTGCATTGGGCAGAGTGGCCACAAGGGGGGGGAAGTAGACACTTTTTCGTAGTCTATTAGCTTGCCTTTTTTTTTTTTTCTTTCGCCTCTTGGCTCTGGGTTTGCCTCATTGGTTTATACGGGAAGGAATGCGGCGTTGACGAACGAGCCACCTCTGCCGTCCCATGGAGTCTCTTCGGGAAAGCGTTCTATGCTCGTAGAGCCATCAGAATTTGAAGAGGCCACTTTCGACAAACAGTCTCCTTGGGTGTGTGAAGTGTTAGTGCTCGTTATCTTTGGCAAATCCTACTCGCATTAGATAGAAGTAGGGCATTCTAGGCTAGAGCGAAACTCCACTGCTGATTTTTTATGCCGAAATTGTCGTAAACCGCATGAAAATAGGTAGGAAGCCCTCATACTCAGTAAGCCTCCTCAGCTTGAAGGCAGCACCTTGTTGTATGGATACATACGTCGTATATCGTGAAAGACAGTGCCGGCCTGCTATGATTGAATGGGTGGGTCAGGCACAGTCGCATTCTCATGCCGGTGAAAATGTGTTGATCCCATGACCGAGCCTTTCTTGGTGGCCCCAGTGAAGACCGGTCTGCAACAACTCGCCATTGCTTGCCTTCGTCGTGCGCAGGTGTCTTTATATATTGCTTTCGCAGGGCTTTTCTCATGCTGCTCGTATGCTATTACTGCTCGAATTCACAAGCTAGAGGCCCCCCCCCCCCAACAAAGAGACAGAAACGAAGCTCACTCAAGTTAGCTCCCAAACCTGTGCAGGCAAAAAAACCCACTTAAAGCCACAAAGCCGGAAAGCTGCGAAGCCGCAAAAATACTACACTGGTGGAATCAGCGTGGGGTCCGTCCTTTCCCCGCTTATTCCGCCCCGGTTGGGCATGTTCCAGTCCGTCAGCAGACCTAGGCGGCACGTTAACACCTATTGATCGTTTCTTACTCGTGGGAGTTTTAGACGGCACTTTCTAGCTGGCCAGGTCCAACTCCGACCAACGGCGCGGTAAGTACGAGTAGTAATGGTACAGGACTTTGGTGGACTGTGGGCTGGAACACGGACTTTGGGGGTTTGGGGGGTCATTTGCGTCGTCTGGGTTTTAAAACGGCCCGTCCAAAGGCGCCAAAGGCGCCAGAGGGGGTTGGAGGGAGAGCATAAATACGAGTCGCCCGTGGTGTTGCTAGCCTGCGACTTTGGTCGGTTTTTTGCTGCGTACAATTGCTTGCCAGATATCTCTTTCTGTTGAACATCGATTGGGTTTTTTGTTTCTTTTCGTCAATCGGCTGTTGGCTGTTCTGTCTGTTTGACTGCGTGACTGCATGACTGCGTGACTGCTTCAATTTTGCACCCGTTCGACTGTTCGACTCCTGCATTCTCGGCCAACCTCTCAGCCGCCAGCGACCTCAGCATCATCCTCGCCATGGCGCCCGCTTCGAAGCCGACGGCGCTGCCGACAAAGCCGAACATTGGCGTGTACACGAATCCCAAGCACGATCTGTGGATCGCCGAGGCCGAGCCGTCTCTCGAGAGCGTGAAGTCGGGGTCTGGGCTCAAGCCGGGCGAGGTGACGGTGGCGATCCGGAGCACGGGCATTTGCGGGTAGGTGGGCGTTGATGTCGGGTCTGGGACGTCGTTTTTGCTCTGGGACGTCCTTTTTGCTCTGGGACGTCCTTTTTGCTCTGGGACGTCCTTTTTGCTCTGGACGTCCTTTTTGCTCTGGACCTCCTTTTTGCTCTGGGACCTCCTTTTTGCTCTGGGGCCTCCTTCTTGCTCTGGACCTCCTTTTTTGTTCTGCGCTAACATGCCAGCTCGGACGTGCATTTCTGGCACAAGGGCTGCATCGGCCCGATGATTGTGGAGGACGACCATATCCTGGGCCACGAGTCGGCGGGCGAGGTGATTGCGGTGCACCCGGACGACGTGGCGGATGCGGCGTCGGGGGCGACGAAGCACGGGCTGCGGGTGGGCGACCGGGTGGCGATTGAGCCGAACGTGATCTGCGGGGCGTGCACGCCGTGCCTGACGGGGCGGTACAACGGCTGCGAGAACGTGGCGTTTCTGTCGACGCCGCCGGTGGCGGGCCTGCTGCGGCGCTATGTCAACCACCCGGCCACGTGGTGCTACAAGATGGGCTCGCTGTCGTGGGAGCAGGGCGCGCTGCTGGAGCCGCTGAGCGTGGCGCTGGCGGGGCTGGCGCGCGCCGGCCTGCAGCTCGGCGATCCCGTGCTGGTGTGCGGTGCCGGGCCCATTGGGCTGATCACGGCCATCTGCGCGCGCGCCGCCGGCGCCTGCCCGCTGGCCATCACCGACATTGACGCCGGCCGCCTCGAATTCGCCAAAAAGGTCGTGCCCGGCATCAAGACCGTGCTGCTGTCGTCGGCGCCGCCGCCGGCCGACGCCTCGCTCGACCAGGTCGCCGAGGCCACGGCCAAGCACATCCTGGCCGACGGCTTCGGCGGCGACGTCGAGCCCACGCTCGCCATCGACTGCACCGGCGTCGAGAGCAGCATCGCCGCCGCCATCTGGGCCGTGCGCTTCGGCGGCAAGGTCTTTGTCATCGGCGTCGGCCGCAACGAAATGCGCATCCCCTTTATGCGCGCCAGCGTGCGCGAGGTCGACCTGCAGTTCCAGTACCGCTACTGCAACACCTGGCCCCGCGCCATCCGCCTCGTCCAGAGCGGCCTCGTCGATCTGACCCCCCTCGTCACCCACCACTTCACCCTCGACAACGCCGAGGAGGCCTTCCGCACCGCCGCCAACCCGGCCTCCGGCGCCATCAAGGTGCAGATCACCAGCCTGGACTAGGCCTGGGGGCGAGCCCTGCGTTTCCGTGCCTTCGCATCGTTGTCGGGTTGTCTTCGTTGGGGGGTGGGGGCGTGACGGAGTTGGCTAAAGGAGCCAGATTTCACATTCATACTATATAGAACGCATGCAAGCTGTAAGAAAGATCAGCAGGAAATAAACCATTTTGGAAGCACAAGGAGCATCACGGGCGTGGAGATGACTGAAAGGTCCAACTATTGAAGACAGACAAGCACGATCCTAGGAACACGAAAAAGCGTGAAGATCAAGGTTCAAGGAGAGAAAATTCTGTTTATTTTAGAGAGTTTATTTTAGAGAGAGAGAGAGAGAGAAAGAGAAAGAGAGAAAGAGAGAAAGAGAGAAAGAACGGAGAAATACACATTACAGGAAGGAGATATACAAGACAGCAATAATAGGGACCCTGATAGTACGCAACGTCGAACTCACTTTTTCGACGGGAAGGAACGATGGAACCGCGTTGCGGGCCAGCTCCCTCAATTGGCGCCCTCTGATTGGCTGGACTACCGGATATGCTCATACCTGGCGAGATCTCCCGAGCTTTTTTTTCGAGTTATTTTGTTTGCTCGGATAGTCGCTTTTCTCGCTCTACTCTCTTCTCGTACATAGTTTTCCCGTTCGTGTTTAGAATTTTTGTGTTTTTTTTTTCCCCTTCGACATCACCCGATTGTTTTTTGGAATTCCATTTTCCATCTCGGCCCGCACCTGCGTCGACGTCTAATTCCATCAGGACCCCTTTGTGTCTTTTTTTCTCTTATCTGTCCATTCTTTTTAAGTATTTTTGTCTTTGTCTCTCTGCTCATTTCGGCCGTTGCGCGGTTTTCGTTCTTTTTTTTTTCTTCCCCTTCTTGTTGCTTTGAAGCTTTGCTTTGTTAGCTTCTAGCTTTTCTATCTTTGCCAGATTCTTGCCAATCTGCTTCTTAGCGTCTTTGTTCGGCCAGTTCCAGCTTCATCGCCAATCCGAGCCGCTCCGGCATCGCTAATTGCTCCCGCATCGCCAATTTGCTCCTCCAGTCTCGTTTGCTCATCAAAATCGGCTCTCCCTTTCGCGTCTTTGTCAACATGCCCTTCTCCGCTGCTGCCCGGCCGCTGCTGCGTCCTTCCACACAGTCTGCAACGTCTCTGCGTCTAGCTTTCCGCCGGTCCACGCCGCCGCGCCGCTTCGAGTCGACTTCGTCGTCTTCGTCATCCTCGTCCGACGCCGTCGCCAAGGCCCGCCAAACAGCGGCCAATGTCACGACCAAGGCCGCCCAGGGCCTGTCGCGCGTGACGTCGGCCGCCGGGCCGGCGCTGGCGGGAGCCGCAAAGAGCGTGACGGGCGCGCTGGGCCGAGTGGGTGGCCGCACGGGCAAAGTGATTGCTTTTGTTGAACGTGAGTGTTGATCGGGAATGGCGGAAAGGGAAAAGAGGCCTTCAGCCAACTCTGGGGGGACGGGCCTCCTTCCCTTTTCTCCCCTCTCCCCGTCCCCCGTCCCCCGTCTTCCGTCTCTCTGATGGCTTCTACGTTTCTACCGTTTCCATCCGCTGACAGCCCAAGGCCAAACCCCCTTTGTCGTCTACTACTCCCGCGTCGGTCTCGAGCTGTCGCGTCTCGTCTTCCAGGCTCAAAAGATGACGCCTCCGTAAGTCAGATATTGCCCAGCAGACGAGCAGAAATTGGGACATGCAGCTAACGCGCCCCCCCCCCCCCCCTTTCCCCTCATCCTGCCAGATCTCTCGATGTCTTCCAAGCCTACTTTAAGAATGCCTGGAAGCAGCTGCAGAACCCGGCGCAGCTGGTCCAGTCGCCAGCGGCGCTGCTGCAGAAGGCGCGCAGCCTGACACCCGCGCAGTTGACGGCTGGCGGCGTGCTGGCTGCCGAGTGCATCGGCTTCTTCACCGTTGGCGAGATCATCGGCCGCTTCAAGCTGATCGGATACCACGGCGAAACGGGTGCGCACCACTGAAGCGGACACGGTGCGCCGTGATGCTGCTATGCCGCGACAGACACGAGGCTGCGACCGCTCAGCTGCAGACCGGGCATGCTTGTTTGCTTTCTGATCTGCATGCCGCCTGGCCTAGTTTGCTTCGCTGCGATCGACTTTTACACTATTTCTAACAATGTTCTTTTTATGCTTTTTCTATTTGTCCCCTTCTGTCTTTTTGGGGGCTTGCTTCTTTATCTACTATTTTGTCTCGACTATCCACTGTGTAAGATTTCTTCAAAACTGTACATCAGCTGTGTTGCATCAAGAGACGGAGATGGAGGAGGTATCTGTGTTTTTGTTTTCTTTTTTTTTTATATGTGTTTTTTCACCATCACCGCGGGAGGAGGAAAAGGGGGGAACGCATAGGGAAGTAGAAACGAGACGCCACGAAAGAAAAAAAAGACGCTTAAAAACAAGGCAGGATTAATAGAAGACAGGATTTTTCTGTGCCTGAAGGGCAGAGACCGCCGCCTTTGCTTTGATATCTGTGTGCAATTTCAGCTTTGATCGACGATGAGACGTTGAGCACAAAGGCCGCTCTTGGCCACCAATACTGACAGAGCGGCCGCAGCTGTCCATCAGAGCCATGGCTGTTGGGAGTTCCAGCGCGGGCTGTCCGGGCACTGGGCTGTCCAGATGTATCTACGAGGTCAGTCCTGTGTTGGCCTGGCGATTGTGCTCTTCGGTCTTTTGGCCTGTTATACATCATAGATGTGCATATATTGCCGCACTTACAGAGTACAGTACAGCGGTGCGAATGCCGGGTCCCGCAGCTCATGCCGCACGGCGTCGACGAGCTGCCGGACGGCCTGGGGAGCAAAGCCGCCGAAGCGGACCAGCGGGGCCAGTGTCAGGCCGTCGAGCCAGAGATCCAGGGCGTGCTGGAATGACTGGGTGGCCGCCGCGTCGGCTGTGGTGGTGGTGGTGGTTGGCGTCGTTGGTCTGTGGCTGCTGTGGCTGCTGTGGCTGCTGCGGCTGCTGCGGCTGCTGTTGTTGCTGTTGTTGTCTCTGTTCACGGCAGCGGCGCTCAGCGGCAGCAAGACAGCCCGCTTGCGCAGATTGACAAATCCAGCGGCGCGGAGGGCCGCCTGCTTGGCTCGACAGTCGACTCGCAGCGGCCGGCCGGCGCGGTCCATGCAGTCCAGCAGCAGCGCCGACCAGGAGGCCACGTGCGAGGACTCCAGGCGCGAAGAGACTGAGGAGGGTGGTGACGGCGAGGCTGGGGAGGACGAGGAGGACGAGGAGGACGAGGAGGGCGGCGGCTGTGGCGGCGACGGCGACGACGGCGACGACGACGACAGCCGGGACGGGGCCTGTGGCCGGCGCTGGTGCTCCCGCGTTGCGGACATGGCTGGCGTGCTGCTGGAGGATGGCCTGTGGCTGCGGCGGCCGTCGCTCCTCGGGGTCCAGTCGATCTCGACGTGTTCCAGGTGGCCGACGCCGCCGATCAGATGCCGGCGAATGCGGGCAAACAGAGGCGTCCAGTCGGCGCTGGCGAGCGTGCCGTGCAGCTGGCGTACGTGGATGAGGTCCCAGGACGCCTCGCCGAGGCCGTGCCAGGACGAGGTGATGTCGAGGTGCTGTAATTTGGCGTTGGCCGGTATTCTGGTCGTTGTGAGTGGGAGAGGAGAGAGGTGGGGGGGGGGAGAAGGCCAAAGACGACAAAGAAGTGAAATATGCGAAAGAGACGAGAGGGCGAAAGAAATAAAAGACGTGGAAATGAGAGAACGAGAGACAAGAGGCGAAAAGAATAGAAGACATGGGAATGAGAGAACGAGAGACGAGGCGAAAAGAATAAAAGACATGGAAATGAGAGAACGAGAGACAAGAGGCGAAAAGAATAGAAGACATGGGAATGAGAGAACGAGAGACGAGGCGAAAAGAATAAAAGACATGGAAATGAGAGAAAGGGGACGTTTTTAAGAAAGGCAAAAGGGGACAGGAGAATGAAGGGGAACGACAGAAAAGACAACGTGGACAGAGTGCAGAGAACGGTACGAACAGGTCAGGCTGAAAGGGGCTCACGTCGACGCCCCAAACTTCCGACTGGCCGGCATAGAGACTACGAGCAGGCCGTTAGACACAGAGAGAAGGGCCAGAGACAGAGGCCAGAGAAAGAGGCTAAAGAGGAGCCCGACGGTGACTGCATACTCGGCCATCTCAACCACCCACTTGCCTGACCCCGTTCCCACGTCGAGTATGCGGAGGTGCTTGTCAAGACGGAGCGGTGCGCTGTGGAGACGTCCGAGGCTGGCTCCAAGGATCAACCCGGACCTGGAGCCGGAGCCGGAGCCGGAACCGGGGCCGGAGTTGGGCCCAGATCCGGCTTCCATGCCGTCTAGACACGCTCGCGCAAGGCTGACGGCTTTGTGGAAACAGTCCATGCGGGATATTTCAATCTTGAACCTGTCAGCTGAGTGCATTTGGGGGGGGGTCTCTTACAGCAAGTCAAAGAAGGGCAGAAAATGTCAGAAGGTTAGAAAAGGCGGAAAGTTGTAGAACGTTAAAAAAAGTAAAATGTCACAAAATCAAGGGACAATGCCACAAAATCAAGGACAGAACAACAGACCGAGTCACACGGAAACAAGTAAGACGGCTGGGAGGTGAGGTAATAGCGGCCGTTTTCCTCATACGTGAGCCTGTCGGGGTCGTTCAGCCTCGACATGGTGATGCAGGATGCCTGGGCTACGGGGGCGACAAGGCAATCAAAAGGATACCAGAGCGCCAGAGCGCCAGAAACTTGAAGGAATCTCAAACAAAAGAAATTACTGGCAGATGAAAAGGGGGAGGGGATAGACTCCGAGGACGGAATTATTGTTCACCTTGCCTTGATGGTCGTGTCTGCCAGGGGAGAAGAAGTAGGCAGAGGTTTTTAAAAGGATGGGAGAGAAAGGGCAGCATGCTTGCACAGAAGGCAGAGAGAAGGCCGTCAAGGGGCACATGCAAGCCGTCGGAGCACACCAAGCCAGAGCTTCAAAGAGCCAGGCACACTGCAGATGTAATATAGAGGCATACTCAAAGAGAGCGATGCCGAGATTCACAAAGCCAAGCACCTCTTCAGTGGCAGCAAAGGGATGCAGAAGACAAGAGCAAAGAGGTAATATTATCATTATCAGCTAGCCGACTTTTTAGAATGGATGGCATGCAGAGAAGAGAGGTGCATGGAGATAAGAGAAGTACATGGAGAGAAGAGAAGTACACGGAGAGAAGAGAAGTCGTATCCTTTCCCGTTTCGTTCATATCTTTCTTTCCCTCATAAAGAGAGGGAAAGCAAAAGGGGAAGAGAGAGGACAGGAGAGGACAGGAGTGAGAACAGGAGAGAGGGCAGGAGAGAGGGCAGGAGAGAGGGCAGGAGAGAGGGCACAGAGAGACGAAAGCCTGACTGCAAGTAAAGAAAAGAGAAACAGATATCCGTCGGCTTCCGCTCCAGTTCCTACAAGTTCCTGCAGGATTAAGCCCAGGTCTTCCTCAAAGCCATATACAATCCCGTTCGACGCACAAAACACATTTGCTGCTCCAAACGACTTGATATCTGCTCCTCCGTCTCCTTGACGCCCCCAGCGGCCCTCCTTGCTCTATTCCCGTTCTCTCTGCATCCATCCATCGGGGCCCATCGGGCTGCAGCGGCCCAGCCCCGGTTCTGTCATCTGTCCGTTTGTACAATTTGAGTTGTCTCTTTGTCCTACGACGTATTCGTATGTTCCGGCCAACCACCCAGAGACCTTGCAAGGCAAGGGAAAAGATCAGCACCCAACAGTCAACGAGCCCGTTGTCCCTGCGGGCTAGGCCGGATAGGGCGGCGTCCAAGAAAAAAAGAAAAAATCGTGCCAGTTGGGGCCAAGTCCAAATCTCGAGCAAAGTGTGCTCCCAACTGCCCTGCCGCTGTGAGGTGCGTGCCTCTTTCTGGTGTCATAAATCGACGTCCGTCGTATGTCTCTTGGTATTGCTCCGGCGGTGAAACAGGTTGAGCCGAATGGGCTGAATCTACGACGTACACAAATAAGGTTATAAAGTTTTATGTGGAGAGGAGGGGATCGGGCGAAGCTGTTCGTCCGTGCTTTGTGGGATCCTATAGATCGGACAGATTATTGCTTTCTTTTCTTTTGCAGAATTTGGTTCTTTTTGCAAAACTTGGTTCTTTTTGCAGAACTTGGTTCATTTTTTTTTGCTTCGTCATATCTTTCATCCGTTTTCTCTCAGCTTTTCTCTCAGCCCCTTCCTCTTCTCTCCTTTGCAAAAAGTGTCTGTCCGCCGCTTGGCTTTGCTCTTTTGCTTGCTTGACCGCCTCGCTTTCTGCGATGCAAAGTTCTGCCACCCAGACGTATTCCTTTTTGCATCTGGCCGCTCCGCCGCACAGACCGTTGCTGGACCCGGCTTTTCCGCCTCTTCCTCCGTGCCCGTGTCTTGGCCCATACTGCCTTTGCCATATTACTGATTCAGGGCGTATTCTGTGAACTTTGTGGGCAGACTGCGTCCTTGATCCGCCGCTGTGCTTTTCTATCCGTTTCTTCACTGGATGCTGGCGCCCCGTTGGCAAACGCTGCTTGCCTGTTCAACCCTCGGCTTCGATCTCGTAGCTGTTGGACTTGTGCTTGGGCACGAATTTGAAGTCGGGGTGGGCCGGTCCCAAGAACATTTCACTGTCTTGTCAGCATTGTCCTCTCGCACTTTTTCTCGCCATCTTTTCTGTCACATCCACTCTCTTCTCTCTCACACACACTCCCTCTCTCTCTCACCCCCACTCACCTAATCTTGATCCAGTCCTTGTAGTTGGGGCTGGCCAGCAGGGCCTCCAGCTCGTTGCGGCAGCGGTAGGCGGGCGGGCGGTCGCTCAGGCTGGGCGGCAGGTACTCGAGCAGGCCAATGGGCACGTAGCGCGAGGAGAAGCTGAGGTACTCGAGCAGGAAGCGGCGGGTGGTGCCGAGGCCGAGCTCGTCGGAGCCCCAGGCCTCGATGCCGTAGCGGGCAAACTTCTCGATGTAGGCGAGGCGCTCGGAGGCGGACTTGTCGAGGTACTGGCCGGCGGCGATCTCCTCGAAGAGCCAGGGCTTGACGAGGGCGCCGCGGCCGATCATGACGGAGTCGACGCCGGCGTGGGCCAGGTGGTCAAAGTAGTGCTCGTGGCTGTAGCAGTCGCCGTTGCCGAGGAAGAACATGCGGCCGGCGGCGGCGGCCGGCAGCGAGCGCTCGTCGGGCTCGCGCACGGTGTCGGCGAGGCGGTCGCGCTGGTCGTTGTAGCGGCGCACGAGGGCGGCACACTCGGCAATGTAGGCCCAATCGGCCGGCTTTTTGTAGCGCTGGTTGCGCGTGCGGCCGTGCAGCGTGACGGCGGCACAGCCGGGAGCGCCGAGGCGGTCGCGCGTGTCGGCCGCGCCAAAGGCCAGCCGCTCGAGCACCTTGTGGGCCGTCGGCGGCTGGTTGTCGCGCACGCCCATGCGCAGCTTGGCCGACACCGGCACGTCGCCCGACACGGCGTTCATGCCACGCACCATGCGCTCCAGCTTGTTGTGCGCCTCCAGCAGCCCCGAGCCGCCGCCGTTGCGGCACACCAGGTCGATGGGACAGCCGCAGTTGAGGTCCACCACGCGCAGGTGCGGCAGCAGCCGCGTCAGCGCCTCCGTCGCCTTGATCGCCATCCACGGCTGGTTCGCCGCGATCTGCGCGCCAAACTTGACGTCGCGGCGGGCGTCGTAGCCGCTGTCTGCCATGCCTTGGCTGCCTTGGCTGCCTTGGATGCCTTGGATGCCTTGGCCCACCCGCGGCGGCGTCGCCTCCGTCGCGTGCGCCTTCATCAGCGCCCACTCTGCCTGCTTGCCCGTCACCAGGTCCAGGCTGAGCGCCATCTCCGAGTACGTCACCTGGCAGCCCAGCTCGACGCACAGCCGCCGGAACGCCAGGTTGCCCTGCGTCGTCAGCGGCGCCAGCGTCGGCGTCTCCGGCCCAAAGTAGAGCCGCCGCTTTTCCGACGGCAGGAACGGCGGATCCACAAACTGCGCCCGGTAGTCTTGCACGTCGCTCTTGTTGGTGTCTGCTGTGTCTGTGTCTGCTGTCGCTCCTCCGCCCTCCTTGTCGTGGTGAATCTCCTCCTCCCCTCCCCGCCTCTCAATGTTGTGATGAATCTTCTTAATCACGTCCATCTCGTGGTTGAGCCACTTGATGTACGCCTCCGACCGCTCCAGCACTGTCCGCCGCCGCGTCAGATTGTGCTTCTCGGTCGCCGACACCACATTGACCACGCCGGGCCGCGCGTCTTCGTCCTCATTGGCTTCGCTGCTGTTGTGGCTGGGGTCGACGTCGTCGCCCGCGTCCCCCCCGTCCTTGGTCACCAGCACCAGCTCCTGGCGCCCGTCGGCGTGCTCCCTCTCTCGCATGTGGCTCGCCACAAAGCGGCAGCGCCACCCGCTGGGGCAGCGGCCGTACGTGGCAAACACGGGACACTTGCCGCCGTCCCACGCCTCCGTGGCCAGGTCGCCGCGGCGGCCGTCGCGCAGGTAGCCGCGCAGGTCGTGCGACGCCCGGCAGCGCTCGCCGTGCGGACACGGCCGCGGCGAGAACTCGGGCGCGTGCACCAGCGACGCACACAGCCGCACGGCGTCGTGCGACCGCCCAAAGTCGCGGTCCTTGTTCTGGCCCTTGTTCTTGTGCCGCCGCTTCTTGCCGCCCCCGTCGCCTCCTCCGTCACGGCCATCACGGCCATCACGGCCATCGGGCGCACGGCCCTCCGCGGCATCGTCGTCAAACTCGGCACCCTCCACCACCGCAGCCTCGGCAGCCCCGTCCTGGTCACCCCGTCTGTCGGCCCGCGGCAGCCCGGAATCACGGATCAGGTATCTGAGAAAGTTAGCGGAGGGGGTGAACAAAAAGCAAAAGCAAGGACCATGAGCAAAAACACACGAGAATGAGGCAAACAATGATCCCAGGGAAAACAATGGCCCCAGGGCAAACAATGACCCCAGGTCAAACAATCCAGCACTCACTCTTCCTTGATCATGGCAACACCTGGAATCCTCGGCCGCACAGATGCCGAGCCCGCCTTGGCCTCTTCGGCCCCATTGGCCTCCTTGGCCTCATTGGCCTCCTGCACGGGTGCTTCGGTCTTGGGCCGCTTCTGGCGGTGCTCGTCTGAGCCTTGCTCTCCCGCTTCCACTGGCTGGCCGTCTTCAGCAGGGCGAGCAGCCACTGCTTCAACTTCAACCCTCCGCTTGGAGGGTGAGCCCGGTGCCGCCGCCGTCTCCACGTCTGGCAGGCCGTTGGAAGACGCCATTCGACAGGTCTGAGACGTCTATTGACACAGGCAAAAAGGGTGGTGCTGTGCCAGGAAATTTAAGCTTGTGGTTATATTTTCTTTTGCAAGCTAGGGAAAGTTTTTTGTTCGTCCAGAACTGGTAGTCGTTCTTGCCTTGGCGGGGCTTAAGGTATTTTGCCCTATTAGTACATACTGGACGGCGTAGTAATAATACGTTGGAGGTTCAGTGCGGGTTTTTAACGGCTTCACTCAACTAACTTTAGCACTGTGCTCTGCCTCAGAGCTCTGTAACGATATGGACTAATAATACGTCGTAATAGATAATCCTTCGTACTCGGACAGAGTTCCAAATAATATATCAGCTTCAATCCAGGGACGTCGTCCGTGGCATCAGCAGCCAAAGACGACAGTCTGCTCGGCCAGCGACAGAGCTGGCTGGAGTAGTACGAGTACAGAACTGGTAGTTAGTCACCATTTCTTGGAAGGATCTCTTCTTGGAATCATTGCGGAGAGGTCTGAGCCCCAGCCGCTGATTAGCGCTGTGCTGTATTTCGGAGTAGTGGGCGTAATGCAGGGGTAGCGTGTCGCAAAGGCTGGGCTCCTGCGTCTTTTGGTTACGAACAGTATTACGAGTAATATACTCCGTACAATGAAAAATAAAGAGGTAGGAGCCTGCCACCATGTCCCCGCCAATGCGCAAAAGGCAAGCACGACGAGCTGCTCTTGTTTCGCGAAACGCCCGAAAATGCATTCTTGACGAGGGTCAACATTGGCCTTTTTTGCATTCCCGTTGACACCGATTGAGCCTTTGCGTATCGCGTGCTTGAACTCGTCTGTATTTTTTCGTCTTTTTTGGCTTTTGGCTTTTGACTTTTGGCTTTCGCTTTTGGTTCTCAGTTTTGGCTTTTGGCTTTGGCTTTGGCTTCTGGATTTTGGCTTCTGGCTTTGTTGACCTTTTTGCGACCTCGCTCGCTCACATCGACGTCGCCCCCCTTCTTGCCTGCGCCTCCAATGGTCTTGGCCGTCTGCCATGGCTGAACCGGGGCGTCAAACGCCGCGCTCGCCGCAATCGAAGATCATCCGCATGAAGAAGATCCAGCCGCTCGTGGTCTCGCCCGTGGCCGAAGCACCGCCAGCTGCCGCCACGACGTCGGTGGCCTCGTCGGCCTCGTCGGCGGCCACGACGCCGCCCGTGACGGCCTGGCAACAGCAGCAGCAGCAGCAGCAGCAGCAGCAGCAGCAGCAGCAGCAGCAACGGGGAGACGGACGCGACCGGTCGGCTAGCAGTGCAGGCACAGCTGGCAATGCAGGTGCCGGTCAAGGTGGAGGCTCCGGTTCGATGGCAAATGCAAACAAAAACGCAAAAGCAAAAGCAACGGCAGACCCGGCATCGGCCACGCCGACGCAGCAGCAGCCGCCACCGCCCATTGTGCGCAGCCACACGCCAGGCCACCTGTCGTCCAAGAGCCAGGACCGGCGCCGCAAGCCGTCGGAGCTGTCGATCCGGCAGAGGTCGCAGTCGTCGTCGGCTGTTGCGGTGGGAGGAGGAGGAGGAAGTGGCAGTGGCGGCGGCGTCGAAGACGTGTCGCAAGCGACAACGCCGACCTCTTCAGCAGCAACGCCAAGCGTGGCCGCCACGACCCTGGTGGCATCGCCCTCATCCACGGCGTCCCCGGAAAACACTCTCTATGCGCTGACGCCGGGCAGCAGCCGGGCCACGACCACACCGGCGGGACTGCCGCCAGCCGTCGCAGCACAGCCGTCGCCCAACCATGAGACAGCAGCCGGCGGCAGCCGGCGGCCGACGGCCATGCGGTCGACGTCGGCCATTGCCAGCAAACCGAGCGTGTATGGCAGCCTGGCATCGGGGCAGACGCGCCAGCCAGGCTCGGCGCGCAGCACGTCGCGAAGCCAGCAGAAGCCGGGAGCGGCAGCGAACGGGGGCGGTGGCGGGGCTGGCAGCGGAGAAGGAGGAGCAGCGACAGGATCGGCAACCATCAAAACAACAGCAGCGGCAAGGGCAAGAACAGCAGCAGCAGCAGAAGCAGCAGCCGCCGCAGCAGCAGCAGCGGTGGCAGGCGGGTTTGGCCACGTGCCGCTGCCGCCGCTGATGGATCCGGCGACAGCACCGGACGTGGCGCCGGCGCCGTCGTCGGGGATGTACTGGTCGCGGGCACAGGTGTCGGGGGTGCCGCAGCGGGCGCAGCGGGCGCACACGGCGACGCTGGTCGGATCCAACGTGTTTCTGTTTGGCGGGTGCGACGCGCGCACGTGCTTCAACGAGCTGTACGTGCTGGACGCCGACGCCTTCCACTGGTCGAAGCCGCACGTGGTGGGCGACGTGCCGGTGCCGCTGCGCGCCATGACCTGCACGGCCGTCGGCAAGAAGCTGGTCGTCTTTGGCGGCGGCGACGGCCCCGAGTACTACAACGACGTGTACGTGCTGGACACGACCAACTTCCGCTGGTCGCGGCCGCGCATCACCGGCAGCGGCGGCGACCACCGCGGCGGCGGCGACCACCGTGGCGGTGCCGACCCCCGGCCGCCGGCCATCCCGTCGGAGCGCCGCGCCCACACGGCGTGTCTGTACAAGAACGGCATCTACGTGTTTGGCGGCGGCGACGGCGTGCGCGCCCTCAACGACGTGTGGCGGCTCGACGTCAGCGACACGCACAAAATGTCGTGGCGCCTCATCAGCAGCGGCACCGGCGACGGCGACAGCCCCGCCCGCATCGAGTCGCGCCCCAAGGCCCGCGGCTACCACACCGCCAACATGGTCGGCAGCAAGCTCATCGTCTTTGGCGGCTCCGACGGCGGCGAGTGCTTCAGCGACGTCTGGGTCTACGACGTCGAGACCCTCGTCTGGCGCCCCGTCGCCATCGCCGACTCCTTCCGCCGCCTCTCCCACACCGCCACCATCGTCGGCTCCTTTCTCTTTGTCATTGGCGGCCACGACGGCGTCGAGTACTCCAACGACGTCCTGCTGCTCAACCTCGTCACCATGACCTGGGACCGCCGCAAGGTCTACGGCCAGCCCCCCAGCGGCCGCGGCTACCACACCACCCTGCTGTACGACAGCCGCCTCCTCACCCTCGGCGGCTTCGACGGCAGCCAGGTCTTTGCCGACGTCTGGATCCTCGACCTGGCCGTCCACGCCTACTACTCCCAGATCAGCCACTTTACCATTGATGTGTGAGGGGCGGCTATGGCGACGACAAAACGTTGCCTGCAGGCGAAGGAGTGAAGGAAAGAAATAAAATGAGACCATGAGAGAGCAGGGGCGCTCAAGGAGTGGGGATAACGGGGAGGGGGGAAGACGAAAAAAAGACGAAAAAAAGCCTCGCCTTTGCTTTGTTTCTTTGTTTCTTGGGCTATGCAAACTGGCCACACGTGCATCTTACTTGCGAAATGACTTACGACACCTACGCTACGAATCCTAGTAAAGAAGGAGATATAGAATTTAAAGCAGCTGAATCTACTGTTTGAATTACTTTAAGCACATACTTCTCAAAGCAGTTACTACTTCAAAGCAGGTACTACTCAAAGAAGTTACTACTCAAAGCAATTACTACTCAAAGAAGTCACTACTCAAAGCAGTTACTACTCAAAGCAGTTACTACTTCAAAGCACGTACTTAGTCTTTGCTCTGATACTTAGTCTTGCTCTGATACGGGAGACCGAGGGGAGTAGGCTTATCTATGAATATATATGTACATATAAAAGGGACATGTCTAATGCAGAGTCTGCTCGAGAGCGTGCCATCTATGCCTTTTGACAACAACCTTTCCGTCTTTTCCGTCTAGCCAATAGTCCGCCTTTTTTTTTTTTCAAAAACGATCGTCTCTCTCCCCTTTGGCCGTCGCTCGAAAAAAAAATACAACTTCCCACCGTTTGCTCGAAAAACCAAGAAAAGCACCACGAACACCATGCGCCAGCAAATGCAGAGAGGACCCAAGGCTTGCAACCAGAAACCAAATGAAGAAATAAAAGCAGATGGGCAAAGAAAAGGTAGGAAAAAATCACATGGCCTTAGGGGGGGGTTGAACTGCGGTTCTGGTGGACACTCTGGAACTGGTCCAGCAGCTTCCAAGTCTGCCGTTCGAGCAGAATGTAACCGAGGCCTTGTGTCTCTATGATGACTGGCTTTTGTCGTCTGCAGCCGTAGCCTGCTGCTTCTTCTTCTCCTGGAGGCGGCGCTCCTCGGCAGCAACCATGTCTAGCAAGTCAGTCAGAGGAGAGAGCGTAAAAGAGAGGAGGAAAAAAGGAGAGGGGAAGGAAAAAGAAAGCAGAAGCAGAAAACAAAGAAACGTGCTCACCCATCCAGAGATCCTGGCCCTCGTACTCCTCCTTGTGAATGCGCTTTTCGATCAGGTGCTTGTGTTCCGGGTCGTCCGGGTCGACGACCATGACGGTCTCCCAGCGGCCGCGGCCGCTCTTGGCGTCGCTCATCTCCATGGCGCCCGTGGCCAGCAGCACGGCCAGGGTGAGGCCCTGGGCGTACATGCGGGCCTGCACCAGCTTCTGGGCCGTCGTCAGGTAGCGGTTGCGGCTGACCAGCGCCATGGCCACGCCGATCGACGCCGCCCAGCTGCCCAGCACAATCGTGTAGCGGTGGTCGCGCGCCCAGTCGACCAGCCGTGCCTTGCCCGTCTCGGCATGCCGCGCCGCCGCCAGCTCGCGCTGCGACTCGTCCTGGTAGCCCGACATGGGGTCGCGCGACCGCGCAAACGCAATGCTGTTGCGCTCCGCCACAATAATCGCCCCCGCCGTCGTTGCCGACGACACCAGGAACGTCCGGAACGGCACCGTCAGGCTGCGGAACGCCGCATACCGCCGCGATGCCCCCAGCACGCCCGCAAGTCCCAGCGCAAACCCCAGCGTCCCGCCCGCCACGCCGCCCCGCAGCACGGAGTCGTAGTGCTCCTTTTCCTCGTCTTTTGTCACAATCTTCATGGCTGCCGATTTTGTTTGTCTTGTTTGTCGTGGCCTGGTGCCTTTGCTGCTGTGCTGGAGGATAGAAGTAAAAATGTCGAAGAAATGGGTGAGAAATGTATGGGGCACCCAAAAGCTGTAAAAACTAGGTTTGCCAAAAGTGGGCTGATTAATGGTGAGGTGTGATGAGTAATCTTAAAGCTTGATCCAGCTCGTATGATGCAAAAAGTACACTGATATTCTGTATTATAATATGAGTACTCCGTAACGTATGGAGTGTCTGAAATGAAGCAGCTTCTTCCACTCATATATATATGCGTCTCTGTGTGTGCTGTGTTCTTCCCTCGCGATGACGATGCTTGCACTGGGATTTTCTTCACAAAAAAAAAAGGCTTCTGCACATCCAATCGTGTCATGCCATTCGCTGTTCGGCCATTGGCCCATCCCGAAACCTTCGGCGACCCCCAGCGAAAAAGGAAAGGAAGAAAAAAAATGCAGAAGCCGTACAAACGCCGATTTTCGTCCGCCGTTTTCTCCCGCCCAACCAAAAAATTGATTTGCTAAGAAATGGCCCGCTATACGAGTATTACGAGTATGGCCCATTACGTCGTATTGCCTGACTGGGGACTTTCCCCACGGGCAGCAATACTCCGTATTACACCGTCAAACGCCAGCAAACACCACCAAACACCACCAAACACCATTAAACAGCTGATTTTCTCTTCCGCATGCATTTTGCATTGCCGTAAGCCGTGCACTTGACAGATATGACGTATGGGGTTTTTTTTTTTTGTTATGCTCTCTGTCCTCTCCTTTCTGCTTCGTCGTTTCTTTCTTTTGGTCTCTTCTTTCATTAGGAGTGCATGGCCTTAGTATCATCATTCGCTCACAAACGGCCATACTTCGGAAATCCCATTGGCAGCCAAGCAAGCTGCATCGGTCCCAAGAGCATATTTCTCCGTGGAGCTTCAGCCGATCATCCCGCTCTACTCGTACCCATTGCCGCAGCTCTGGCCTGGAGGGCTGTAGCCGCCGCCGCAAACGCTCATTCAGCCCCCCTGTGAACTTGGAGTTGCGCAGTCTCGCTGCGGTGCCCAGAGAAAAGAGTGAGCTTTTTACTGTCCCGGCTATAAAAGCACCAAAAAACCATTGAGCCTTGGTAGCCGAACTGGGAAACTGGTCGCGTGCTGCCGTTTGGCCGAGTTCATTGCTGGCGGCCAGGCTTGGCAGAATTTTTGTTTTTCTCGTACGGATGAATGCAAGAGGGCCATTACTAAACACGACAGAGCAGCAGCTCATGTTAGGAATTCATGAAAGCGTTCTTTACAAGATGAAAGCTCCATATTTCCTTCTGGTCCCGTGGACGATATATCGAGCCAGAGAGAACACGCTCACAGTCGAAAGCTTGTATGGGAGTGAACGCATGGCTGAGTAGCGCTCTTCACGGACTTTTACTCGTATCTGTACCCCGTATTATAATACTTTTGTCATAGGTCTTGGGCGGAGATGGCGGTTGCCGCGCTTCTAGGTTGTCTGGGCCAGCTCGCTGGCCAGCATATTGCCCGTGAACCCACACTTATGTGGGATCTGGTTTGGTGGGAGTGTGCCGTAATAAGATAGCAAACTTTTCTTCCGCCGTTTTGGCACATACTCGTAGTATTAATGCTCATACTCCGTACAAGTTTTACATTGTAATAATATGCCGTGCGCAGGGGAGCATGCCCAGATGCCATCATCTGGGATGCTGGCTTTCGCTTCGTCTCTTGTGAACCATCCTTCCCCTTTCCTCACTCTGGCGCGTTGCAGATATCGCCTAGTTAGCCAAGACACGCGGTTTGCGACTACTGGGGCCGGGCAGATTAGACCACGGAGAGCGTTCGTTTCGCTAGACGAGGCAGCCATACTCGCACGCTAGACTTCGAAGAAAAGATGCACAGATGCACAGTTAAATACCGCGTGGACATGTCTTGTTTCTGCTTGGGCAAATAGCTCGACAAAGGCGGGCATGCAAAAATAAAGAGTCAAATAAAGAAAATGTGAAAATGTGAAAATGCAATTGCAATTTTGCATTACGGGGGGTTGAGAGCTAATCCTGAAGAGCCTCTCTCTCATTCTCTCTCTCTCTCTCTCTCTCTCTCTTTCTGTCTGTGTCTCTCTCCCCCTCTTCTCAGGCTCAGATCTCTCTCTCAGGCTCAGATGCGTACTCCGTCCTCTCACATCTACATCGAGATAAGGCTCCGCCCGCACACATAAACCTCTCGTTCTAGGCCAAAGAGGCACAAGTTGATGCTAGTGGCTCTAGCTGTTCCCATAATCAAAGCTTCCGTTCTTCGATGTGAAAAGATGGGGCTTTCTCGATAACAGACGGACTCAGCCGACAGCAGTAGAGTTGGTTGCTGTATTAATGCTCCGTACTCGTATCTGTTGGCGGTCTGGCATTCGTTGCATCCCCCTTGCCAAGAAGCTGAAAGCATTTACGTCGGATTACGGCGCAGAGGCCAATCACTTCGAAGGAAGCAGACAGAATGAATTCATACCCCATAAGGTCGACTTGCATTCGAAAGCGGTGAGAGCCTTTGTGGGCGAACCTGAGCAGAATCTTTCGTTTCAAAGAAAGGGGGCTGGTTGGTCGCCACCAGTACAGGCGGCTGAGCCTGCCTTGTCCGGGTTGGCGAAGCAATGCGCACTCGTTGCTCATTCGGTGCAGCCAAATCCTCCCCATGATAACGGCCCTCGATTCACACAGAGCATGGGGCAGTAATAAGACCTGCCCGGATATCCATATACTCGTAGATAACAATATCTGCCCTGGCAGGTCGACGCGTTCGCAGCACGAAACACTCGGTACAATGGACGCCGTTCATGCTCGGCAGGTCTTGATATTTGAACTAGCCGAGCCGTAAATTACGATAGCACTCGGGTTGACAATGTGCTCGCATGTCTACGACGTGAAACTCATGAAATACTATGTACGAAATATTACCTTGTACAAAGTAATTCCACCATGCACGGTACGGAGTATAGCTGACTACACCGTATTATTTACCAGATGCCGGGGCAAAACAGCCGTTTGTTTCGCATGCCAATCAACAAAAGAGGCAAGAAAAATGTTAGCCATGTGTTTTGTGATTTCGTCGCTTTCTTTGCCCGACCTGGTACAGAGTTTAAAAATAGCAATATGAGCGCAAAGTACGAGTATTCGCACACTTTGGCAACCCGTTTTATCATGTGGGATTGCTACGATGCATTATTACACCGTATTAACTGCATCTTCTCAGACTCGTACTCATCAGTAATTACGTCGTATACGATACGGGAATGCCTTTTTTGCCACTACGAGTATGCCGAGGGCCCTTACTGTCGAGGCGGTCAGCTGCTAGCGTTAGGCAAAGTCGACTTACGAGGGTGTCTACGGCGCATTACGAGTACGGAGTATTACCATAATACTCGTACTTGACACGCTTCCCGCCACAGCCAGTTGTTCGGGGGGGCGAAGTGCAAACGAAATGGGCCGAAAATAAGCACGGCAGTAATTGTCAACAACGGAGTGTCTCGTGCTTTCACTCGTACGGAGTACATTTTGTTACTGCAGCTTTGCTACTTTGGCCTGTACAGACACCAGGGATTGTGGCGTACGGAAGTTATATCCATATTCATACGGAGCACTCGGCGTACTCCGTACGGAGAACAGTACGATTCGTCTTTTTCATGTCTCTGCACGATGTTCACTGGACGAAATGATTGCCACCTACATAACATACGAGTACAAACTTTATACTCGGTATTCAATGCAGGAAGCACTTCGCCATAAACTGACACGCTGAGGCTTTCTGGCTGGCTCGGTGAGAGCTAATGGTGCTGTAAAAGTACTCTCCTTACACGCTAACGAAGAGGCGGTGTCCCAGCGTTTCCGTATTGTTTTTACTGATCGTACCAGGACTGATTCCGGTTGGCTTAGCCGACTCACCAGCCATGGCGCCAGGGTCACTGCCATGCTGCCGAGACACCTAAACAGTCAAAAAGCAAAAAGGCCCTTGGAGTGCAGTTAAGCTATGTGGGTTCTTATTATTGGCCATCTCGACGACCCCGTTGGCGCCTCACCTCTAATTTGCATTATTACATCTGGCAGAAAAGGCGGTAAGAGCTTAGGAAACACACAGTAGGAAGGGATGGGAAAGCGAACGCAGGTTGCCGCAACACACAAGAGAGAAGAGGCCGATCGCTCGCCAGATCTCAACCTGCCAGGGCGATCTGGTGCGGCCAACCATTGGGGGAACCATCATTTTGTCCTATTCCAATCCCTTTCAACTCTCGGTTCAGAGGAAAATGGTCATTTTATCCCGCTTTTGGTGGATGCTCCTCGCAAGATTGTATTATTACTCCGCGTAGCCCGGCCAAACCCCATGGTAGTAGTATGGATAGCAGGAACCACATGGTTTGCCTTTTGTTATTGCTGCTTAACCAGAGTCTTTGTGTTTATGTCTTCTATTACTCCATATATTCCATTTTCGTACTGTCTGGTTGCTTTTGTTTGCTCATGCGAGCAGCAGAGAGCCGTCTATTTTCCTTCTTGCTCCAAGACCCCTATTACCCCTACATTCTCATCCGATTCTCGTGCTCACCTTCTCTGTGGTCATCGTCATTTCACCGTCACCCGCATCGCCATTTTTGCCCGTCACCTTTTTCTCCATTCCCTACTTTGGTTCACAGGGTCAAAAGAAAGCTCGGCCAGCCCTTTCTGTCTGGGAATAAAGCCAAAAAACAAGAGAACGTAGGACCCGGAGAGCGCCTACTTCTGCGGCATGTCAAGCCCATTAAAGCTTGGTATTGCTGTTGTTCACATTCCAACTGTCCCAGAACGTGTTGATGATCATGCCACTCAGTTGTCAGCCATACTAGAGCCTCAATAACGTACCTTCACATCATATGCATCGTATTACCCTTCACGGCCATCGTGACCTCTCTTCTCTCCTATTATACTCCGTCTTTGTCTTCAGCCTGTCTTGGCCTGCATGTACGAGTAGGTATTTTTCCCTCTACGTTTGTTCTCTTCTTTTTTTCTGGCATTTCTTGCACCTTCATTCACTTCTTTACACTTCTTCACATTCTGAACATACGGAGTCCGTTCTTTGCTCTGCAGCTGGGGTTTCCACAATGTGTCTGGGCAGGACTTGATAATACAACGCAGCCACTCTCCCATCTTCCTATAGAGTTGTTTAACTTACGGAGGAGCGCGGACCGGTGGCGTCTTCTCTCACATGTGCTTCGTTTACAAAATTCTTGGCCTTCTCGTTATTGTCATTATTATCAAATGGGTCGGTTTTGTTTGTTTTGCCTGTTTGTTTGTTTTTGGAAGGAGAGAGTGGTTGTGGGTTTTGGTCTGCTGCCATCAAGTCGGTCGCGCCTTCCTTCTTCCTCCTCTGGCGCAAAAAAAAGAGACGGCAAAGACTCAACTTGGCAAACCAAGTCTGCCAATCTTTGACACGGAAGAGGCACGCAAGTAACCGTTGCTGCCTTGTGTTGCCGTCCTTTCCACAGCCATCCGGGGCGGCGAAGACGACCCCTTCCGGGTCCAGGTCGTTCTTGCTGTTTTGCCCGTTTGCCCCTTGTCTACCGCTGTTTTATATTTCTTCCACATGGCCTTCCACTTTTCACTTTCTCTCTCACACTTATTTCTCTTTTCCTTTTTTTTTCCCCGGGTCCCTACTGCTATTCCCCAATCTCTCTCTCTCTCTCTCTCTCTTTCTCCCTCTCTCTTTCTTCCTCTCTTTTATCGTCAACTCGCTACTATACGCTGTATACGACGTTTATGCTGTCCTCCACCCTCTTTTTTATTTTGCCCGGATCTCTTGCTAATCAACTAAACAGAAAGCAGTATCGGACTCTTCTAATCTCTCCTTGTTCTATCCGAATTAATAATAATCTCACGCCCCTTCTGCCGACTAGCCCGCTGCCAACATTAAGCGCCACCCACCAAAGCAACATAGCCAGACCCTCTCCAAAGCACTTTTTCGTGCTATTGTACCCACTCCCATCCAGGACCCCAAGACGGTCGCACTTTAGCACACTTTTGCGTTGCCGCCCCACCACAGAAGCCAGGCTTTTTCTTTGAAGCTCTCGACCTCAGTGAGCGAGAGTATTACGGGTACGACATTCAACGGGAAGACGAAACACGAAAGTACGGAGTACACCGTACGGGGTATTTTCAGCGCGAACGCGAAGTAAAACGGAGTACAAAATACCAATACAGAGAACAAGTCCCCCAAAAGTTGACGAGTATCCTTATTACGAGTATCCATACTACTACGAGTACTACGAGTACGAGTACGAGTGCCCTGCGCTCTCACAATGAAAGCGGCTTTTAAGTGGCTTGGCTCAAGTACCGCGGAACCTTCGAGCCGGGTCCCTCACCCTTCGCCCTCTCGCTCAACAACTGCTGCCACCACTGCCACCGCTCCCGCTGGTACCCTCCTCACTCGTCCTGCCAGCAGCCGCACTTCGGCCGCGGAAAGCCTGCAATCGTCCTCGTCCGCCACGAACAGCGCCAACAGTGGGCTGACTGGGGCTGCTACAGGCACCACTGTGAGCTCCACAGGCACGCTACGGACCAACGAAACCACTGTCAACACCGCTGTGGCCAAACCCCCACAACCTGCTGCAATAGTCACCATTTCGACTATTCCCGCTGACGGCACCACTTCTCGTACACACATTTCGAATTCGAGCACCTGCGGCAAAACTTCATCCAGCACCCTCCCCGCAAACTTTGCAAACCAGAACAAAAATTGCGGATACAGCGCTGCTGCCAACCCTGCCGCATCAGCGCCGGACCACAGGCCAAATTGCCATTGCGCATCCCCTGGCACCAGCAAACACAACTCCTCCTCCACTTGCTGTTCCTCTTCACCACCGTCCGCCTCGCCTTCTCCATCACCCCTCCTACACACGTCGCTGTCGTTATCGCCCACCCCTCAACCTGCGACACCACAATCTGCTTCGCTTGACGAAGAAGGCCACAGTTATCAACTGCTTGCCACGAAACAGAGCCGTTTCTGCAAGCAGCAGCAGCCCATTGACCCATCCCCTCTCTTGCCGTCATCACCCCAATTCTCGCTCGCACCGCCCAACTTGCTGGCCGCATTGCGATACCCGTCATCGCCAACACCACCGCTGCCCTCGACGTCGTCATCGCAACAACCAACTTTGTCATCTCCCTCTTTCATCCGAGCACACTTATCGCCGCCGCCGCCTGCCCATCGCCACTTCGTCACTGGACGTCGCAACGCCGCCTGGGACTCTGCTGGCGACCGTCTATTACCATTTGACTCATCTGCTGATTCCTCAGCAGTTGTCCGCGCGCGTTCTCGAGACCCCGCACCACAGCCAAACTCCCCTCCCACATCGTCATCGGGCGCTGCCATCGGGTTCGACGCCGATCTCGACTCTGACCTAGACAAAATACCCTCTTTTGACCCCATTGCCGTTGCCATTTCGTCTTCGTCACCTCCGTCGGACGACGGTCTGGACATCGAAATGACTTCCGGTCACTCCTTCGACTCGGCCCATGGCCGAGTCCGGCAGGACTCTTTCGTGAGCGCGGGCCCAAAGCCCATTTCCATGATAAACCCAAACCGCGATGCCAATAACAGAGCTCGCCGGGAGAGTCTAGCCGGCAGCTTGATGGGAGGTGGCATGAGCTGGGGCGGGCTCTCTGTGAGCAGTTTTATTCGAGACGAGTAAGTTTGCTTCTTATCTCTACACACATCTCTGAGATGGCTTGACGAAGAGACACGTGCATAGAGAGAAAAACAAATAAGAGAAGTCGAGAGAAGCCAATAAAAAAAAAAAAAAAAGGGGGGGGGGGGGGGGGGGGGGGGCCATTGGGTTGGAAATAGATGTTTTGGTGTTTTTTTTGTTTG